>OU015500.1:69865804-70215804 GCA_907164885.2 Dolomedes plantarius
CTGCGGGCTAAATACACATTAGAATAATGCTGCGGGAAAAAGGCATTAAAAAACAGTAGACACTGTATGAAACAAAAAATAGTTTACGTACTTTCCATCTACAACAAAAATGCATAAAATTTTCTAAAATTTGTAATCAACTTGACGTATGAATGATGAAATCTGATATTTTCGTGTTTTTTTTCTATTTAGAAAAACAAACAAACTCTAAAATGAATCAAGTCAAGTCAGATAATGCTGGCAGTTATCGAGTTGGTAGAAAAAACAATGTTGAAATATTACTCAAATGAAAACGATTAAACAGTTTTCCTCGTCTTTCTCTCTTCATTTATTCAACTGTCCTCTTACTAAGTTTTACTCTAAAACAACCCATTATTATTAAACAAATCTAACTTCGCTGTTACTTCTTTATTTCATTCATTCTTCATTTTCAGCTTCTTCACGATATGAGAGTCTCTCTGTCACCTTTTTTGCATTTATACGTACCCTACAAATTGATCTTTTCAGCCCAATCTCTTAAATGGACGCCCACAGCATTGGCCCCAATTTGTGCCAAGCAGGGGGCACCCAGCTGTTAGTAATGCGTAATTCAGTTAAATTCCGACCGAGATCCGTAAAAAAGGGGGAAGAGAGGGCTCCAATCGTAAATTTTCTCTGCCGAACTCACCTACAGTGTTTCTCTAATTTTATCTTTCCCCCTCTGTTTTTTAAAGATTAAAAAGAATCACGCGGTTCTCCCTTTGAAACCGCGATGCTGCCCGTTACGTATACTTCACTTAAAACGTGATACTGCGACACAGCACAATGAAGGGTGAATCAAACTAAGAAAAAAGAAAAAAAATGGCGTTTTGAAAAAAAATCGAATTCTTCTGTAGGAAAATCGTGCGGCAGTATTTATAGAATTTGCACGCCTTGGTGTCTTCCCAGCACGATTTGTAAAATGCCACATGGCTCGTTTGAATAAAAGGTGTGCAATAGAATTTTTCTGAAGAGGAGGAAATTATAAATTTCTTTGACAGCTGAGAGAGGCTTTTCGGATATCACGAATATTGGTAGAAAAAACGAATCATGTCATTGTTTAATGCATACTGTTGGTTTTGTCACACCGAAAAAAGAAAAAAATAAGCAAATGGTGCTAAATAATTGTTCTTAGGATGAAAAATAGTCAAACTATTTTTTTATAAATGTCCTAAAAAGGAATGTGAATAATATTAGCTGCAAAATTTCCATTTTACAGCCATACCTAACTTAAAAATTTTTTTTTTGAATAATTCTTCTACTTTTGGATCATTTTTTGCTCAATAATATGTGATCCCATCCAGTAATTTTAGAAGTAAAGCGAATATATAGACTATATATATGATCATTAATAATACACCAATGCACCCACAAACACTCACACCCGTACACACACATTTATATATATATAAATATAAATATAAATATATATATATATATATATATATATATATATATATATATATATATATATTCTCAATGGTTGCAAGTTTTGTGACGTCAGTCATCTTGCGGTTACAATTTCTTAACTTCCACTCTGACTAGCGCCAGGCTTGGTGTTCTTTGGTTAAGTACTTTTATTCAAACTTAATTCAATTATTAATCGATTCTTCTGTTAATAATGGATTGTACGGTGTCTGAGTGTGTTTATTTTATAGATAATACTCATCGGAAACAATCCATTGGTTTTTAGACAGTATTGACACCGCTGATGAAGAAATGCTGTCAAAAACCTTATTCATACTTTTCTTTTCATGTTGTTTGTTCCTGGCTGCAAGTAGCTTTAGAGCTATTACTGATTTTCTCTTTCATCTTATTCTTATATATATATATATATATATATATATATATATATATATATATTATATAACCACCCGTGGGGTGGTTCTCATATTTATTTTTATAATATTATATATATGTTACTATAGATAAAGTTACTGAAGCAATGTTGAATTAATTGCTTTGTATGCGTGCCACAAAGGGAATATTATCTAAATGAAACTTTTAAAGATATTTTTATATTTTCTCGATGATTTTAGTTGTAAAAATAATCTAATTTCTTTGAAAACATTTCACTAAAAACTGTATATTTGAAATTCGTCGGAAATGTGTTCAATTTTGGATTTTTACATGTGCATTAATTTTATTACTTTGAATATATTTCAAGAAAATATATCGATGAAAAACTTTTTAGTAAAGCTATCCCATAAAAAGTTTAAATTGAAATACACTTGGTTAAAAATAAATTTTTCATTTTAATTGTGTCATGAAAATAATTTTTCCTACATGACAGAAATTTTTTTTAAAAAAATTAGAAAAACCACGCAAGGAAATATTTAAGAAGCATTAGCGTGCTATTTAAGCCTAATACATCAGAGAAATGTTTCTGTTATCTGATCCTTCGTGAAGTTAAAAATAATATAAATTCTTTGAAAACATTCCGCTAAAAAGTGTACATCCGAAATTTGTTGGAATGGTGTCCAATTTTTGGATCTTCACATATGAATTAATTTTATTACTTTGAATATATTTTTAAAAAATCGATGAAAATTTTTTTGTAAAGCAATTCCATAAAAAAGTTAAAATTGAAATACACTTGGTTAAAAATTAATTTTTCATTTTAATTGTGTCATGAAAATAATTTTTGCTACATGACAGCAAAAGTTGAAAAAAAAATAATTAGAAAGCACACGCAAGGAAACATTTAAGATGCATTAGCGTGCTATTTAAGCCTAATACATCAGAGAAATGTTTCTGTTATCTGATCCTAAATGAAGGTTACTGCCATTTTATTAACATGCTATTTCAATAGAGGCACGTGCAATTTATTCAACCCAGCCAGGACGTTCATCCGTTCACCGTAGGAACATTTACGTGAGCACATACGGGATGCACTCATAACGGTAACTCGCCAGCAAAGCTTTAAATACCGGTTGGACATTTATGCTCGACCAGAATGGGTCGTAAACACCGGCGATGACAAAATATTCGAATTATTCCCCCATAAAACTTGAGCTTGATCCGAAGACCACCTGAAGAGTCTACCTGCAGTGGATTCATTCTCTGGAGGCAGGTGGTGTCCTAATGTGAACATCGCGTGCAAATCGGACCGATGACGCAGTTAATAGTTCATTATATGTCGAGTATGCATTAATTTAATTACAATTAAGTACTAGTCGTACAGCAAGTGTATGCAGCAGGATTAATTATAAGACAATCTGAATCGACGATGTGTTTTGTCATTTTTCCATTCAGTTTGGAAATATCATATATTTCCTAACACCTCTCTCTCTCTTTCTCTCTCTCTCTCTCTCTCTCTCTCTCTCTCTCTCTATATATATATATATATATATATATATATATATATATATATATATATATATAAGATAAAGTTGAAAGAGAAAAACCAGTATGAGCACTAAAGCTACAACAGCCAGGAACCAAAAACATGAAAAGATAAGATTGAAAGAGGTTTTAGACAATATTTCATCTTCAGCGGTGTCAATACTGTCAAAAACCAATGGATTGTTTCAGATAAGTATGATCTATACAAAAAACATACTCAGACACCGTACAGTCCATGAAATACTGTAGAATTGAATATAGAGTTACTGAACCGTAGAACACCAAGACTGGCGCTAGACAGAGTGGAAGTTAAGAAAAAGTAACCGCAAGATGACTGACGTCACAAAACTTGCAACCGTGGAGATTATGGAAACACAGAAACTGACCTACTATGGATACTGTGTTTTAGGACTATTAATCCTTTATTAATTTAGTTTTTTATTATTATTACTAAGAGTTATTTATCTTATTTTTATTTTTACTTTAGATTTTAATTTTATTTTTTATATTTAGTAGTTATTTTTTCTAATTTTACTTATTATTATGATTTACTTATTAATTGCAACAGAACAAACTATTCATTAAAATTGAAACAACCAATTATGTGTTTAGATAGACTTTCGGGGTAATAATTACGTGTTAGCACTGCTATCAAGTCTAAAATATGCTTATTCCTATATATATATATATATATATATATATATATATATATATATATATATATATATATATATATGTTCTGTTGCTATTAATTAGTAACACAAAACTAAATGATTAATGATAGTAAATAACTACAAAAAAAGTAAAATAAAAAATGATAAAAACTAGTGTAATTATAACAATAAATAATAATAACTCTTAGTCATAATAAATGTCTACTTTAACTTAGGTTATTTTGTCCTATAACACAGCATCCTTAGTAATTCTGCTTCTGTGTTTCTATTTGCTCCATGGTTACAATGTTTGTGACGTCAGTCTTCTTGAGGTCTCCTTAACTTAACTTCCACTTTGTCTGGCGCCGGGCTTGGTGTTCTATGATAAAGCAACTGATTATTCACTTCTTCTGTTTCTTATGAATTGTACGGTGTCTAAGTATGTTTATTGCTCAGATCATACTTATTAGAAACAATCCATTGGTTTTTAGACAGTATCAGCACCGCTGGTGAAAAGATGCTGTCAAAAACCTATTTTTCACTTAACTTTTCATTGTTTGTAGTGGTTTTGAGCATATACTGGTTTATCCCTTTCAACTTTGTCTTATATATATACTAGGGGCTTTGCTCCTAGGCTCGCTTTTCATACGGGGCCTTCGGTCCATTAAAAGGCCTACTCGTAAAAAAATATTTGTTATTGCATTGTGATATTAACGTGACCGACTACGTTGTAAACATCGATTTTCGACAATTGGTCGAAATTTTTTTTTTTTTGGTGTGTGTGTGTGTGTTTCTTATACTTTTTACCTTCCTCGTTCAAAAACTCTTTTTCTTTATTTCCCCAAATATAGAAATAATATCATGTGAGGTGCAGGCTCCCGCTTCATTAATTTTTTTTAATGAATAATTTAGTTTTATATAAATAAATGAAATTTATGATTTTCAATGTTTTAATTGGAAGCATATAATTTAAAAATCGTGGTCTTTTTAATTCTATTTTTTGTAAATTTTTACCAAAATAAATACAAATGTTTAATATTTACATATGGAGTGCTAGTCACATGAGGTTTGGCAAAAAATAAGCGCGGATAATAAGGAAGACATTTTTTAAATTCTTATTATGCAATGACAATAAATACCCAAAATCTACAGTTCATTGATTGTTTAAATGATTTCTCAAAATTTGCTTATTTCGTTTTTCTATTTTTTTGCTAAAATTTTCCTAGTTTGAAAAAAAAATTTAACCAATAAATTTTCTTTGGGTCACATTATTTTTGTAAAAAGAAAATTGGTCTCGGTAGAAAAAAGTTTGCACACTGTCCTAAATGGCACAACTAACATAAGGGATATGTTATGCCGTATACGCCACATCATCATCTCAAAAGGGCATAACTTAGGAATGATGTTCTTACCCTAATGAAATGAAAATAGGCCCACAAAGCCCAACCACTTAAAGAGTTAATACTGAAGAAAGCTATAATTTTTTTTTCGTCTTCTTGTTCTGCCCGTTTTAAATAAGTCAAAGAAAGTGTAATCATTAATTTAATATATATATGCATGTTTATTAAAATTTTAGGGTTATTATTTATATTCTAATACTAGCTGAAAACCCGCGCTTCGCTACGGAGTACATTCAAATTAAATACAACTGTCAACGTATGCAATTTATGCCAAAAAATAAATATATATATTTATAATAAATGCGATGATCAATATATACAATTGATGTAAAATATATATCTATATATATATATATATATATATATATATATATATATATATATATATATATATATATATATATTTATAAAAAAAATCGTAAGGGATATGCATTTTTTTTGGATAATATCCAATCGTCTGCTGCATTAGAAAGAGAAAAAAATATTTTTTTGTCTATTTCGTTGTTACGCACGTGACGATAAATTTATTTAAAGTACCAGAAAAAGAAATCACGTGATCAGCATTTGATAAATTAAATTCTAAAAATTAATCTTTAAAAATTCACCAAAAATCAGGAAATGGAGGTAAAAATTCGAAAAAAATTTCATTTTGAAGGAATTGTTAGGATCTTTCTCGTGATATAAATTTTATAACGCTCAATGTATTATTTTAAATGCAAACGTGAAAAAAGTTTAAAAAAACAGCTTAAAAATTTAATTTAAAAAAATCTAAGAAGAATTTTTGAAAAATCTTTCTTATTGCACCCCTACACTATTAGAAGAATCGTCATGTAAAATTTCAGCACTTTAGGTCCAGCGGTTTGGTCTGTGCGTTGTATGTCAGTCAGTCAGTGAATGAATGAGTCAGTTACGGAACTGTTTTATATATATAGATATAACATGCAAGGACTGAAAGTTTAAAAATCAATAATAAACTTTCCAAATAATTTTTAGAGATATACAAGGAATGATATGAAGAAAACATGCCACGAGCCGGAAAAGAGAACGCAAAAATACTTAACCCTTTATTAGCCACGTGCGACGCACCCAGCGTGAGACTCGCGTTAAATTCATTGGCCATCCTTAAAAAACGCACAGCATAACCTTGAGAGTTTTTGTATACTATCCTACCCCTCGGCACGTGTGTGAGTGGCATAAAGCTGAGATGACAAAAAGGTTTCGAAACCATGCGACAAATTTCGTGACAAATTTATGGTACATAATTTTTTTTTTTTTTTTAACTATACTGCTGGCGATTAAAATTGCAGCACTAGGAAGGAAAGTAAACAGCAAAACTTTACTTATTGTTCGTATACAGCATAGTAGGAAGAAAACATGATTAAATTTGCAGACAATTTGGGCGAATACAAGGTCCGAAATTAGCACACACAGCTGCCGCCTCTGGCTGCTAAAACGGCTCTTACCCTGTAAAGCCGGCCACTCACGTAGACTTCCGTCATCTGGGGCGGCTGGAATTTTCGCGCCTCGGATACCTGGCATCAGCCACTCACGGGGACTCTCGGTGTCTGAGGCGCCGGATATTTTCCGTCTCGTTCACCTGCCTTCGCCCATTTGTGATGCCCGATTTAGCTCAGTTCGATGTTATTTTAATAACATCGGCACAGTGAGTTGGTAAAACTTCATGATTTAATACAATTTTATAAAATTATGCCATTTTCTTTGCTTTTTCTTTTTATTAATTAATACATTTAATAAACTAAAAAATAAAGATGTTTACTCAATAATAATAATTGTCGTATTGCATCAGTTATTTATTCCACGTGGCTCTCCAAATCCATACTACCCTCTTCATTATTCAATTATATATCTAAATTGTTATTTATATTTAATTTTGAAGAATGGAATGTAAGAAATCTTTAAAAAAAAATGAAGTCGATACTACAATTAGAACCGATTTTATGGCCAAATGTATAAAGCTAATAGTACAGTGATTTTTAGAAAATTAAACTTTAAATGGCTTTTTCTGAAAACTTATTTTTCAAACTTGTGCGCACTATTTCTTCAAAACTAATGGTCACAAATTGCTAAAATTTTGTATACAAGATATCTAGTATGTTTATATAATTTCCACCTAAATTTACGTAAGTACATAATATTAAATTTTACAGCATTTTTTTTTAAAAAACATTTTATGATATTTCTTGTACATTACGATGCTTTTAAATATATATTTATGTGAATAATATATATTTAAAATATATATTATAAATATATATTTATGTGAATGTTTTAAAAATATATTTATGTGAAATAGGGTAGTTATTTTAGGTGTAGATTAAAATATTACCTACGGATAGAATACATACAAATAATTTAATATATATATCTCATATTTTTAAAAAAATCTGCACGCAGTGTATTCATTATTCATAAAACATTAACTTTTGTTTTATATAAAATAATTTCTAATAATCTCCCAATAATTCTGCTTTTGTTTTCTATCAGATAAAGCTTTGTACATTTCACTCTAAAAAATTGGTTTAAATTAATTACAAATTAACTGTTTGACAACACATTAAGCTTGGTAGTAAAATCAGTGCATTTTTGTGAGAGCAAAGGTGGTCTCCCCGCTTTTAAACAAATAATATTACAAAAATTACAAAAAAATTAAATATTTAGAAAAATTTGAAATAAATGACATTTTGTAATAAGTTTAATTTTGTTTATTTACTTATTTATTTGAAAAATTGTTTATTCATAAATTTTCTATACAGTTCAATGAACGATATTAAAAATTCGGGATTAAAGAATAATTTTTCAGCTTCCATTATGTTCGAAAACATGCGGTAAACTGCAGGCTAACTTTCAGGCGCCTGGTATCTAGCGTACAGTACCCCACTCACGGAGACTTCTCGCGCCAGGAATTCGGTCTGGATTGAAATCCCAGACACAACATTTTTATCATCTGACGTCTCACCAAGACACCCCACTGACGGAGACTCTTGGTGCCTGAGGTACCAAAAGCCAGTCATCACAGATGACGGAAGTCTACGTGAGTGGCCGGCTTAAAGCATCGATTCGAACTGTGCTTGGATGACAGATACGGGCAAGTCATTCCATATGCTGCTTCAAGGCTATGCAACACTTCATTAGTCGTAGTGGCTGGAGAGTGGTGTCGGCCCATTCTCTCAACAACCCATGACCAGATTCTGCAACCCATTACCAGAGCTTTGTTTACCCTTTTCCTTACTGTATTATTCCTTGTACGGTGTCTAAGTATGTTTATTGCTCAGATTATACTTATTAGAAACAATCCATTGGTTTTTAGACAGTATCAGCACCGCTGATGAAAAGATGCTGTCAAAAACCTATTTTTCACTTATCTTTTCATTGTTTGTAGTGGTTTTGAGCATATACTGGTTTTTCCCTTTCAACTTTGTCTTATATATATATATATATATATACTAGGGGCTTTGCTCCTAGTATATTCAATTCGTCATTTCAATTACTTTGTAGAGTAAAAATTCATTATACGGAAAAAGAAAATAAGTATTATGCAATTTAAAATGTGGGAAACAAATGAGATGCTTTACACTCATCAAAATACTCAGAAAATTACCTTTAAAACATGAAAGCTTTTCAAACATTATCCACGGGGTATAATATATCTACGCCTGCATTATCCCACAAAGACAGATCAGCATTTTGCTAGTTTCTTTCGTTCTTGGTAGTTTTTAAATTACAGGTGTATCTTTCTTAAACGGTCGAAAATCAAGGATCTAAAGTTGTCAACCCGATTTCTCATTTTCCGTTCACACTATCTGTAAAATAATTATATTAAAGAAGAATCTTTGTATAACACACTTTCAAAATTCTTAAGTAACTATTAAATTTTATGTAATTATTTTATCTTGTTATTAGCTAGTCCAAATTAAAAAGATAATTTTTTCTACAATGAGTTTATTTTACTTTCTTCTCTAAAGTAAAATTACGGGATGAATATTATTTTAAACTCTTTTACACTAAGGTAAAAAAAGCTTTAGAGATTGTGTTGAAATAATTGTTCTATGAGAGTATGAAAAAGTTACTTATCAAGCAATACATGACACTACTTTTTATAACATATGTAGTGAAGAGTAAAATATGAGTTCGAAACACTTTTAAGTTCGTGTGAATGAATACGAAATATAAATCTTTATTTAACCTAATGAACTTTAAACAAAAATACTCTGCTACATTATGGATTCATGAATTTTATGTCTTACTGATCTAACTCGCTTTATTTCGACACAGTTTTTCTCATACTATATAATTCAAATAATGTTTTCCATTTAAAATTTAAAAGTAATCAACCAACCGTTTGATATGTAATCTGCAACTTTCCTGTACTAAGAGATGTGTCACTTGGATTCCTAGCCACCGATGTTTTTTAAGGGTAAATAAAATACTTAGGGAGAAAACATTATAGTTTTCATTTTCATAACCATAAAAAGACCTATTAGCAACACACTTCGATATTTATAAATTTTCACACGTTAAAAGCAGTGACCTAACCAGGAACTGACCCCTGGACCTTTTATTTTCTGTATTGAAATTTCACCACAAAGCAATGTCAACAATAAACCACACAGCTTTGTTTTGATTTTCGTAAGTTCTTGCGTTGTAAAACTTAAATAAAACTTTGTGTTCAGTTCTGCTGTAGCTTGTTAAAAATGAATTAATTTTTTTTTTTTTAAATTTAAATAAAAAAAATTGTTTGTTGAAATTGGAATTCAAAATGTAAAAATGTTATTCAGTTTTACGAACTATGTAAATAGTTGTAATTAAACACATTTTGTTTTAAACTCGGTGTGCTTACTTTTTAAACTCATAAAAGGGTTTAAATTACATTAATTAATTTATTATTTTCAAAATTATGCAATTTAATTCTTAATGATGAAGCGGTGTTAACTTGTTTATTAAAAAGTATTTCAATATACTAAAATTAATATTTGCAGTATTATATTATTTAAAGTTTTTTTAGCAAAAAAAGAAAATAATAAAATCATACGATATTTCACTTAATTTCACTGCTATTCATATATTATTATCTACATACTTTATAAATCGTTTATGAATTTTCGAATACTATTTGATGCTTTCTAGGATAAATATTAAAATATAAATACTTTTTCCTTTTTAATATAAATACTTATTTTCTCCAAAAATACATTTTTAACTCCATATAAAAGAATGGTTCGTAGAAAGGCTGTCTCAGGGAAATCTGCAGTGAGGCATTCTTTAAAAACTTCTTTTCTCCAACCTAAAATAAAATATAAAAAGAAAATTATTTTAATTGCCTGTAATATAGTAACTTTTATTTATAGCCAGTAGTATACTACGTTTTTAAAATATATCATTACTTAATAATTATTCACATTAAATATTAGTAATATGATTTTCACAAGCTTATAAAACTTTTTAACGTACCGTTATTGAACACGTAGTTAATGCGTATCATAAATTTTAGTACAAAGTAAATCTTTCTTTTGTTCATTTTAATATCAACTCAGAGTTTTTATGTCAATGTTTCAACTCAAACCTTTAATACATAATTATTTTTTTAAAAAGGCAACGTGTTTCTCCGTTATTAATTTAGCAATTTAAGCAGCATTATTATTTTCGTAATTTAAAGTATTTTGTAGATGGCAATGTGTTTTCACCGTTTCAGGTGCTTTTACCGGAATCACGTTGCACAAATCAACAGAATGTCATTTAAAGTTTCCGTGTTGTCTCGCCCGTTTTTCATGAATGCACTCGACCTTCGCCAAGCGAAAAGGGGTACAAATAAAATAAGTCGACGCGATGAAAGCTCTAAAGAAGTGCATGACATGATGGTTTGATCCCACAGGTGGGTTCATTCAATAAACTAGATTTATTTTTGCTCAAGAACGTCACAAAGGCACCGAATCCTTCCATCGACCTTGCAAGCCCAACAAACAGGTAGGCAGACAACATCTTTCAAGCCTGTTGTATACAGAAATCAAGTAGTAAGTCAGCCGTAACATTTGTTTTAAATGACTTCCGAATGAGTAAAGGATAGGAAACTAGTCATAGGACTATGCACCGAGAGGAGGTGATCAAATGATTTTAATGATCTCGCTGCAGTCCAGATGCCCCTTGACCTCACCTGCCAAAATCCATTATTGTTCAGAATGTACAAACAATGCTATCATTAACCGAGGTTCAGAAAAACACAGTACTTTGAAGTCAGGGTCATGGTAATTAATTAGATAATCTGCCTATTCGATGGACGTGTTTAAAAATGGCGAGAGGTATTTGCCGGGGTAACTTGAGATGTCAGTTATATTCGGAGGTGAAAGCATAATGGTCTGGGCTGTATTCTTTAATATAATCCAGGCTTCCTAAATTTCAATGCCCGTATCTTTGAATGCCAACGTCTCCCAAAGCATTTTGGATAATACCACGTTTCTATACTGTAACAATGATTTAGAGTTCTTTATTAGAGCACGAGAAAGTTCTCAAAAGAAAGGTCACTAACTTCGAAGTTGGAGCAATTTATAGTAGAAAAACTTTAATAGTCATCAATCTCTACCACAATGAACCTCTTTGGAATGATGTGAGGCATTGGTCACGTGCCAAACTTACTCGAACTACTGCTATTTGTCCAGTGTTCACCATGCTACAAAGAAAATAGATTTTAATTCTTGCAGTAGTTTACCACAACTGAACGCATCTTGTAGGATACCTTTAAAACAGCAAAAGGTAGACCGGCCTCGTGATAAAAAAAACCACTGTAGCCTTATGAACGTTCAACAATCCACGTGATCAGGCACTTCTTGCTATATAGATTATCCTGTTATTAAATACAAATTCGAAAGTTCTTGGATGATTTTTTTCTTGGTGTTCATTTGAGAAGTTTGCGTTTTATTGTTTAAAAATAATTTCTGTATTTAAAAACAATGAACTTATTATATGTTATTTGGAGCTGTTTTCTTCAAAGAAGATGGGCTTATTCTGGTGACTCTTGTAGTATAAAAAATATTAAAGATTTAACTGACATTTCGACCTTTTCACGCAACATGTAGTATATTTATTGAGAACTGGTAGCTGTATTATACAGAATCCGCTGTTATCATGTTATAAAGCAGTAATTCCGCTCGTTTACCGTATGGTTAATCCAGCTTCTGCTAACTAACCACATTAAATATTCTATTACCATAGCAACAAGGGCTATGTTTTCCTTGCTGTGCTGTTGTTCATTTTCGTTCCAAATGGTCTTACTTTTATTTTTTATTTCAAGCATCAACTTTTTTCTTTTTAATTTAAGGAGATTTTATTAAAAAAGGAAATTTTAATTTATTATATCCATGTTCCAATAAATTCTTGCGTACATGTTTTAAAATTAGTGAGAGATGGGAATTATTTTGTTGTAGTTTATAGATATCATTAATGCAGATGGCAGACAGACCGACAAGGAGCTCTATTGAATAATGAAAGTCATGTGAAAACTATTAAGGGGATGATGGACTTTCAAATATCCAAAAATCGAGCAAAAATTAGAATTTTTTTATTTATAAAATATATAAATATTTAAATAAAATGCATTTAAAATGTGTAGTGAAAAGTAAAATAAAAACTTGGTGGCTCTAGGAAAGTAAGCATTAAAGGTAGGTGAAAAAAATCTAATAAATGGCTTTTTCTCAAAATGAGTCATTTCCATATTTGCAAGTCTTTGAAATGCTCCTTGCGTCATAATTTTTGACGAAATTTTATAAAATTTATAATAAAGACTCCTATAATACATCAAAATAAAGTTACGTATCCATTTTAGGTTTCGACATCATTCAGATTATCAAAGTTTAACTTAAGTGTAGAAAAGTACAAAAATTTCACAAAAATTCAGAGTACAGGCATAAAAATATTTCCTAAAAATTAATTATTCAACGAAAGCACAAAATAATACAGAACTCTGTTCAAAATGTATTTTTAAGCAATATAAATGCAAAATTTAGGAGGGAAGTTAAAAATTGGATCGCAAGGAGCATTTAAAAAAATCAATTTCAATTTTTAAAATATAATTTTTTTTAAATATTTATAAAATTTTATAATGTATTTAATATAGTTATACTTTAAGGAATATATAGGCAAAATTTCCTATCTCTGAGGTAAAAATTTCAAACATCACTTTGCAATGTCCACCATCCCCTTAATGTAAAAGAAAAAAAGTCAGCTAGAAATGGACCTAAAGTGAATAAAAAGTGAGTCAGAATTTACATCGATTGAAAATCAAAACACATCTTATTCGAAGTAGTAAACAGTGTATTTGCAAGAATATAATGGCATGATATGCTAGAAATAATAAGGAAAATTACTGGGGAAAAAGCAGGGAGAATCTTATTACATCTTTTAATGTTTTCTTTTAGGATGATCATGACATCGTTGGATAATACTCTAGTCAACACTCCTATCTAGAAAACAATGAGGGAGAGTCAATTCGCCTTTATCTTAGTCGCTTAAAGGTTGAAGAAGAAATTAATATGCTTGAGAATATGTAACAGAAAAGCCATTATAATTTTGATGTTAGGAAAAACTTTCTTTTCATTGTAGAAAAAAAAAATTTAAATGTTTGTAACTACCCTTGAGCGTGTTCTTCTGTAGACACATTGGTTGCTTTGACCTTGTCTACGGCAATTCTAAAAATCAGGAAAGAAATTTGGGTCTAAAACATACAGTCAACTCTATGTCTCCATTGGATATGTTCGCTGCGAAGAATTCTATGTACACCGCCCCCCTCCTCTCTCTTCTCTCATCCGCCTCTTTTTTCAAGTGCTTAATCAAGCGAGAAGATTTTCCACAAATCCAGTGACTCTAAATGCCAGCGAAAATTACTAGACTGCGTGGATCTGAGCCAACTCCATTTCACAGTGAAGTGGATTATTGATTTCCTTGAATAAAAAGGGGGGAAGACAACCATCGATCGACAAATTCCGCCAACAAACTGACGCCATCATTTTACCCCATCTTCATTCCTAAATGTTAAGGTTTATAGGACACTTCTTCGCTTATAAAAGTAATTTTTTCTGACCTGAATCTGGTGGTAATAGATTGTTAATATCAGATCTTTGTTTGATTTAATGCGGCTCTTTAACTAAAGGAAAAACCTGCACGCTAGGTGCATTAAATCTTGTCGTTTCTGTGAAAAAAAAAATAGCAATACATTTCCCACTGAGAATGCTCTCATTAACGTTGTGCTCACGATGAGACGCATCCAAACATGTTTCTGATCGTGGTTATGAGAAAGAACGCAACAAGTTTTTAAGCCTTTTGAGCGAATGCTGGAAATGTTAAATTAATTGTTATCATAGTCTCTGAAGAAGGAAAAAAATTTCTTTTAAAGCTTTATATAATTTTTATTCAATCCCAAAAAGGCAATTCAGTTTATAAATGTCTTAGAATAAATATTTTCTATAATTTCAATCCAAAATTTTACTGCAACTGTTTTGTCTTTGTTCCACTGTCAAGCCTCAATTATTATTATTTTATTTTCTATATGCTAAAGTTCATTTTTCAGTTTGGAAAAGCAATTTTTACTCTTAAATACGGTAAACCTACTCTTTCACAAGAGACAGAAAAGTTGTCCTCAAAAGAGGAGTGACCGTGAAAGAGATGTTTTAGAGGAATACTTCAAATATCACTACTCGACTTTTTTTTAATTATTAAATTTTAGTATCATTAATAAACTCGTTTTCTGTAATGGACAGCACACACTTCTGTAATGGTTGCACACACTTTTTTTTAATGTAAAAGAGTTTAACAATTCAGAAAATCTTTCAATTCATATTTTGTGATATGCCGTAATCAGCCTTTTCCCTTTGAAATATATTTTGCGATGGGATATTAAAGCTAACGATTTTTTTTGTATCATTATATGCTCAAATGAAAAAGAAAAAAAAACTTTCATATTTCTATCACTTTGAAAACTTTGGTATAATTGCCCATGTTAAATAATTATCTTCTCCATTTCTTCCTTCTCGTTGTTACTATCATGAGGCATGATTATTTCTTCATGACGGTAGTTTCCCTAGTGATGTAGAAAACTTCACACATTTTCTCTTTGTCACCGCATCGTCTTCTAGAGGGACCGATTCTTCTAAAATCAAATTTGTAAATCTTTCCATATGCATCCCAGACAGCAAAATTTTTGATTCTTTATCTTTGTTTGAATTGTTTCAGTTGTGTTTATTTGCTCAAAAACTATTTCCTAGAAGTAGCCATTTTGATTCTTTGGTGTTGGTCCAAATTTGTTTCACTTATTTCACGGTATTTAATACGAAGAGAGTGTCATCCCCAAGTTTCCTTTCAATGGATTCCTATACGTTGTGGCTAAATGCTGCTGTGTACTAACTCTATTGGATTCTTTCACCTCAGTGTTAACCTATGGAGAAAATTTGTCTACCATTTACAGCTACATAAATCCCAATAATCCAATAAAAATGGGTATTTTCAAATAGTCTGAACTTTTCTGCATCCTGCTACAGGATTCATTTTATAAATTTCACCCACCAAAGGAATTAAGGAGCATTTAAAACGCACGACACTAGATTTTTTCACTGAATAATTTAAAATTTAAAATATTATTTGTATTTAAAAAAAAAAACGAAAAATGACGTAAGGTGTAAAATTTCTTTCTCTATTATGGAGTGCAATTTTTTAAAAAGAAATCTTTAAATCCAAGTCGGTAATCCTTGGACACATTTTCTCCGTAGGTTGACATTGAGGTGAGCGAATCGGATGGAGTAAGTACACAGCAGACTTAACTGGAGATGAGACAGCGGACCGTCTGGTCAAGAAGGGTACAGAAGTTCGCAAAAATCTAACAGGCCCTTGACATACCATTCTTTCAAGCTTTTTATAAAAATGGCATGTAAAAATGCTTTTAAATCAAGGTCTAATGAAACCTTTAAAGAAAAGCCCTGGGCTACTCTATATAAATATCTTCTTTTGTTCTGACTTCCCGCGTTTTACTGTGGTCGCATGTTTTAGACTTTTGACCGTCCAAGACTGCTTCTGTGCACATCTTTTCCGGATTGGTCTGGCTGATTCACCCGACTGCATCTTGTGCTATTCGGGCCATTCTATAACTGTTTTGCATCCTGACGTGTGCCCTGCACTTTCGAATTTTAAGTCCTTTGTCATGAAGTATTGGAGAGCGTCTAATGGCCGTGATCTAATGGCCTAGTGGCCAAATGACCGGCATTTGTAAAATAAAAATAAATACGAAGACAGTTTCAATCAGTTCAGTGGCTTATTAAGGTTCTACCATTTTTCAGTTCAATTACTTTTAAATATAGTGCATTAACACCCTTTAATGACCAAATCACACCGGCGTACACAAAATCCTTTGTCCAGTTGACCTTTGAAGTTGTATCATTTGCTATAAGAATTAACTTTGCGTTCTACCTGTGAATATCCTCTTGAACATTATAATCTTCCTTTTCGAAATGCTTGTTCAAGTTCATCAGTCACAATGACATGATTTTGTATCCATGCTATTTTATTTGTTTCATTCTAATAATAGGAGACTTACATCTAGCCCTTAGAAATTACGAAACCTGTGGCTTATTTCCCCATAACTAGGAGCTTGCTGTCCGTGTGCATTCGTTCTAAGTTGATATTGTTAATCGCCAAGTGAATATTCTTCCATATTTGCAACGTTTTCTTCGGGAAGAGATAGTGATTTGATGACAAGAGCATGATCGAAAAGTCTGGTTTCATAGTTGTTATAACTGTTGCATCACTACCAGTTGAACTGTGATTTTTAAGGAGGTGCATGATTACCAAGAAAACATCCCAAAAGGTGTCTTTCGGGGAATGTTTTTAATCTCATTACTTGGAGAAGCATGTTTTGTGATTACGTCCCTGCAAATTCCTCACCCCAATACTATACGTGAATACACGTGACTGCAATAACAACCAAAGACCCACCATTTGTCATTGGTTAGTGTTATATGTAGTTATGCAATAAATAGTTTTTTGTCCTTCAGTAAACGACGTGGCAATCACCTTCATCTACCCTTACTCACCTTTATTTAGTTCGTGCAATTCCACTGAAATTTTGCAGCTTTAAATAGTGTTTGTACAGGTTCTCTATTTGATTATAGCGAACTCAGGAAATAGTGTCCGTTTCTGAAGTTGTTCTTGAAACAGGGGCTAAAAGTATATAAATGCGTGTTCACTGGGAAATTTTAATGCTTATGTATAAGAGGACCGTATGATGGTAGGAGTTTTTCTGTATTTGATGATAACCGATATTTTTTTTTATCCTCTTCTTGATTTCATCACTCAAAATTATTACTTAAATATAATTATGATTATATTTCTTTGCCTATTACTCCTGCAGAAAATTTTTCCATCGACATTACATACACTGAGATGTTACATTTTTTACCACGATCTTTGTCATATGAGAAATTTAATGTTTCAAATTGAATTTATCGAAAGACTACATATTGTGTCTTATAATATTAGATAGGAAAAAATGGATTTTTCTGAAAATTTAAGTACAGTAAAACTTTGTTTATCCGGATAATCTGGGTTATATGGGCAAAACAAAATCCTTAACTAAGCAGACTTGCCGTTTATTACGATAAGAAACTACGTTTTGTAACAAAGTTACATAGCATTATTTACAAGACATTAAAAATATTAAAAAAAACTTTTCACATCATTTCTTAACAAAGCATTTTATTGCCATAAAGCATTAAAAAAGCATTTTATTACCATAATTTATCGTACAATCTATGCAGGAACTATACATTGAATCAAAGTAAAAAGCGAATATTTGGCTTACTTGTAGTTACGTTCTTGCTACCATAGTTAAAATTTATTATCTAATGTGAACATTAAATAAAAATATCTACAAATCTGATCCGGATTATCCGGAGATCCAGATCAACGTGGGCCGGATAAACGAGGTTTTACTGTATGCCATTGAATAGGTTCTTCGGTGTGAAAAAGTAATTATTGTTCTCTGTTATAACATTAATGTGAGAGGGAGAGATATTCTAGCATTCAGAACTTATCTTGATAATTGTATCTAGAAATTATGATATTTTAGAACAAAAGTATGGAAGATGAAGCATTATAGGTTTTTATTATATTAGGTTCTAAATGTATCAGGCTTTTTTTAGTTCAACCAACATGTTTTACCTACCCTTATGTGATACAGAATGGTCATTATATATGATCTAGAACACATTCGCTAACTGAAGCAGATTGACCTAAAAAAGAAATGTTCTTTTTGCATTGCTTTGTCGATATTAGAAAATTTTCCATCTTTAATAAAAGTGCCGTAATTCCTACAGCTTATAGTGAAACATGCATATATATGTTTAGCATTAATAAGAATTCAATAAATTTTAGAAAGTTTTTCTACTCCTTGAATGTAAAATATTTTTTTGTTTGTGAGACTTTTAATGTAAAAAAAAAATTGGTGCTTAAAAGATTTAATATTTAAGGTTACTTTAAAAATGTTATAAAGTCAGACTGCTTCTAGCCTTTGAATGACATTTTCTTAATTATTTCTATATTAATTTTAATTTGAAAAAACTGCTTTGAAATAACTATAGTTCAAATGAATAAATGTAAGATAATGAATAAGTTATACTTTTCTTTTATAAGGCTCTATGTATGCGCTCCATATTTCAAACTCCCTTTCGCATGTAATTACATTAAAATTTTGTTTAGATCCTTCAGGCTGCTGTGTGTTAACCCTATTGGATTTGCTCACCTCAATGTTAACCTATGGAGAAAATTTGTCTACTATTTACAGCTCTAAAAATGCTGATAATCAAATAAAAGGGGTATTTTCAGATAGCCTGAACTTTTCTGCACCTTGCAACAGAATTCATTCTATAAATTTCATCCACCAAAGGAATTATGAACGTTTAAAACACACTAAACCAGATTTTTTCCTCCAAATAATTTAACTTTTAAAATATTATTTGAATTTTTTAACAAACGAAAAAACCCCAAGGGGTAAAATTTCTTTCACTATTACGAAGTACAATTAAAAAAAAATCTTTAAATCCAAGTCGGCAATCTTTGGACAAATTTTCTCCATAGGTTAACATTGAGGTGAGCAAAATCAAATGGGTTAGTAAATAGCAGCTAAAAATCTATTAAAATCATTCTTAAATCATTAAAATTCTGTTTGGATTAAATAAAATGAATAAGAATGTTACCCATAAATACTTTAATTTTTCTTGGCTGAATCGTCTAAAATGTTGTAATATAAAATTATATTATAGTTTACCTATAGAGGTATATGATTTTTCCTTCAGTATTCTGTATTAAAAGTGACATTATTGTCATTGTGTAGTTAAAGGATTCTTAACTTATCTCCTTAAATTATGACATATCTATTTGCAATATATGATTTCAAAAAGTTGAGATATGATAGCGGCGATATGTCTCTACAAGCTGGATATCAAAACTGGATTATAAAGCTTAAGATATCGGTTAACTATAAACATGTTGAATATGCTGCATATTCATGAGCTCGTGTAGTGAAATTCTCGTGCACAAGTGAAACCATTTTTCTGAACATTGTAAAGGCACGCGAAGAGTTACAGATACGGACCACTGAATCTTAGCAAAGAGGAGCACTTTATGTCACCTCTGTGAACAAATCGCAATAAGTCGAATATGTCGGTACCAACAGAAATTTTCAGTTTATTGTAAGTTCTACGTAAAGAATAACCAAAATATGGCTAAATAAATACACAGTATTGTTTTCATAATTTCATTTACAGAAAAAGGGCATTACTTCATAGTATGGTAAATTATTTATTTCTGATTATATTAGTTTAAAAAAAGATTACATCAGGCTTTATGGGCATGTGAGCACGTGTGATCATAAAATTCCAATGTATTGCTAAAACCATACTATTAGACATTGAAATATCCAAATGGCAACGTTTAAATAAGATTTTTCAATTTTACCATACAAATGTCATGTTAAATATGCGATGTATTTCAATAAATGCAAAAAATACTACAAAAAAAAAACTACAGAAAATTATTCTAATTCAAACTGGTTATTTTTATTTTGTTGTATTTTTCTACCTTTCAAATTTGTCCGTTTCTTTCCGAAAGGTATCACTGCATAATCGCAACTGTTGTTAATTCAGTGAGATCTGTTTTCTCGTCAACAT
Organism: Dolomedes plantarius; assembly: GCA_907164885.2. Taxonomy (NCBI): domain Eukaryota; kingdom Metazoa; phylum Arthropoda; class Arachnida; order Araneae; family Dolomedidae; genus Dolomedes; species Dolomedes plantarius. Next base: position 69,886,439 of record OU015500.1, read on the forward strand.
CCGAGTCGTTGACTCGTTCTTCTTCCACTATTGCACTGATATACAAAGTGAAATTTCGCTGATGACAACTTTTCTACAATTCCCAAAAACTGCTGTGGGATAAGGTCAACATCAAAGCTGTTCTGTATTGTAATGGAACAGTTCCATAGACCTATATCTAGAACAAAAAAGCATCCCCTAAGCAGACTGCTTAAGGAAAGACAAATGCTTCAAACAAAAAATCACTTTTCCTTTCATTGCAGACAACCGCGGAACACGATGTCTGAAAACCATATTGTTATACCAGATTGTAAACAGTAGGAAAATCCAAAAGAAAACCCAGAATCGAAACTTCTCGGTGCAACCACTAAATCTGATGCAACAATCCAAACGGACTTACGCTACAACTAAATATTTCGTACGTGATCCTCTGAAATTCTCATCATTTTAAACATCTCAAGATTGAAAATAATAAAATACAAGATAATATGATATTACAAATAGTGAATACTGCGCCTCGGGAACACATATTTAGGAATTTCTTTCAGAAAGAAAATTATGTGTCTCGGAGAAGTTTTTACCTGGTACTTTGAGTTTCTATTTAGTTTGACGAAGGATGACTGCACCTAAATAACACCAAAGACAAAAATGACGTTTGCACGAATGATGAGACGTGACACAGAGACAAAATAATGATTCGTTGACTGATGGTTTTTCAGTGTGCGCACTTACGGAGATATAAATGGTTATTCACACAGTTTGCTTCGTTGACGTGTGCTTCAGATTCTTGCTTGTTGGTGTGTGGCTGGTCTTAAAGCTATTTTCAGTGGGAAATTGCTTTATATAAGTGTTCCAGACCTCCCCCTCCTTAATGTTGTTAGATAATTTGAAATACAACAAAAATTTCGAACATACCAACGAACTTCTTGGGGCAATCAGCGACAGAACATGGTGATTCAGGATTTAGAATAAAGTTTCGTAAAGCCTTATATAGTATGTTTGCATTATCCTTTGGTCTTATTATTTTTTTAACGAGAGAAGAAAAACGAATACGAGCTCCACTTACTACAATTCATCTTAATTCGGCATTATTTTTTAGATCGAAGTTGCATAGAGTTTATAGTATACAAATTATCCTGCATATAGTTTATAGTAACACGATTACTCACAATGTTTTCCGTTATATTTTTTCTCTTGTTAAAAACAAACTATACGGATACAGTTTGTTTCAGTATCTTTACAATTCGTTTACTATATGAATCCAGATCGTTCACAAGATTGTGTGAGAGTAGAGCCGTTACAAATGACCCCAGTGAACAGATAAGCGATTTCTAGAGGGTGTTATGGTGTTATGACCCCTGTCTCTCTCACACGAGATAATGTAAGGATTATAAGCAACATGGTAGTTGCTTATAATCCTTGCATTACATAGTTCAGGGGTTAGAATATCCACCCTAGATTCCGAAAATGGAAGTTATTCCTGCGCCGAGCCCTCATTGGGTATGCATACAGTTCCTTTTTAACAATAGAAAAAAACTTAAATGAAAACATTGTAAGTCATTGGGCTACTATAAACTTTTTAATAGCCTGCCGTGTACACTAATGGCGGATGGTGCACGTAAAATCCGTTGTGGCTTCAAAGTCCTTCAAGTTCTCAAAATTTACCTCTGGAGGTTAGGAGTCAAGTGTTCCAGTCTCGGCACTTGATTCGGTTCTAAATTACGAGACCGGCTTGTAGGGGTCAGTGCTGGCCACCTATACGGTGCCATCTTAAAAAAAACGGTCAACAATCACGGCTAAATGTATTAAGTTCCAAAATTGCCATAAGTAACAACAACTTCTTATAGGATAACTTCGACTTACAAATAATGCTCAATTAAGAAGAATGAGATTAATTTTAGTAAGTGGTGCCGATATTACGTAAAATCTTACAGAACCGAATATGTAACTATCTGATTTCGATATGTAGTGAATTCTGTTTATAAGAGAAAAATATTAATTTTGTACATATAACCTTAACCCCCTGACATACAAAGATGTCTCGGATACGTCTTTTGTTTATTTTGCAAACAATGGCGTCTCTTAGCCGACAATGTTTACAATGACGTCGACACTATAAAAGATGGGAATTTTACGCCTACTAAATTCGCTTTTAGTACCCCTTTAAAACAAATAGTGCAGAAATATTACTTTAGATATTCAGTATTGAAATATGAATTTAATTTGGCAATGTAAATTTTCTGTGCTTTGTAAAGCTTACAAAACTCTTAAGTAACAATGAATTAGTTAATATATTTTGAATACGTTCAGCATTATTGTATTTGTATGTCAATGGGTTAGTCCTTTATTGGCTAATTTTTGTAGCATTTACTATACAATATATCTTTTTAAAAATTTATAAATAAATATGAATGTATAAAGAGAGCAACACGAACTTACCAGGAATAAAATCTGTGCCAAACAAACGAACTGCATTTACGCAATCAGAAATGGAATTTAATGTAAATATATTGACACTAAGACACATACTTTGTTGTGAAGGATTGTCGATAGATTTATGTAAAGGCCGAAAATGAATAGTGTCTGCTTGACCATTTGTGTGATCCAAAAATGAGTAACTGTTAAATATGGAACAACATAGACACTTGTATATAAGATGCTAATTCAAGGAAGTTTTTAATCCTTTTGATCGTAAAGGGTGGACTGACAAACGATACTTAAATGGCCTAGCCCTCGTCTCGTTTACTTCATCCCTCCTCTTATTAAAGAAGAAATGATCTATTTCTTTCCGTTGCTAATGTGATTATATGTTATGAGAACTGACTGTGTAGGGTTATGATGTGTTATGTCTATACTTACACCGTCATTCAATTATGATTAATTTTATGACCCAAAACCGGATCTTGGATAATCAAGAGACAGATCCGTTGAGCTTTTGTCCCCCGGAAGGGAAAATCCCTTTAGAAAACGCACATGCTTTTGCGTTTGAGGATATATTCAACATATCCTCAAACGTATTCCAAGTATACGTTCTACTGGTTTCGCGAATCTAAATTATAAACATATTTAATTTTGTCATTAAGTCTGAAATTTATGATGTAAATACTTCTCGGTTGCCATATTACAAAATGAATTTTTTTTAAAAGTGTTTGAACTTGATTTCAGCTCACTAATTTCCTATGAGTGGGGACCGACCTTACAAGAAAACTGTTATCGGAAATGTTATAACAATTTGAAATGCCGCAATTTAAGTAAAACCTTTACTAAGAAGTGTTTTCAAACTTCAACAAAGCGTTACCGTTAGACCTGCAGTGAATATTATAAACGTAACTCCAGGGGTAAGTTTATAAGATTCTCCATATATCAAGAACAAAACTCTCTGAAAGGTAAGAGTTATGGTAAAATAATTACTGAAGTGTAATCCCAATTTCAGAGGAAAGATTTCATGTTCCTAACACTCTGTGACTTCCTTTGAATGAAAACGTAGACAGTTTTCATTTAATTGAGAGTGAGACATTTTGAAATATTTTTACTCTAGACAATCTCAATTCCTTAGAGTGAAACGGAGATGAATTGCACTTTACAACTCATGAAACTGTCTAAAATGTATGAGTTATTACCTTCATTCAATTTTATTTATCATAGTGATGTATTTGCCTCTTTAGTACAGCATAAAAATGAAATGCTTTTTCAGGGTGTAATGTTTCTGGGTATTGAATTGACCTATTTTGGGTATCCTATATTTGTATCTTAAACATGCGAAAGCATGTTTAAGATACAAATATGGGATAGTTATAGTTATAGACATAGTTATAGGGATAGTTATAGTTATAGATGGGATAGTTATAGTTATAGTTATAGTTATGGGATAGTTATAGACAGTTATAGATCCATTTTTATAATATACCTAAAACAGCATGCAGGCGCTCATACTAAATCCCCCAGACAGTTGACCCCCCCCCCACACACATACATATATATATATATGTATGTATGTATATATATATATATATATATATATATATATATATATATATATATATATATATATATATATATATATATATATATATATATATATATACCTCAGAATTTGTCAAGAAATGTCACATGAAATGAGCTCCTGATGTATGGAGATTTCTATGAGAATCTACCGGGAAAATACTACACATTTTCGGCATTTGTTATTCAGCTTTTACAACAAGAGTTTATATATATATTTATCCATGTTTCTCTCTCTCTCTCTCTATATATATATATATATATATATATGTGTGTGTGTGTGTGTGTGTGTGTGTGTGTGTGCGTGTGTAAATAATATATATATATATATTATTTATTTAGTTAGTTTCAGCGTATGCCTGCTGTTCTAGGGATATTACAAAAATGGAAGTATAACTAGAAGTGTAAGAAAGCAGGTTTAAGGTGCACACATGGGATAATGTCGGTAAATTGTCTGGAGGATTTAGTATCAGTGTTTTAGGTATATAACAAAAATGGAACTAAAAGGGAAATATTACAAAAATAGAAGTATAGAATGTTTCGAAAGCATGTTTAAGATACAAATATGAGATACCCAAAACAGGTCAGTTCGCTATCCAGAAACATTACACCCTGAAACAGCATTTCATTTTTACAATGAGCCCCGAGAGATTGAATTAGTTTTCTTTCGTAATTCCTCTTCAGATTTAAAATTCTTGGCAAAAAAAATTCCTTAATAATACAAATAAAGGAACTGAAATCTGTCATCCATACGTTCGGTGTAAAAAATATCAATTTTGTCTTATATAGGTTAACCTATATATTGTCTTATATAGGTTAACCTATATATTATCCCTTTCAATTGAAAGGGAAATATGTATTCTCTATCGCGGACATTGCCCGTAAGATATGTGTGTAAATGGTTTGAGTTTTATTTTTTAGTTAAGCTCTGATAAAAAGAACTAAAAGTAAAGTAAATAAACACAGTTTTTTGTTATTGTTGTTGTTGTTGTTGTTTTGTTTTACCCTCCCTTTTCCCGTGAGATTTTTTATTCTAGAATAGCCCGAAAACTTTTAGACAAAATGTTTTGCATATTGAGTAAATACTTGTAGAATGATTCATGAGTATTGTTCAACAGTACATTCCGTAAAGTATTTTATTCAAAATAGGAGGCATAAAAATGTGGTTAAAATATAAACAATATAATAATATTCTATGCTTACAGAAATATAAATTTAGTTTATGACAAATGTTTAAAATAAATATTTTCCATACATGTAATTCACAGAAATTTGTTCTAAACAGTTTTAATAAATCAGTTACCTCATAATGTACAATTTATTCTGATGTGTAGCAGAATACAATAAATAAAAAATTAATAACAACAAAAGATTAAAATTCTCCTTTCTTTCATATAACTGAGAATGAAGTTCTTTTCTGACATCGGTAAAAGGAAAATAATCATAGAAAAATAAGAAGTACTAAAATATTTTATGTTATATTTAAATCTGTAGCTCCTTCTGCAGAAGGTGAATGAAAAATAAAACATCAAAAGGCCGAGATCTTCTAATCAAACGCATTTTATTTTTATACATATTTACTCATAATTATGTTTCAGAGGAAAAATAAAAAATTATGACCGCATCATTCCACTATAATACCTAGATAACACGGAAAAAGAAAAAGGTATTAATCTAATTTACAGTATATAAAACTCATTTCGGAAGTTTTTGATCTGAAAACATTTCACTGATTTTGATCTGCCTGAAAACTGTGACATTCTCTCCTCAAATTAAAAACTTTTACGTGGGTCATAAAACAGGCTCTTTTGGAGATAATTTCCTCTATAACTGAATCCTCCAAAATGCTATAATTACTTTTCGTTGCAGGAAGATTGCTGAAATGTAGCTAATTAACAAGCTGAGTGCATTGCGCCTTAATATACGCATTAATCACTCCTCGCAATCAGCACAGGAAAAAAAAATCCATAGCCGTCTTTCGCAAAAAGCTTTTAGAAATCTCAGCCAGATATCAACTATATTGTGACATCTGAAGGCATCAGTTTCATATCTAACGTCTGGCGAGACATGAATCGTAGTTTCTTTTCCTTTATTCTTTCTTTTCCCGTGCTATGAATATATGTGCTCCTTAATGAAACGCTCCCCGGGTCGAGCCTTCTGGATAGTCACTTGATAGAAGTCACTGGCAATCACGGTAGGTGAAGATGGATGTAGTTTACGATGACGTGAACATGGACCAGAGCGACGCCTTCTCTTCGCCAATTGCTAGAATTTTCATGGGTGGGCCTGTATAAGGGCCACCCACAGTTTTCTCTCCTACGCAAAATGCATACATCAAATGAGACCTGGGAATCCAGAAGTCACTTAATTAGAAATATCTCACGTTTCTGCAACCAAAATCTATCAGTCCCGCAGGGGTATCCGGTTTTCATGCGTCTTTTCTTAAATTTGGGATTCATGTTCGACTACAGCTCACTGCAAGAGTTCTGACAGATGGAACTTGGGCAATACGCTGAAGTAAATGATGGTACCTTTGCTAAGCCAACCAGTCAGACAGATGGTTCCTCCCTCCGAAGCATAAGTACATATGAACACAGAGGAGTATTGTTGAAAATGGAAACAGGAAGTAAGAACTAATAATTTATATAGTTAGTTCGTGGAGAGACGAGGAAAATGCACAATGATTGTCTTCAACGGAATTTTTTTCCTGAATTATAAAGTATGTCTTTGTGGTTTTTATTTGAAATTCATTTGCAGGCTGTTATAGAATTTTATTTTTTCAAAATGCTAATCAATTGGACAGTATGGTAAAACATATAGAGCTACCCTTAGGTAGTACTGTTCTAATATATGTTACAAATATGCTACAATGACTACAACATTCTGTCATTATTTTGTGATCATAGTTTCTGCATCTTGAATAACGTCATTTCAAAGATTTTACTTCTTTTCTTTACACTGTAAACAACGAGTTACTTAATACGAATTAAAAGTAATTCTACTGAACTTAATCTATTGAAAAGAGTACAAACAAGATAGATCATGAGTATCAAATACAATGATACACGGTTTGAAGCCAAAATCAATATACAGTGGTAATTACTTAATTCAAATTAAATTAGTAAAACCATGAGCTGAAAACAAGTCAACAATTTCATATTCAGCTATAATCATGTGTAATTTTCGAAACTCCCCATGTATATTTTTTTGTGGACAAATTAAATTTAATAGGAAACTAAAATAACTAAAATATGGAAAAGAAATTAATATTTCATATGTTTCTAGTTTTCCAAAGAGAAAACAAACTTATTAATTTTTATACTGCCATAATTTGTAGCCATATTTCACATAAGCAAAATTCTAGCAAAATTTAAATTCTGTATATCCAGCTCAGAATTTCCTCAAATGATAGGAATCTTATTCTTAAAACTGCAATCATGTGATTCCTAAACTGTTTCCAATCATATGTTTAGTATAATATAGGATCTTTTGTTTCAGGTACTTTAGCAGTTAAAGATTATTAATATATATATATATATATATATATATATATATATATATATATATATATATATATATATATATATATATATATATATATATATTTATTTATATATATTCATATATATATTATATATATATATATACATATATATATAAACATATATATATATATATAATTAATCCAACAGAGATAGTAAAGTCTTATATATATACATATATATAAGTCTTATATATATATATATATATACATACTGCATGCAATATTAGTTATGTTCAAATATAAGTTTCCACACAGTTCTTTGATTGGAGAGGTTCCATAGGTCAATTACCTCAGTTGACACGTAAACCTTCACTTATACAATGCACAACAATATCAAAGAAAATTCTTTGATTAAAAGGTCAGACATATTGACCTCTATAGGAACTAAACTATTTTTTTTTTTTTTGCAAGAGGGTGAAGATATAACACACAAACAAATAAGGGGCTGTATAGCAACATAAACATAACCTATTACATTTTAAACCCCTAGCATAAGTTAAAGTTTTAATAACACTCAGTCAAAGTATTCCACGTGTTTATTAAGATTTGCTTTTAATGAAGAGAGGGCATAACATAAAGCCAGATACCAGGAAAGAAAAATACATGAAAACGAAGAGCGTTTAAAAAATGGAGGGGGAGAAAAGGCCTCATGGAATCCTAAATACAGTTGTAGAGAACACGCTTCTTTTGCAAGTTGACCTTTTTCACTTGAAACAGAGAGAGCCTTTTATCTGGAAATAAATTCCCGGCCTCTTTCTCCGACTCTTTCTTCGTTTTGTTTCTGAATTTTTTTTCGTTCTTTTCGTTCCGTAGTTTTTATTTTTGTTAATCTCTGGACTTGTTTCCGATCAGGGATCGTATACTAAGTGTTTATAAATATACATTTGCAATTTTTCACCTAATTTTATGAGACTAGGTTTGTGGGGTGGATATATTACGGAGAGGCAGTAAAGTCTCCATAAACCTTTTTTCAAGAATCGCAACTTTTGATTTTTTTTTTCATTTTATTTAGCACCTTAGTGTTTATGTTCAAAAATAAATAACTTCTTTCAATATTTCCCCCATTCTGTGAGGCTAGGGGTTTAATCAAGATAGAGTATTGAAATGCAGCTGAACCAAATTTGCACATTTTTAGAAGTTTTACGTTCAGTTATATAAGTTATTTAAATGTTAAATTCGACAAATAATAGCATCTGGATTTTATCACCTAATTTATTCGACTTGGGTTTTTGCTGTGAATATCTGCATGAAAATATAGCAGAATACCTGTAATTTTTTTTCTTACATTTTTTCGAAAATTTATATGCAACATTTCAGCCCATCGATGACTCATAATGTTTGTCCTTTTCCGAGATTGTTTTTTTTTATTCAATCGAGAAATAAATGCAATTTAAGGGGGATTTTATGAAAAAGGAATCATAAAGGTTGCATTTCGAAAATTTATATGCAACATTTCAGCCCATCGATGACTCATAATGTTTGTCCTTTTCCGAGATTGTTTTTTTTTATTCAATCGAGAAATAAATGCAATTTACGGGGGATTTTATGAAAAAGGAATCATAAAGGTTGCATTTCGAAAATTTATATGCAACATTTCAGCCCATCGATGACTCATAATGTTTGTCCTTTTCCGAGGTTGTTTTTTTTTTTATTCAATCGAGAAATAAATGCAATTTTGGATTTTTTTATTTTTATTTTTAAGTACATTTGTCTTCGAATGTAATATGGATGTGAACGAAACTCACTGTACACTCTTAAGAAATTTTCATTAACTCTCATACGTCATTACACTTTATTACAGAATTTCCAAACTGTTTAATTATACAAATTCATCATTTACTTATTACTAGAAAAATGAAAGGGTTTGATAAAAAAGTAAAGGTTCGATCAACAGTTTTTTCTCTTATTAATAATCAATGAAACTATAATTTTATAAATTTCAGGTACATTCTTCGAATTGTACTAAATTTAAAGATCGTCTCAAAAGAGCTGTATCACCAAATGCCATCCTACATCCAGCAACGGTTGGACGATCGAATATATTTTTTATTCTGGCCAGCCCAACCAAAATTTCTGAAAATCTCCCCCAAAACGGTAAACATAAAGCGATGCATAAAAGGAAATCATAGAGAGGATTCTGTGAGGTTTTCGATAAAAATGCTTCATCTAAATCAGGTCTGATAATGAATCTGTTGTTGTTCAAAAATGATTGAAAGGTAACGGAATAGGACATAAAGGCATGAAATCTGAAAAAGGAAGTATTTTGATAGAAATTGATTAACTAGGATACAGATAAATCTGTAGGGAGGCACGAAAGTTTTTAACTCGTGCGATATCTTCATGGTGCAAGCTGTACCAACATGATAGGAGACATTTTGGTGATCATCACCCGATGAATTTAAGGGAGTATCAACGTCTGATGAGACATGGGTGTACCATTATGATTCCTTTTTCATAAAATCCCCCGTAAATCATCTCCTGTGAAGAAACACCGAATCTTTCCGACAAAATCATGATTACTGTTTCCTGGGACAAAGGTGGAATAGTTTTAAATGATTCTCTTCTAAAAAGCTATAATGAATACTGAGAGATTATGACTATATAAAATCCAAGATGAGTAAATAAAAGAATCAGACTTGGTTTAAGAACTATTAAGTTTTATCAAGGTAACTCAGAATAAATAACACTTTCCAAAATTGCAGCCCTTGAATATAGATTTCAAGAATACAACAGTGCTAGATCCAAGATCTTTCGCATTCTGAATTTGAGTTATCTGGTTGAATGATAAACGAATTAAGATTGAATAACACTTTATTAGACAACTTGACTTCACTTTTGACACAAAATGTTGACTTTCAATCAAATATACTGTATTTACGCCTGTAAATGTGTATGTTGGAAAAGAATGTCGGAGGAAATACGTCTTCTCTCTGAGAAGCAATATAGAATATGATGATGTGTGTGTGTATGTATATATATATATATATATATATATAATTAAATTTATTCAGAATTATATATTACTTTTTAACCGTACCTTGTTATTTCTCCATAAACATTAAATGTACACATATTTTACAGCAGTGCAGTATACAAGAAATTCTTCTGTCAAAGTAATCCAAACATATTATTTTTTTTAAACAAAAATATGTTTTTTCCATGAAGCTCCACTTTGAGAAATAAAAATGGATCATTTATTCAGATATCATGGAGATAAACATAAAAATTATATTTTAATACCAAAATTGTCCTGCAGCTATTTTCAAATGACAACAATAAAAGAAATTTTTATATTAAGTGTTACTCAAAGTTATATTTTTTTAACTTAATTCGATAACTTAAATTGAGTGCTTTATATTGAAAAGATTTAAAAAAGACAAACCTGTTCTAGAACTTAGATACAATGAATTTGAATTAAGAGGGGTTTTAGGAGAGAAGAGTGGTTTTATTTCTTGTAAGGTTTGTATCCAGAAATTTGATTGCTGAATAATACGAAAAAGATCATACTGTGTGATATGTTCTAGAACTTAGATACAGTGGATTTGAATTAAGAGAGGTTTTAGGAGAGAAGGGTGGTTTTATTTCTTGTAAGGTTTATATCCAGAAATTTCATTGCTGAATAATATGAAAAAATCCATAATCTGTGATATTTTCCTAATATGCTCAATTTTCTTACCTTATATTCTCTCCTTTATGGAAGCAATTTTTTTAGTCAGCGTAACTTTCCCAAGTCAATTAAATTTTCATTAAGTAGAAAAAATTAGTGAATGAAAATAATTTTTTAAGTAAAGGTTTTAATTTCAGCAACATTCTAAGCCATTAATAATTTAATAACTCATAGCACTAAAAGATTTAAACAATATCAAACATTTTCCCACCTTTTTTCGTGAAAAAAAAATATGTTGCTCGAGATTTATCCTTATATATAGAGCATAGTCAAAAAAGGCAAATTATTTTTGACTTTGATCAACTTATTATTTAAGTTCAGAAAATGTGAATCACTACTCATGTAAATAATACGGTTTCAGAATCTTTATATTTCATTATTAATAACAGTAATAAATGCTCGCATTTCTTTATAAAACAAAAAGTCCTAAATAGCCAGAAAATCATTTGCTGTCTTAGCTTACTGTGTAGGCTTTCTCTTGATCTGCCCCTGACAAAAAGAAAGCAGTTTTTGCTTTCTTAAGAAATCTGAACGCTCTATTAAGAATATGTAATAAATTAAAGAACAGAATCTCGTTTAAGTCATGCAACAAAAATTTCTATATTACTTTTCGAATGAAATAGATAGTTAAAATACACTGCTGGCCACCCAAATTGCAACACCAAGAAAGACAAGAGATATCACAACAAAATTTATTTTGTAGATAACATGTTGACCAAGTATCAAATGATTAAATTTATAGACTTTTGTGAAGTGTGGTTCCTGCCAAAATCAGTAGCCAGAGTAGCCGCCATTTTTGGAGATCACCGCTGCCACACGCCTCGGCATTGATTCAAAGAGACTTTGGATGAGTTCTTGGGGTACAGCAGACCAAGAAGTTTCCACACGTTGCCAAAGTTGATCTGCTGTGGCAGCTGGGGATGGATTCTGGGTCAATCGTAGAATAACCATGGACCACATGTTTTCTATCGGCGAAAGATCCGGAGAACGAGGCGGCCAGGGAAGCAATTCAATCTGGCGATTGACGAAGAACCGTTGGACAATGCGTGCCACGTGTGGTCGCACATTATCCTCTTGAAATATGGCTGTGGGCAAGCCCTGAAGGTAAGGAAGGACAACTGGCTCCAACACCTCGGAAATGTAGCGCTGGCTGTTTAAAGTACCGGCAATGCGTACTAGAGGTGTGCGAGAGTGATAGCCAATACCTCCCCATACCATAATACCCGGTGCAGGACCAGTGTGGCGGTGCATAACGCAGCTGTTCAGCATCCTCTCTTCACGGTGTCTCCAGATTCGAATGCGACCATCGTGGTGTTGCAGACAGAAGCGTGACTCGTCAGTAAAGACAATTTCATTCCATTCTGCCGTCCACATCCTTCTGTCATCGAACCATTGGCGGCGGAGACGTCTGTGGTTCTGCGTCAAGGGTAGACAAAGCAATGGACGTCTTGCGGACAGACCACTCTGCTGTAAACGGCGTCGAATGATACGAGCAGACACTGGATGATGCGTTAGAGACTGCATGTGCTGTGCTATGGTTCGTGATGTGACTAAGCGATCCGTCACTGCCATGCACACAATTTGCCTGTCATCACGTGAAGTGGTGCGCTGAGGTGGATGCGATCGAACACGCCGGTCCGTCGTACCCTCCTGCATCCAACGATCACATATCCGCATTACAGTTGTTTGGTTTCGTCCAACACGACTACCGATTTCCCTGAAAGATAATCCACAATCTCGGTAGGCCACTATCCTTCCTCTGTCGAACTCGGATACTTGATCTAAAAATGATCGCTGTTTTCGATGAGGCGTAATTGATCATTTTTTTGAAAAACCACAAGAAAAACACAATTGCCGAACTCGAAATCGTCGAAATCTCCAAGCCTTAAATAGCGCTTTGAAGTGGCGCCACAGGCGCGCGTGATGTGCGTCTGCGCTGAAATTCTAATCATTTGCATATCTCACCTCCGCTAATGCATGTTGTAAATTTCATGTTATTTGCATGTTTTCTTCAGGGTGTTGCATTTACAGTGGCCAGCAGTGTAGGTAGCTATAAATTCAGAGGGCATTTGAAATAAATATAATCATCCTCATAATAAATAGGAGGTTTTGGGGCAGTTTTACAGGGAAAATCATGCTAGTAACCTCAAATTCCTTTTCGAATTAATATGTATAAAGTTAAATATTCTTGTTGTTAATTATTAAAATAAAAAAATTTAATAATTTTATGTTATGCAAACGAATAAAATAAAATAGCTAAATACAGGACAACGTTAAAACTTTAAGCTAGCATTTTTTCCTAACGTCTGTTATAGCAAGCAATGTGGTAAAGAACCTGTATTTGAGACATTTTTGTATAGCGTCTATTTTCAATAGACTTTTTTTTTCTCCTGAAGCAGTTCTCACTAACAATGGTTGAAGAAAACAGTAAAACACAAGCTTACCGTAAGGGTAACAGGCTGCATGAAACCTGTAAAGAAAAGAAATATAGTACGTTAAAATATGTAATAAAATATTGTAAAGGTCTTTTATTATTTTAATGAAATAAAAGATCTTTACGAACAAATTTACTTGCAGTATAAAAAGCTTCAAAACGAAAATCTTATTGTAAAAACACAATCAAAACTGAATTTGTTATTTGTTAACAAGCTCGGTGTTGTTCTTAGCTTTCAAAACAGTTTAAACATTTAAAAATTAGAAAGTTTCGACACTGTTCCGTAAAAGTGGAAGGAAATTAGTATTAAGCAGTAAAAATAATGTATCAATCTTAAAAGTTTCATTTTTTAAATTTTTTTTGCAGAATGTAAGAAAATCTTCCACATCTCTTATTTTTATTACTGATTTTATGCCTTCGAGAATTTTTTTTAATTTTTTAAATTTTTTTTTTATTTTTTTTTTATTTATTATTTTTTTTTTTTACTGCACACAATATTCCCTAATAGTATTTGCAACTTCTATAGATTCAAAATAAAAGTTGACTTGGATTTTAACAAATAAAAATTTGAAATAAAATTTGCGTATCGTAGGATCTCAAATAAAAACTATTTGAACTAAAACTAGCGTTCAATAGCAACAATGATTATTGGATACAACATTTTTTAACTAAATGGAACAATTAACAATGATTTAAAGACAAATGAGTTTATTGTAGGAATAAAAATGAATAATGATTCCCTTGATATTGATTAAATGGAATAATTGGATATAAAATTTGAGCCCTGGGGGAAAAAATAACAATGATTTAGTCTTTTAAGTAAAATTAATTTACTTGGCAAAAAATAGATTATTATTAAAAAATAAAGAAGGCTTTAAACCAAAACTTGTCTATTGAATGAGTAGAAATGATTTCAAATGACATTTTTGTTAGGAACAAATAACAAAGTTTCACAATAAAATAATCTGTGTATTTTACAAGGAACAAATGTTCAATCACCATGAATATTAATGTAATAAGCGTATTAAATCTTTAAAAAAAACTTAAGTGGTTTATGACTGAAGATCCCGATCTAGTCAGGAATATGGTCGATTCACACATAGAAAAAAAAGTTGGTCGGTGAATCACTTCTCCGAGTTAAAATCCACAGCACAGGGGAACTCGCTTTGGTAAGTCGTACAACCCATGTGCGAAAGTGGGTACTAGAACCCAGATCTTAAGCGGGCTGATTTACTCTGCAGCGCGGACTTACCAACTCACAAAATGGGTTATACGACTCACTTTAGTGTCGAAAAACACACCAACTTGAGTAGACGAACTCTTCATTTGAGTTCAGTATCTCACTTTATTTTGGGTTATGAAACCCACGACTAATGAGACCTTTAAGTAAATGAGTTATACTATAGTACTTCAAAGGTTGTATATCCCCCCCCCCTCCTGTCGTTTAGTTAAGCAATTTTATGCTAGTAATTCCTTATTCGTTGTTTTGTATATTTTTTATTTCAATTCCCTGATATCTTTCTCATGAAAAGAAAAAAAACTGTGCTGTACACCCCTATTTGGAATATAATTGGTATTAAAATTTAAGGATATTTTTTTAAAGTTTAATTCTCATAAAAACAAAGCTAAATATTTGTTATAAAATCCTGTTAACTTATATCACAAGCGATGAAAGGCTGTCTAAAAGTTGTAAGGATATCAGATATTTAAAATGTTAATCAAGCATCCATTATTATTTTTTAATCAGTTTCATTCACAAGAGTAACAGAGAGGAAAAAAAACCCTACATTTTTTTTTCTTAACGGAATGAACAAATGTGCACATTTGTTCATCAAGCAGATGAATCCGAGATAAGCTAGCAGTCTTGTAAGGAAAATCAATTAAATGTAAGAATATGTGGTACAGTGGTTGTTACTGAGGTGCCTTAAAAAATTACGTAATTTCGACTGGGCGTTAGGAGTTCCTAGATCTCTCTCACGTGGGAGAGAACACGAGGCTTATTAATGATATATCTCTGTGTTATGTAACGGTTAACACATTTGCTCTAAAAATGAAAGAATACAGATTGGGGTTCTTGGGCTGGCCGCTTCTTGCATTTTAAATAAGGAAAAATTAATAAGAAGCGAAATTGGGGCAAGTTACACGCACTTCATATAAATTTCGACTTTTTATATTCGCTTCGGTGGTACTGGCGAAGAATTTTTATCCGTGAATGTGATGCTTTACACAAAATTATTCTGAAAGAATAAAAAATATCTCTTAAGAGAATATAATTTGAAACAACTCATTCAAAAATTGTATAATTATGTAGGGATTTCGGAAAGTTGACAGTTGAAAAAAAAAAGTGTTGATACCATGAATCAAATATTAATGCATTTTGACAAGTAAAATGGTACAAAAAACTGAAGATAAAGCATCTCAAGCACTGTCATATTTTACCTCTTGCTTACAGAATAAAAATCATTGTAAAAGCTACTAATTTATGTAATTAGTGGCAGGAAATTAAATTTTTAAATAAAAAAATAAAAAAATTTATTATTTTTTTTAGTTTTTTTTATTGATTTTCAAAAATTAAATGCTAGAAATTTAAATAAAATACTGATGGCATCGAGTTAAATTCCAACAACTGGAATTTTAGTTCTCCATCGTACGCTAGCATCTGTAATTTGGCATAAAAACTCAAGCAAGTATTATTACACCAAAGCAATTTATCTTGTTCACGGTGTGTATCCATTTCAAAGTATCACGCATAAAAAAAAGCTTCATACTCGTAGCGAAAGATTCATTTTTGCTTTATTCATTGTGATAAAAGATGAAGGACCGAAATTGAGGCAAAAATCCTTCCCCCTTACCTATGTCCCTAGCGCCTATGTCTCTAGCGTTATATGCATTATGAAGAAATAAAGATAGGAAGAAATAGACCACGAGTAAGCTGCTAAAATGTCTGTTAAGGGTAAATACAAAAAGTAAATGCATACAAAAACGTATTTCGACTTATTTATTTGTGTGGTTTTACCTTTTTCATTTTATTTTAGTTTTTGGACAACGACCTGTGTTGACATTAGATTTTGCCCCTTACTGCAAAATTTAATAAAGTGCAAATAATTTTTTTTTTAAAGTAAATATAAGAGAGTTTATTGTGTTAAGTCATTTCCTGCAAAACGCCTTAAAAGACACTTTGTAAAACATAATTTTTCGTTTGTTTACGCCTTAGGTTATTCTCTCCCACCGTCCTCCAGAGAAATCAACTCGCAGTATTAAATATGATTTTTCCTCCCAGCCATAATTTGTTGTTATGCCCTGAAACGCTCTCCATTACGAATTAATTACACATGTTCCTCCTAGTTAAATTCATAAATACAGTTGCTAAACAACAAGAGAAAAACCGACAGCAAGTTGAGCATTCCCCCTTGCACATAACTCAACACAAACTTCGCAAAGCATGCCGAGTTCTTTTTAATTTCTTTTTGTGTTTGGGCACGTCATTTGGAGAACAATGCATTCGCCCGCGGGGAGGGTAGACCTCTGCATCCAATGAAAAGCCAAGGAATTCGATGCTTACCCCCTATGTCCTCGGGGGACTGTCTCTTCTTTCCCCCTCTTTTGCTTTCTACCCTCCCGAGTTTCTAGAAATGAAAGAAGTAGGCTTGCCGTGTTTGGCTGAAAATCGTCCGAAAATGAGTTTTTAATGAAGGAAGTCATTTTCTCCTTAACGTTTTAGTTTAACTAATTGCTTGGCTCAGTTAAAGTAATATGTAATTCGTTCTACAAAGAAATGTGTTTAAAACTGTAATCTGCCCTCTGTATAAATAACTCAATATTAAAAACTCCTTCTACAGCAACAGTGACAATATCCCTCAATACAAGAATTAAGTAATTACTAATTATTATATATAGTGACATGATAATGAGTGTTTATATTCGCAACAACAATAATTACGCAGTTGTAACATTAAAATGCCTCTTCAGTTATAGTATCAGTTAAAGTACAGTGATTATTAAAAATAAGAGTAGAAACAACAACAGTGATAGCCATAATTAAACTGGCTGTTGAATTTATTGAGAATGAGAATTGAAATAATAATAATATATACAAATATTAAAATGGTAACACCAATAGTTATGATAATAAAAATTAAAATGTGTGTCATAATCATGCATGTTAATATAGTGGTAATAATATAGTGAAAATATAAAATTATAAAAACTAGACAAAAAAAAACAATTAAAATAATACAGGCAAAGATCAATATAAAAATAACTCTTGTTGTTGTTAATACCCCCTGGTTGGAGGTTTCATTCACCAGGTCCTAATAGGCTATTGAACTGACAGGGGCGGCTGCTGTTTTGAATTAGCACCACAAGGATCGGATTCCGAGTTGGCTAAATGACCGGTCCCGTAATTTTGAACCGAGTCAAGTGACGAGACCGGAACACTTGACCCCGCACCTCTAAAGGTAAATTTGAGAACTTGGAGGACATTGCAGCCACGCCTTATTTTACGTGCCCCTGCCACCTTTAGTGAACACGGCGGTGGATTTGCACCGCCGAGCATCGAACCAGTGACGTTCAGATCACTGGCCCGCTGCTCTTGCCAACTGGGCCACCGCGCCTGGAAATATCTCTTATACTTGTTGCAACTAGATTTAGACCCACAAACGCACCATATAACCATTTTTCAAACTTTCGATGCCATTGTCCCATATTAGGTTAAAAGTACATGCCATATTAGATTATATTAGGAAAAAATAGGTTATATTAGGTTAAAGTAGGTTATATGAGTTACCATATTAGGTTAAAAGGAATGCAATGATTAAGATGGACAAAACAGAATTCAGCGTATTATAACTGCTTAAAATAATCTTTACACATAAAACCGAAGTTATTGGCAGCCTTATCAACAACCGTAATAATAAACTTATTTTTTAATCCTTTAATTTTACTGTATAGATCTTTGTTTAGAAAAAAAATCCTCTTGTCCTGTATACTATACTCTTCATAATTCCTCTTTATATCCTGTAAAATATGCACCTTCCACTCCATAAAACCTTCGATAGGCCAATTGTACTTCCTTACTAATTTTACTATACAATAATTTTAATCTTTAGTGATAGAACTTATAATTTTGCTTAAATTTACCTTATTTCTTAACCTAAATTTTGAGCCGTTACGTAGAAATTCCCTCAACCTAACATCTTTAACAATATTAAGATCCCCTGTTACAATATGCCCCGAAGAAATAATTGCTTATATATATATATATATATATATATATATATATATATATATATATATATATATATATAAGCAAATAAATTACCTTAGCACTGTGAACCAACCACCCAA
This sequence comes from Dolomedes plantarius, assembly GCA_907164885.2. NCBI lineage: Eukaryota > Metazoa > Arthropoda > Arachnida > Araneae > Dolomedidae > Dolomedes > Dolomedes plantarius. Next base: position 69,905,411 of record OU015500.1, read on the forward strand.
CCAACCCACACAAAAATAGGGGGTAATATATGAGCTAATATTATTGGGAATAACACTCTTCACAATGCTAGGATATATAAAGTTCAGGTGCTGTAACAACAGCCTACATGTTTAAAAACACACGGGTTCGATCTTCGCCCGTTTTGCAAGTGGTGGTTGGACAATTTATTCCACGTACACCCATGTAATAATTACCCTAAATATATGGGATTTTAGTGTAATATAGATTTATATGTAAAAACAAAAACAACATAATATTAATAACAACATTAATGAAAATGTCGCTTAAAATATCAAGTTTAATTTAGACACCTCACAGCTGTTGATATAATAATGATATAATATCAATAATAGCTATTGATATAATAATGATAACTGACGTAGATTCATATAACCCTGTTACTGTTAGCGTAAACAATTCTCACTCCATAAACCACCGTAACAGTAGTTTCTGGAAACTATTAAATATCAAAATAATGTAACATCAGCAAGAAATGCGGTATTAAAATTACTTCTAAAGGTAAGCACAATATGTAGCAATAACAAAATGCATGGATAAAAAAATCAAATGGTCAGCAATCAAACAGTTTAGAAGATTCAATTTTTCATGGTTTCAAGCTTAGATTTTCTATCACCTAGTTTAGTTATTGGCGCCATTTTCTGACTAATCCATATTATCTGTGATCTTTTGTTACTCAATTTTTTTTTCAATGCGGAAGCACTTGTCATCAAACATTCACCTATACTACACCAAAGATTTACTGTCCATTTTACTGTGGGGGCACCATATAGGCGGACAGCATTACCCCCTATGAAGGGACGACACGAACGGAGGCATTTTTCGTGGCGCGACGCCGGGATTCGATCCGAGCAACCCCCAAGCACCGAAAACCGTCGCGTTGTACCACAGAGCCACGTTACTCAATTTAGTTATCATAGTTTAGTTGTCAGTACCGACCATCTATTTCCCTTCTATTATTATTTTGTTAGAAAGTGGTGCGCTTTGCATATTACTATGGTAATATTTTTTTAATCTACTTACGTTAGTAATGCTTTTGGAGGGTAGTGAACTGGTTCTAACGTTTTTGTTTCTCCACGGGTTTTTTTAATTTCTCAATTATATATATATATATATATATATATATATATATATATATATATATATATATATTTATTTATTTATATAATTTACCTCTGGAGGTGTGGGGTCAAGTGTTCCGGTCTCGTCACTTGACTCGGTTCAAAATTACGGGACCGGTCATTTAGCCAAGTTCGACTCCGACCCTTGTGGTGCTAATTCAAAACAGGAGCCGCATCTTCATCGCTCATAGCCTTCGGGACTTGATCTGATATTACTGTCGGTCAAGGGGCATAAGCAACAACAACAACAACAACAATATATATATATATATATATATATATATATATATATATATATATATATATTGTTGTTGTTGTTGTTGTTATATATATATATATATATAGAGTATATATATATATATATATATATATATATATATATATATATATATATATATATATATATATAGAGAGAGAGAGAGAGAGAGAGAGAGAGAGAGAGAGAGAGAGAGAGTTAGTTAGTTAGAGTTAGTTAGATGGATAGATAGATAAATATCACGAGCCATGATAATGGTTTGGACATTTTTTTCCACCTGTATCTGATCTCAAAAGTTTAATGGCTTTATATATTACATCATTTTATATATATATCTAAAACCGTTCAGTTTTATATACAATCAATTTAAGTCTTAACTCTTATTCATAATGAACTTTTATTTATAGTTTTGCTTTTGTAAGTGAGAGTCTGCTCTTTTTACAATAAAACATAACACGTTTCACAGTTTTCTTGGCATTAATCATATATGCTAAAGCATCATAAACAAAAACATCCTAGACTCAAATGTAACCCGGAAAAGAAAAAGAAAAAAAATCGAGTGAATGATTCCAAGAAACTATAAATAAAACCTGATGTAGAAAACTCTGTGATACGTTTCACTTCTGAATATTCAAGTTTATCGACAGTCATATAAAACGAAGCAAAGGTAAATGCGCGCATGAAAAAAAAAGAGGAAAGCGCCATAAGCATTTACCCTCTCCATTACCGCAAGGAAAATGCACAATTTGGCCTCAACTCCTGCAGCCATTCACTTGGCGAAATGAGCATCATTTGGCGACATTAGCTCTAAACGGAGTAACCTCATTGCAAATGCTGTCATACATTATGACAGCGCGGGGAGGTAGGGGTAAGACATGAAGAAAATGCATTAGACTTGTTGTAAAAAGCGAATGATCTAATTTACTACACCCATCCCCTCGTAGTTTGTATATTTTTTTAATGTATCGGTCTGAGGGGAATATGTTTCAGAAGACGGACTTTTTCAGCCTGGTTATAGCGCGAGGCGAAGTAGAAATTCGTTTTGAGATAAAAGTTACATCACGTTGCGTTTCTTGTTCGAGAGGTCGTGGTCGTTTATAAGGTAGCGGGTTGATAATATCAAACAGCTGAAGGAATTTTAAAGCATCGACTTCATTTTTTTAAAGGATATTTTTTTCCTTAATTCAGTTATACGTTGTTTTTATTCATAGTTGTTTGAAGCCTTGTTTGTGCAGTTCTCTCTCTCTCTTTTTTTTTTTTTTCACATTGCGACACGAGGTGTTCTGCCTCACCGGGGAGAGTACTAAATATTTTTCTTAATTTATTTCTTTAAATCTCCTCTCCATCAAGCATTAGTATTTAAGGGGACAGTGGACCTTCAAACCTAACGTTTTTTGTTTTGAATGGATTTGCTTGAAATTTTAATATGTGATTAGTACCATAGATATGTAAAAGTGGTTAAAATTTAAAGATGAAATATTAATAATTTATGAATTATGAATTATTAATTATATCAAAACTGGCCTAATTAAAAATGTTCCATGCGCATTTCTTTTGCATATAATATGGTAATTTTTATTTACAGGATACCTTATAGAACTAACAATGAATCTTATTGCTTATTTTAAGCATTCATTAAAAATATAAATAAAAAATAATAATAGTGAAAACACTCTTTTTACTACGCAAAATACCTATAAATCATCTTTTCAAGTACAAAATTTAGAAATTCTGAGCTATGAAGCATAATTTTTTCAATGAGATTTACTTGATATACAGTTAAGTATATAAAACATAAATTTCAAAGCAATACGATAGTTAGAAATGCGCCTGCAGCAGTTTGAATATTTGTATGACATGAAAATTTTTATTTTGAGAAAACCACATTTAAAGTTATTGCTATTAGTAACCACAGAATATCTAAATTATAAATACAAATGCCTATAACTAGGAAAGTAATCGTATAAATTAAAAATTCTTTTTGCAACACATTCCTACTCGTCCGTAGTTTCACAATTCAATAAAATAAAAAAATCGAATTTTTGGACAAATTTCACAGTTTTGAAAGTCTACTGTCCCCTTAATTTAACAACATCCTCTCTTTAGTTACTAACTAGCAAGGAACCGGGCTTTGAAAGGACTAGCTAATTTTCCATCTAACTAATGTTTATTAGTAATTTTTCTTTTTAGACATACTGATAAAAATAACTCGTGTTTCTTAAAAATAAATCGGAAACAGAAATAAATTGAAAAGACTTTTCTTTTAGCGTTCTGAGCTGCCACGCAGTGGGCTTGGGTTCAAATCCCCAATCAGGCTTGGGTAATTTTCGGGGCGTCCCCCTCATAGGGAGCAATGCTGGCTAAACTATTAGGTGCTCCCATAATAAAGAAGACATAAAATTGCGGTGAATAACAAAAGGTGAATGTCTAATGACAAGGGCCTCCGCATTAGAATATATATATATATATATATATATATATATATATATATATATATATATATATATATATATATATATATATTATACAGGGCTCGATTTCAGCCGGCACCTCTCTTTAGGAAAAAAAATACGTTAGTTAAACACATTTATTTAATCACCTTTATTACTTTTATTACTTCACTACAACACTTTTTTGTACTTGTTTTGCGAAATAAAACTTGGAATTAAATAAAATGTTCAAGATTTTGTATAACCAAAGATTCCTTGTTTTAAGACCAATAATTTGGAATACCCCCACACACCCCGGAAGGTTATAGTTCCGCTACTTCTATTTCTAGCTATCGAGCACTGTATACATATATATACGTTATATTCAGTGGGTCTACTTTCGCGAATAGAGACCTTAAGAATATCTTTTAAACGATAAAATTTAGAAACACCATACTAAGCTTCTGCAAATCTACAGGAAATTTGAATCCTGCATGCTAAATTTCAGCTTCTAATTCGTTGCTGTTTTCGAGAAAATCAATCCACAAAATGTGAGTGGTTGGGCATTAGAAAAGACTCGCTATGAAATTGTATCATCCATTCTTCTCCATTTCTTCTGGATTGCGGTTCGTTAGTGTCTAGACCTGGCTAACTTCCCACGTATAGGCACTTCTCTAGGGCTGCCAGTCATGATTTTAGAAAAAAGTGGCCGTTTTGAGGGGTGGCCGGCTAGAAAAGATTTACTTTTTTTTGTATATTAATAAAAGGACTTTATGTCATGGGGATCCGGGGACACAATTCTCAAAAAAAGAGAAAAGAAAATTTTTTCCGTTTTAAACCTACTATAGAGCAGTTACAGTCAAGTAACGCAAATGCACATGAGATGATCAGAACCGATACAGCATTAGTTGTGTTGTACGTTCTAGTATGCAACCTGCTATATAATAGTACTTCTATTGTCTATTTTATCTCGGAATGTTTCGTGACCTCTAAAAGGATGTATCTCAAATTATTTGAAATAAATCTCTGAGAAACTTCATTCAGTTCCTGTATTAAGTTTTAATCAGATTTTCTATTGAGAGAAAAATTGAATTTTTTTTTTTTGTAAAAATTGGAGAAAAGATATAGGTCATTTTTGCGCATACAAGTAATATTTTTTACAATTATTTATTTGTTAAGCATGAATTAAAAGCGAGAAAGCATACCAATAGAAAAGAAGATCTGATATGACTCGGAAATATATAGAAATACTTTAAAAGGAGCTTTATTTTTCAACAAAAATTCATGCTTTAATACGTTTAATAAAAGCATTAATACGCACGTGAAGGAAGATGTTTGAATTAACATGTCATTTAGTTGCAACACACTTATATTCAGATTGACATTCAGTAAAAAGTTGTTTTGAATGATTAGAATTGATGATTGTAATTTGTAGATTCTATAATGATTAGAATTGATAATTAGAATGATTAGAATTTCCAGAAGCGCCTACGCCATTTTGAGACTATGGCGTAGGCAATTTATCATGCTTCCAGTCTTTTCTTGAGTCCTGGTAGAAATATCCTAATTAGCAAATACAAAGAGCAAAAGTTAATATTGAGATATAATTGGAAGCCATCGCAGTATGTCTGCCCGATAAATATCATGTTTCCACGTGTCTTTTCCTCCGTTGTACTTCTAAGGGCCTGTTCACAATCCATCAGCGTCAGCGTTAAAGATTCCGTTGGCGCTGATTGGTTAAATAGGTCAATGATTGGTATATGAATGGTTAAAAAATTTTAAAAAGACGCTGACGGATTCTATATGAACAGGCCCTTATCCATTAGGAAGTTCTTACAATAAAGAAGTAAAGGACGCCGGTGAAAATCAAAAGAGGAATTTTAGTCTATTCCAAACCCTTAATTCACGAACTTTACAGATTCATTCATACATACCCATTTAAATGTATTTAAAATATACAAAGGAAAGAAAAGGAACTTTAAAAACATTTATTACTATGTGTTCCGAGGTTAAATATTTCCGGAAAGGTAAAATATTTCCTGAAGAAAAATTTAATTTAGGAAAAGGTCTCCGAAAAATCGGTTGAAAGAATACTCTTCACGCAATTAAGTTTTAGGAGGAAAGAAATATTCCGAATACTTAAAAAGAAAAAAAGAAAGAAAAAGAAGGGGGAAGGAAACTTTAAATTCTCCTCACCGGCGTAAAATGGAAGCCGCGAAATGATTCGATAGTCCCCTCCTTCCCTCCTCCTTGGAAGCGGACCGTTTTAAAAACTAAAACCTGATAAAAGGGGGTGCTGGAGTTTCATTTAGAAAGAAATCCCACCGTTGTGTAAAAGAAACCGTGAAAAGACGGGGAAACGGAGCGGGAAAATATATGCACGCTTTTTGGCCGACTTCTCGCAGATTACGGGGTCTTCCGGTTGCTAAGCAACCGGGACGTGCTTCCCCTGGAAACGGTTGCTAAGAGCCCCCTGACAGTGAGACGTGCAATGGCTGTCGAATAGGTATGTTATTCTGGTGGATTAGGAGAGTTCGAAGTGCAAGATAACACGTCCGGACTCGGGAAGGAATCCGGGAAAGTTTATTTTCCGGACATTAGTAGGTGACAAATGGCGACTTTCGACCAAATCCCTTCAGCTCGTAGTGTCGCCGTGGCAATGAGAGAAGTTTGCTTTGCATTATTTGGAAATGCTAATGGAAGTCTTCGAGAACTCACATGCACAGCACGTGGTCAAAAATGGGGAATTTTTTTTTTTTTTTTATGAGTATTAGTTTGTTTTTCGGGGGGGGGGGGGGTTGTTTAGAGAAAAAAAATTACGAAATGCGTTTTATATGCATACTGCACACAGATATATATCCTGTGCATCTTTCTTGTCTTTAACATCATCTATATATATAAAACACATCCGTGACTGACTGATTGATTGACTGATTAACTGACAGACAACGCACAGACCAAACCGTCGGACCTAAAGGGCTGAAATTTTGCATGGCGATTCTTCTTATAGTGTAGGTGTGCACTAGGAAAGATTTTTGAAAAATTCTTCTTAGATTTTTTAAAATTAAATTTTTAAGCTGTTTTAGTAACTTTTTTTAAGTTTGCATTTCAAATAATAATTTGAGGGTTATAAAATTTATATCACAAGAAAGATCATAAAAATTCCTTTAAAATGAAATCTTTTTCGAATCTTTACCTCCATTTTCTGATTTTTGATGAATTTTTAAATATTAATTTATAGAATTTAATTTATTAAATGCTGATCACGAGGTTTCTTTTTCTGGTACTTTAAATTAATTTATCATCAAGTGCATAACAACGAAATAGACAAAAAAATATTTTTTTCTGACTAATGTTGCAGACGATTAGACATTATCCAGAAAAATATTAAAATACAGTAAAAGATGTGTTCCTCAAACTGTACTATATTAACAGTACTATAATCTTTAGTATGTTCTATTAGATTTAATTTGAATGTTTTCTTCTACATTATTTTATCTATAAAAATATCCGTTACGATTTTTTTACATTTTTTTTTAACACCAATTGCATACATTGATCGTTGTATTTAATTTGAATGTATTCTGTAAGAAGTACGGGTATTCAACTAGCTTTTTATAAATCGTTAGAGTTTCTTTAAATAAAAAATTGCTCCGAGAAATTAGTTTTTAAAAATCCTTTGTATTCATAGATGTATATTTCAAATGATATCAATTTATTTATATTTACATCCCCGAGGGAGATGTAAACAACTTAAAAGATTGTCAACTACTCAATATTTCTTGTTTGGTTCGTGATGAAAAAGATGATCCAAATGCGAAATTTCCTCTGTGATTTTACGTAAATCCCGGCTGATAAACCGCGATAAGCCTCATCTTAATTATTTATACCTCGACTTCAGCGAGATTTTGTACTGAATTTACTGTACGGGAATATGTTTGATTTAAATGTTGGCTGAAAAATCAATAAAGCTTCAGCACCCACTTTTCGCAGGTTTCACTGTTTAAAACACTCCACTTTGAAGGAGGAGGGATGAAGGAAACTATTGAATCACTCAGGGTTTTAATTAACGCTGATGAGGAGAATTTAAACTATATTTTCCTTTATTTGCTAACCTTATTCATAAATCTGTAATATGCTTGAAAATTAAAATTTGATGAACGAAATTAAGTATTAAGATTGACTATGGACCTGCAGAGCCATACTCAGTGAGTTCCCTAACGCGTTCGTTTTATGTAACAAGAGGGTCTGAGTTATATTTAAAACTATCAATCCAAAGTAGATGAAGTCTTCTATTATTTTATTACGTAATCTTCTCTCTCCGTCGATATATATATATACAGTCGAACCCCATTTTAACGAACTTCAAGGGACCAAAAGTTTTGTTCGCTTTATCCGATGGTTCGCTATATCCGAACCGTTAAGAAAAAATGCTAGAGTTCACAAAATTCATTTGTTGCATGTGTATTCAATAATGATGTATTAAAAAAAATGATATAAAATCTATTAAAAATTATCATTAGTGAATTAAATCGACTAAAGTCGATTACATTAAACTGACACAATACTAATTAAATTACGTACAATAGAAAAACGGCGAGACCAAAATTTTCGCTCGTTATGTCCGTGAGTTCGTTATATACCGGGTTCCCTATAACAGGGTTGGACTGTATGTATATATATATATATATATCTGTGGCATTATGGCAGATGTTTATACGTTATTTTTTTCATATTTTCGGCAAATTAAAAGAGTAAGTTTTGTTGTGAAATATAAAATTGTTTGGTTAAGTTTTGCAATCCAAATATTCTTTAGTTAATACTCATATTCGACCTCAAGCATATGGCTGGTCGTCAATGGAAATTTTCAATTAGGGACTAAAATATTCAATTAGGGGCCAAGCATTACCCCTTTCATACATAACAGCATTTGCCAATACGAATAACTTAGTATTATTTCATAATTCCACTATCAGCTTCACATTAAAGAACCAATTTTAAGTGTGCATATAAACTTAAAACGTAAAATTGAATTTTTTGGACAAATCAACATCTGCCATAACGCCACACACACACACACACACACACACACACACACACACACACACACACACATATATATATATATATATATATATATATATATATATATATATATATATATATATATATATATATATATATATATATATATATATATATATTATGCTGTTAATATCAATTCTACTTAGTTATGATAATGTAAATCCTGCCTAAACACTTTCAATTTTCAACTCTACTTCAACTTTCCAAAGTTTGATCATTTCATGTCTACTTTCAATAATTCTATTGTTATGAACTGAGCCTTCCACATTGCATGGTAGTTAGCGTATCAAATTTCCACCGCGCAAGGACCAATCTCGGGTGAGGAAAGGCTGTCCCTTTGTCGTTGCTTCACAAGGAGTAACATTAATTCACCAATCATATGTTCCATAATAAAGTATCCAAACTTCAGTGTGTGTGGACAAATGTCCACAGTATAAGTGTCTGCCGCCAGGGAAAAAAATATACATAACGAAGTGGAAAGAACAGTGTACTATTCATCAGGTCCAGTGAGCTTATATCTGTATGCTTTCAAGCATATTTATCCAACCTTCTTTTTTTTTCACTTTTTCTGTGTAATATAGCTTTAGGGTTATAACTTACGTATTTTTTCTTCAGGAACACTGTACCTTTGTGTGATTTACTCATTTAGAGGCGTCTTATATGACAGTGAATGAAACATTCATTTGTCTCCAGTCTAGAAGTCTTCAATTCTTCGTACATATGCCCGAACATTATTTTAAAGTTATTATTTTAAATTTTTTCCCTTAATTTTTGCTTTCTGTTTTCTTCTAATGCTCTTTAACTCGAGATTATATTAAAATATGTATGTGTATCTCTGTATTAGAATTCTGCACGGAAGATTGGAGATAAATGAATGTTCATTTGTCTCCAGCCTAGAAGTCTTCTTAGTTCTTCACATATATGTTCTAACACATACTTTCTAATTTCCTTCACACATACTTTCTAATTTCCTTTTACTCAAGATTATATTTAAAAATATATCTGTGTCTGGGTGTTAGAAATCCGTATGCAAGATTGGAGACAAATGAATTAAACATTCATTGGCTCCAGACTAGTAGTTCTTCATACATGTGCTCGGACCAAGATTATTAGTTATATTTTCCCCTTCTTCTTGCTTTCTATTTACTTTCTGACACTTTGTTTGTTTGTTTTTCTCAAGATTATATTCAAATATGTATGTGTCTGGATGATCGCCCGGTGGCGTAGTGGATAAAAACTTCAAGCTGCCACGCCACAGGTCCTGGGTTCGAACCTGCGACTGCGCAAGGTCGACTCAGCCGTTCATCTTGAGTGGGTCGATAAAATGAGGACCAAGCATGCTTGGGAACTAAACTGTGTGGGTCCCGCGTCAGATTCACCACCTGACTGAGACATATGCTGTATGGCAACCCAAGCCTACGGTCAAGGAAGTAGAGATGGGCACCGCCGGCCTTGGTCCACAGCGGACTGTTGCGCCAAGAGTTTAGTTTTGTTTTAGTTTCTATGTGTCTGGATATTAGACTTCTGCATGCTAGACTGGAGACAAATAGATAATGCATTAATTTGTCTCCATATGAATTCATCTATAGATGAATTCAAGATGTCGACAGGAAGTCGAATTGCTTTGCCTATCACAAGGGCTTAGGAAAAGCTCTTAATCACGGCTGCATGCCGTAATAGCTGCCTTCTAGATGCAGGTCTAGCTATCTGAAATTTTAATATTTCGCAGCGACACAACTTTTAATTTTTGGCGCTGCGAACGCTGGAAATTTAAAAGGGTTTTAATTTTTGCCCTTTACGGGGACATCACTTTCTTCAGATTCGATTGGCGAGCCACTTTTCTCGTCATCAGATCAGCTGATGCTTCGGTCGATTAGTTCAAACCTAGATTATTAGTTATATTTGTTCCTTCATTTTTTCCTTTCTATTTACTTTCTAATATTCTTTTTATTTATCAAGATTATGTTGAACATGTATATGTGTCTGGATGAATTATAGAATCCTGTATTCAAGATAACATCTAAAAAGGAAATTCCTGATTGTTTGTCTGAAAAAAAAAAAAAGTTGATCTAGTGAATTAAAATATTATCTCAGTCGATTCTGAATATCTCGTTAATATACAGTTACAACATCAAATCCTACGCATTAGGCAAATATTGAACACTTCCAACTCTAGAAACGGCTTAAATCCAACTCACACTCACTCTCCAAGTCAATAACAGTCCAAACGAATGGAATCTGCTCAGTCTTACTCAAACCCAGTTATCTAGTCCCACTCCATTAGCGCCCGAAACAGGGGTTATGCCAGCGCGTGTTACAAACGAAAAGGGATTAAAGGCGCGGACGTGAGAAGAGTGATCAAATCAGAAGGGGGGAGATAATATTTCAAGGGGTGTGGGAAGGGCTTAGCGCCTCCAAATTATGAGCTCGATAATACCGCGGCTCTAAATCCCAGGGTATTTTCTGGCGATGCATACGGGTCTTTAAAAGCAGTACGGGGAGGGAGAAATTCAAAGGAGTGAAAAGGTGGAACGTTTTCTTTTCATACATCACTTGACAAAGCTGATAGAATGAATCTAGAGACAGGTTGCAATAACTGGCGTCGCACTGGAATTTTGGAGATATATCAAGCGTCCGATAAATTACAGTTTCATTACAAACTACGTATGATGTAAGAAAATCAGAATAATTAAAAATAACGAAAGTTCAGCATTAGTCTCCTTTACTATTCCATTTATAATCACTATCTCCAGAGCATACTGCACGTAAAATGCTTGAAGTTGAAGTTTACTTTTTTTTTTTCTTTTGTAATACCATAGCTTACGCACACGGTTTTGCTTATACTGCATTTTTAAATCAAAGTATTTCATCAGCCAATTTCTTTCTTAATCAAAGAAAGCGCTATGTTTTTGCTAAAATGCTTTTTTACGTACCACAAGAAAACACCAAAGATTTCAAATTGCAAATAATTTAAATTGCGCAAATGTCATTTGGCTTACACAGGTATATTCTTTACAATTAGAATTTAATAACAGGAATTATTTTTATTTTTATTCACTAGCTCTATATAATGCTACTTATACTGTGTTTTTAATAAACTTATAAACTTCAAAATTCTTTTTTTTTCTTCCTGTAAACAGGCGTATTCTTTTTCTTGTAGAGTAGTTTTGAATTAAACATTTTCGTTCTAATTTATTTCCTACTTAGATAGCGTAAGAGCTCTATTGTAAAGCTCAATCAGAGAAGTTCTTGAAGATTTCAATTTATGAGTCATTGAATTATATTTTTCCATATATTCTTTGTAGTCTGAATAAAAAATTGCAGCAATTTTTAGTCAAGTCAGCCTAAACTAAATATTGTAACATTATACCGCATGTTAGTGCAACAATGCGTTTCATCCCACTTTCTTTTTATTTCTACAAATTGTGCAACGTTTCTCCTTGTTTAATTTGCGACATGCTTGATGAAAGTTTGATAGTTTAGCAAAGGGATTATACAACCTTAAGAGTTGAAATTTTTGAAAAAAAAATTTCGAGTTTTTTTATACCTCAGTTTCTTATGAACAAGTTAAAAAAATCCTATAATTTCTAAAGGAAGTAAAATATTAGCTCAAATTACAACTTTTTGATTAAAAAAGGTCTTTAGTGCCACTTTAAAACAACAAATTTCATATCTTCTCGCATTGTGGCTTAAAAACTATAGGTTTCATTTTGATGAATCTTTTACCATTGTATGATATTGAACCTAAGTTTATATACTTCTAGTATGTCTTATAAGTAAGTTATAAAATATATCAAAACTCTGTGTTTATCATATTTATATTTTTTTGGTCAAAAATAGAAAAGTATACGATTAAGATTTGATTATTAAATGATATAATGTTGGTCACTTTAAAACCAAAATTCTACCGTTTGGAGCAAAACTATTTGCAAAACATTATGCGAAACAAACTATGCTATTATTCACATTTAAAAAAAACTTCCTACTCATAATTTTCTTTTGAAGATTATTTAATATCTATCATCCTGTGTTTGATCGCTTTGTTTACTCACGGGAAAATAAATAGATAAATAATTACAAGATAAAAAGAACTTTTTATATACCATGTTTTTAAATTTTCTGTTGAATCATATAAACTTGACGATTCTATGTATTAATGAATACTTTTTTTAAATTTTTTTGATGAATTATCCCATCAACTTGAAAAAAAATGAAGTTAATTGGAAGTTAATTTGCGTTTAACTTTTCGTTCCCGTCCTGATCGATAGATGGCTGCAACAGTCTACAAAACAAAATTAACTGAAAAATGATTCAGTCCTGCTTAAAGATGGCTAAAAGTATCAAATGAATGCCTTGTCATCGTGTTCTGGGCTATTCTAAAAGATTCAAATTTCTGACAAATATCGTATTTTTCAACGGTGAGTAAAACTAAGTAAAGTATAAGAAAGAATTTCAAATTATCAAAAATTTTGTCACGTATATCATACAAATCTTGTTTACAGGTAAAATCAATATCAGCCTTTTTCTTTTAATCTACACATTCACACAATTTCCCATAGTTTGGAACTGTTTTAACAGAAATTATGTAGAATATATATCATCGGAGCTACACTTATAATGTTATACTATAAGCAACCATACAAAAAGCATCATATTATTCATATGTTTTTGAATGTTACCGCTAGTATGCTTATTTTCAGTTTCAATTTTTTTTTTAAATTTAAATAATTTTTTCTGAATGAAATGACGAATTCTCATTTTTAAATCTTAAGAGAAGAGAAATAGTACCACACCTTAACGTGTACTGTAACTGGTATTTACCGCTACAAGATAAGGAATAGAGATCTCAAGGTTAACACTGCATCAATAAAGCTAACCAAGCGTTATGAGGCAGTTTTAATTCCATTCTCCTCCCTTACAACTTTTATAAATGGAAAATAAAAACAGCAGAAATATCCTTAAACTAACAAACAAAATAGTAGATAAGAGATAATATATTGACACGAATCATCTACCTGACGCCAGATCCCTTCTCAAAGTTCTACTAGATGGGTTATTCTAAAATTGCGATAAAATGATACTTTAGTTTATTCTCCCCCCCCCCTCTTTAGCAGACGCCATTGTAACTGGTATTTATCCTTAAAGATATGGAACAGAGATCTTCCATGGATCTCAAGGTTGACGCTGCGCACCAGTTAGGCTAACCAAGCGTTATGAGGCAGTTTTAATTTCATTCACCTCTCTTACAACCTTTATGAATGGAACAACAGAAATATCTTGAAACTAGCAAACGATATATAGATAAGAGATAATATATTGACACGAATCATCTACCTGAAGCAAGATCCCTTCTCAAAATACCACTCGATGGGATATTCTAAAATTGCGATAAAATGATATTTTAGTTCATCCCCCCCCCTCTCTTTAGCAGGCGCCAATAGTAACTAGAATTTATCCTTACAAGATATGGGACAAAGATCTTCCATGGATCTCAAGGTTGACGCTGCATCAATTAGGATAACCAAGCGTTATGAGGCAGTTTTAATTTCATTCATCTCCCATACAACTTTTATGAATGGAAAATAAAAACAGCAGAAATATCCTTAAACTAACAAACGATATATAGATAAGAGATAATATATTGACACGAATCATCTACCTGACGCCAGATACCTTCTCAAAATTCTACTAGATGGGTTATTCTAAAATTGCGATAAAATGATATTTTAGTTCATCCCCCCCCCTCTTTAGAGGCGCCATTGTAACTGGTATTTATCCTTACAAGATATGGAACAAAGATCTTCCATGGATCTCAAGGTTGACACTGCACCAATTAGGCTAGCCAAGCGTTATGAGGCAGTTTTAATTTCATTCACCTCCCTTACAACTTTTATGAATGGAACAGCAGAAATATCCTTAAACTAACAAATGATATAGTAGATAAGATATAATATATTGACACGAATAGTAAAAATAGTTAGAAAAAGAAAAATACGAGAAAAACAAGGGTTATCTTCTGAAACAAACGGCTACCGTAGCCATAAGGCCTAACCTTCAAGCATATTAAGGTCTTTCTAAGAAGATGAAAGCAGTACCTCAAAACTAAAGCAACGCTTTCATCTTGAATGATCTGAATGAAAGAGCACCGTGTTTACGTGCCGGAAAGCACGTGTCGGAAACATACATCTTGCGTTTTTGTTGAAAGATTTATGCGTCAAAATTCTTTTTATGCAGGAACGAAAAAAGCTCAAAGAAATTTCCCGAGAAGGTGTATGATGAGAGTAGTAAATGTTTTTGAACACTTTCACAAAATTTACACTAAACAAAGCAATTTCCCTCAAATGCAAACTTTGAAGTGTAAATTTAAACACTTTATTTTAAAACAGAACCTCTCAGCGAGATCGGTCATATCTTACCATGTTAATGCACCAAGGACAGTAAAACCGTTAAATTATCATTCAACTTAATGGTATATCATAATAACTTTTTATTTACTATTTTTGTTTTCTTTCACGCTTATTAATAAGTGAAAACTTCCGCATACATTTTTGTGCATAACATTTAAATAATTTCAAGATAATTTGTAGCATAGAGCTCAACATGTAATTATTTACCAGGTAATCTTCATGCATACCTATTAAGTAACTAGAAAAAGTGCCATAAAACTTTACGAAAATAATATTTTGCATAAAATAATATTACGTAATGACATTTTAATATTAAAATGATTGATTACTGTTAAAAGTATTATAGTCATTTTGAGGGGAAACATTAATGCCGGATATCGTAAATGGGAAATATCAATAAACTGACACCTAAGGTGCTGCACAGAAATATTTTGGAAATAGCTACATCAGAAACATTGATGATAAGGTATACGTAATTTTCGTATTTACGAAATAGATGAGAATAGATGCGAAATTTGCCGATATGAGTGATTAAATGCGAAAATTATTTTTTTTACTACTTTTCGGCGAAAACTCTGTGATAAACGGCTTTTTAAGCCAAATTAGGTAATAATAGTAATAATTTATTAACATAATTGCTTATCTCAGACCATCCACGTTCCTTAACTGAGATCTCTCGAAATTTGCTTATTACTTATTGCTAAAGACTTAGGGAAGAGAATGTGGAAACTACTAAAATGTTAGCTTTTAACTAAGAATTTTGAAACTTACCTAACCAAGTACGTAAAATTGTGATTTCTTATAAAAAAGGCGAAATTTTTTAATTTATATACATATATATTGCGAATAAATACGAAATTTTATATATTGTAATTTATTGCGAAATTTCGAAATTTACGTACCCCTATTGATGAGTAAAGCATAAATATGTACAAATGTTTAATGAAATTCATCGTATGAAAGAAAAATGAATCTGTTCATTTTAACTTTAAAAAATACTATACTAACTGCAAAATATTTTGAGATTAGATTATCTAATCGCCTTTTAATCTGATATTGATTTTTAATCTGTATTGATTTTGTATATTTCAAATATGATTTTCAAATAGCGTAAACTCATAACAGATATTGCATTACGGCTGCACTTAAGAGAAAACTCTAGGAGAGGGATTAAGAACATTCTAAAAATATTAAATTTACCTTAAAAAACTATTGACAGACATGAATATATAGGGTTTCGTCAGAGAATCATGTAGGTGGATGCACTTAGAAAAAAAATTAAATATTTTCTTTATGACTATGTTCACTCCAAAATTTAAAAATTAATTCTTAATAATGGTTTTAAGCCTTACAATAACAAATTTGAGTATGACCTTATATTTATTACTTGTAGTAATGATTCCATTATAATATTTTATAAGGCAATTAAATATTTGAATAGTAGATTAAGTGCTTAATATAAAAGTAAGATTAAATACTTGCATTTGTTCATATAAATATATGCAGTTCTGCCATTGGATAGTGAATTTCTGATCATCCAACTCCCGTATTAAACGAAGCATATCGAATACCGGTATCGAACAACCATTGGCTCTTTCGAAATGAATCTACCAATGAGATTTAACAGCGTAAAAGATAATTTTAAATAAATGTGTTCTCGGTGATATAATTTTTTTTAAAACCCAGATTTTTATTATGCATTTCGTTCCTCATAACAAACATCGAATTGCTTAAACCTTAAAAGAAATCCTCAGATTGACCTTAAAATAAATTAGACATGCTACATCGCGATATTTACACATGAACAAGAGTAGACTTGAGATCTAAAAATGAGAATTCGTCATTTCATTCCAAATAAATTATTTAAATTTCAAAGAAAATTATTGAAACTTAAAATAAGCATAACTAGCTGAAACATTCATAAAAATATTATAAATAATATGATGCTTTTTGTATGGTTACTTATAGTACACATGCGTAACATTATAAGTTTAGCACCGACCTATAAAATACTATAAACAAAGTTAGGTTGAAATGACTAAGAAAAAGGATTAATGTGTGTATATATATGTATATATATTGGGTCATCCCATAAATGATGTGGTATTATGACATATTAGACAATACCAAAATACTGCATTATTTATTGGATATATATATATATATATATATATATATATATATATATATATATATATATATATATATATATACGTGTGTGTGTTTAATTTGAAGCTCTCCAGAATATAGTTTCATCGTAAATTTTTCGATTGTGATAATACTACGAAGCTTTCAGTTAGTAAAAAAGTGAAACACTCGGAATAAAACAAAACTATTAGAGGGTATCTTCAAAAGTTAGAACAATCGATTAAATATATAACATATATAATTGTTAATTAGGCTTACACTGTTGATGAGTCAAAAATATGATTCATATATTTATATGATTTTTATTTAAATAACACCATTAATTATATCTTCATTTGAATTTGTCATATTAATGACAATAAGTGAAAATGATGCTTAAATTATGTATATTTTTGCTCATTAACTTATCAAAAAGTATTAGATCTCAAGATCAATAACTGAATTATATATATATATATATATATATATATATATATATATATATATATATATATATATATATATATATATATATATATATATATATATATATATATATGTGTGTGTGTGTGTGTGTGTGTGTGTGTGTGTGTAGGGAGGGCTCTCCCAGCAGTACACTCTTCCTTTTAATATTTCCATATTTATGGATTTGTAAATTTATTATAATTAAATGTACTAAATATAATTATATGCATATCGTATTAGAAGTCTTTGTCGTGATACATTTCTTTTAATATCTCCCTTCTTTCACAATTTTTCCATCAAACCTTCAGAGATTTGATGGAAGGAACCTTTTTTCAAATCTAACCGGTGTAAGTATTTCACATCTAAACGTTTTTTGCCCATTATTTGAAGCTAGCATCCTCTATATTTGCTATATACCCTTTATACCCTATGATACAGGCAGCCAGCTTGTCGACAAGGAACTTGGAGATACTTTGGACTTCACCGCTTCAGAGATACCATGTTTCCATTACGCTGCTATCAGTCCATTGCTGTGCCCGGGATAATCGAGCGAAACTAATGCAAAAATCCCATCAAGCGAAGACTTGTAGATAAGACTGCAAAGAATTCCCCATTTTTGAACTTTTTCACATATGCTTAAGAAAATATTCAAAAGTATCAGTCAAATTATTTATTTCTTTTTGGTACACTATTATTATTATTTTAATAATCTTAATAATATTAGTTTGGGATTCTCCTTTAAATTGAACTTGATTGAATGTACTTCTTACTGTCTTTCGTTGGGGCTTGAAATGTCATATGGCTTTTAGCGTGTCGCGTTGGATCGAGAAATTAATGCAACATTATACCGAAAAAAAATCGAGTGATTTAATTATGCTTTATTGAATCAATTGACTTCAATAGAAAGCTGAAAACTCTATCGATCGTTCCCCGAGCAATCGTTTTCCCGTATGTGTCGCTTATTTCATCTAGTCCAGATGATAACATTTCTTTTTTATGTTCCAATATATATAGTTTTCCCACAGTTATCGTTTAGTTCAATAGGTCCATTTAAAAACGATATATAGAGGTTTTGCTGTATTTATATTACTACGTGGTTATTAGCAAACAATTCAATAAATATGAAATTATATTACTGCTATTTAATTTTAAAAAAATGAATGACAATTCGTATTTCCAGTTGTTACGTTACATTTATAACACCGTTTTGCTTTTACACAATATTTTTAGGATCGCATGAATATCAAAGCACGTTGTACTATCTTTTCTTTTTGCGTATTATTTTCCACTTTAAAGTGATGGAGAAAAAATATATAAAGTGAAATTGCGAGTGAATATTTTAGTAGTTCATCAAATTTATTCGAAATTTCACGCGCAACTAGATATGCTAAATTATTAAAATTTACATTTTAGGTTGATATTCACATACTCGTACTTAGACATTAATTTTGATTAACATTTAATTAATGATTGAGAATTATCTGTGCTTCTTTTTCATAGCATTTTGTGAAAAGATTTGTGAATAAATAAAATAAAAGAACAAGTTCTGGCAGTTGTTTATTCTTAAATACGTACGAGGAAATATTTTAATAATTTAGCATATCTAGTTGGGTGTGAAATTTCGGATAACTTGGATGAGCTACTAAAGTCACTGGCAATTTCACTTTAAATATTTTTTCTCTATCTCTTTAAAGTGCAAAATAATACGCAAAAAGAAAAAGATAGAACAACGTGCTTTGATATTCATGCCATCCTAAAAATATTCTGAAAGATATTTTAAATTATGCATATTTATTTGCCCATAGTGAGTTCGAATGAATCTCTAAGAATGAACATATATATATGCAAAGTAAATGGTAGAACATACGTGATCTCCTCGTTCAGAAAACAGTGCTTTCGGTAAGCAGGAAATGGTGATAGCGGACATGCATGCATTTAAGCTCACCATTTAGATTTGGCTTTTCTTTCATGTCGGTCCTGAACTGCTTATCACTTCATCAGTGTTCCAGAGAATTATCAGACGCAGAGGATGCAAAAATCCCTCAAACGAGAGCATGGGAAAAATATGCTGAATAGTCTCTTACTTTTAGGAAACGGGCGTATATGGGTTTTATCTGCATGAACTGATTCAGTTCTTCTAGAATGCAAGAAGAATATATAGTTTCACTGAATATTTTTCTACTTTCCTAGTACCTAGAAATGACAATGGTTGGATTTGGAACTCAAGCATTTTTTGTTCCTTCTAAATGTGACACAAACATTACATATACGAACATTTCATTTATGCATAATGCTGACTCAAATAGTTCGGGCTTATTACATCGATGTCGATTTTAAAATGCTTATTTCATTATGAGCTTGTAGATGACAAATAAGCTGCAAATGAATTAAGCTTCTTACAGCTAAAAACTTAAATCAGCATGCTAAAAAGTCATTGTTAATAACACGTCAACCTATCTTTCATGAGTGTGGCTTTTCTTTACAGATTATATCAATATTATGTCTAACTTAGCATTAGATCGGGAGGAATTGATTCCTTTGTGCAAGATAAATACTGTGGTTAACGTTTCATACTTCGGAAAAATGGGCTTGGATTCGAATCCTGGATAAGGCATGGACGTTCCCCATCGAGAGGAGTATTGGTTCACAAGTATGATGTTGCAAAGAAGCTGATTAATTCGTGGTGTGGATGGACCTTTGGACAAAGTACTTGCCGCAATGGAAAAAAAGTGTTTTTCTTAGTTTTAAAACTGATAATAACGTTTTTTGATTTTTAAGACGTAGTTTTAACTGTCTACCAATGATGAAAATAAACTAATTTTAATAGTTTATGTGTTTTCAGTTATAATAACTAATGAATGCTCGAGCTTTTAAATCAGTCGGTTTTAACGTAGGATTACTTTCCTCCATAACAGTCCTCCGGAAAGCAAAATTTCAGATGTCCTGCGTCGCGAGTTATAATTTTGGCAGCGCACCAAACCCAGTCTGTATCGCTTGGGTAAGCAGTAAACAGTTAAACAGAAAAGTACTAAAATGCGTCAAAATTTTGACATACATACATATATATATATATATATATATATATACAGGGTATTTTTTATTAAACTGACACTACTCAGAGCCATCTGTAGAGCGATCTATCAGCCAGAATTCCACCAAAATTGATAGTGGTACTAAGGACAACATGGGAAAGAGTTTCCGTGAAAAAAATATAGTTCCAAAAGTTGCCAATAGGGAAAGATATGGCACTGTTGCTGTCGGCGCACCCGAGAATTTGCATAAAAAGCAAGTAAAATGTCAAAATGCAAATTCTTGAATACGTAGTCGACAACAGCGCCAGTATTTTGGGGCTTAAATATCGGTGCGGAATCTGTTGCGCCCTCGCTTTACAGAAGAAAGGGTCATCAGTCGCTTTTTTCCACTTGCATGGCCACCTCGCTCCCCGGACCTAACCCATGTGACATCTTTCTGTGTGGTTATTTAAAGTCTAAGGTGTATCTTGGTGGAGTCTCGAACTTCGCGGCCCTAAAGGACAACATATCCCGGACTTTGATGAACAGTCCTAGTGACATGTTACGTCTAGCTGTTGAGAACGTAGTGTTCAGGATGCAATGTTTCGTCTACCAGGACTGCGGTCACATTGAAGGAGGGAGAAGTGAATTTGCTGCATAAAGTGGCATTGCAGTTAAATTACTTTGTTATTCATTTGTCTGTTTACAACTTTTTCGGTATTCATTCCTTATCTTTATAGCCCGAAATAGTGGCGCTGTTGTCGATTACATAGTCGTGAATTTGTATTTTGATCTTTTACTTGCCTTTTATGCAAATTATCGGGTGCGCCGAACACAAAGTGCCATATCTTCCCCTATCGACGACTTTTGGAACTATATATATATATATATATATATATATATATATATATATATATATATATATATATATATATATATATATATATATATTTTCCCAACGGAAACTCTTTTCCGCGTCGTCCTTAGTCCCTCTATAAATTTTTGGTGGAATTCCGGCTGATATATCGTGCTACAGATGGCTCTGAGTATTGTCAGTTTAAAAATAAATACCTGTACATATATATATATATACAGTCGAACCTCCATATATCGAAGTAGCAAATTGCCGGAAAAAAATTCGATATATAGAAATTTCAATATATAGAATTGACCTTAGTTTTATCATAATTCTTCTAAATAAAATTAAAGCTAATTTTCGTATACGCAACTCCATTTCTAATTTATATGCGAATCCCATTAAATGAAAGTTAATAACTAAAAAATGAATTAATATGAAAGATTTATTGAGTACTACATACCTTTAAAAAAACAATAATCCAGACAGTGGATACAATAATCACAGTTATATTCTTAAAAAAAAAAAAACTACGAATATCTTGCTGAACAGCCAGTTTTGTGGAAAGTTCAAAGAAATGTTCGTATTTATTCAGTCCACTAAAAACTTAATCAGGGATATTTTCGGTGAATTGAAGTCTACGACATATTGTTTCAAATGTCAAAAATTGGGAGATTTTATTTGTCTTGAAAAAAATTTCGATATATAGAGATTTTTTCAATATACAGAAACAATTTTTCTATGTAATGAACATAGAGATTTGCTAAGAGTTCGATATATAGAAAATTTCGATATGTGGAAGTTCGATATATGGAGGTTCGACTGTATATATATATATGTATATATATATATATATATATATATATATATATATATATATATATATATATATATATATATATATATATATATATATATACATACGTACATATATATAGATACATATATACATACAAAAGAGGCAAGCAATCCTCTAACGATAAGTAATCCTACGTTAATAACCCGCGTTAGTTTCGTTAGAAGAGACTACCTGTATTTTTTTCTTTTTTTTTTCCTGAACAATACATACTTTAAGGCAGACAAGTCATATTTACACTACAAGATTTTTACAGCTACTTAGTAAGAGCCAGAAAGAAAAGTGATACAGTACTAAGTCTCCGCCAATTGCCGTTATCAACTTATATGACTCTCCCTGATTACGCCAGTGACAAAAACTTGTAATACCTCAACCGTCGATGTCGTACGAATATTCAAATGGCGTTTCGTTCGACTATTTCCCCCATATCTATAACCATAACCGTCTTGAATATGGGAAATAACGACTAACACTTCACTTAGTCGACTTTCCGATAAAAGCCGTCCTTATCTTAATAGCCGGCATCCGTTTAAAGGAGTGGTTTTTCGCTGCTTTCGCCTACAGCTGCAGACTCTTAAAGAAAAGGCAGTTAATAATTAAAACGAGACGTAAACGTGTTCATTTAGATCTTCTAATAGGCGAGATAAGACTCCAAATTCTGGTGAAGAGCGGTAAAGATGTCACCCGAAGATGTGGGCAACGGACAAAAACAAAATGAGGAGGAAGCAGCTATGTCGAAGCGTCTTGTTTAAAGACGGTTCGCTGTTCTCAAAAAGGCCCATAAAGATGCGCGTTTGCTCGGTATTTTCTCGGCGTAAGGTCATCGTTAGAAACGGATAGAGTACTTTGACATTACAGCAGAAGGGTCAAAATATATGGATTTGATGACATTTTATGCGTATAAATGCGCAGAAAGGATTTTGATTCATGATTTGTGTGGACCCACAGAAATTTTGAGGAACATTGTAATGGTGAAACTTATATAAAATAACTTTACTTCGCAAGCCATTCAGATGTATAGTTTTGCCATTATTTCTTTGATATTATGTCGCTCATAAATTTTTCATACATTTTACAAGGAATAAATCTGTGCTCAAATGGCAAAATGTTATAAAAAACTTTTCTTAAAAAAATTGAGTTTTTCACATTCCGGATTGTGGTTTGCCGATATTTTCTATTAACTGTAAGTAATACTCAACTATTTTCCTGAAACATTGGTACCACGTTTGCTCATGTAAAAGAAACTACTGGTTTTTCATGATTTCTTGAATCTTAGAATTGCTGTCACGTAAATTTCTTATAAAATTTTGCCCTCTGAGCACAGATATAATAAGTTGAGTTAATTATGTTAGTCTTTCAGGATGTAGTTTCCCTTTATAGCTTCAAGTTATATATATATATATATATATATATATATATATATATATATATATATATATATATTTATTTATTTATTTATATATATATATATATATATATGCATATATATATGCATATATATGTATATTTATATATACGTATATATACATATATATATACATATATATACATATGTGTATATATATATATATATATATATATATATTATATATATATATATATATATATATATATATATATATATATAAATTTCTATTTGTATAACTTAAAAGGCCATACTTAGATATATTCAGATACTTTCATTAAATCCTACATATGTATACAGTCGGTATAAACATAGGAACGCATCTCTAATTCAGTCAATACGCTTGTAATCAGTCAATGTTTTTTACCATCTTTCTAATGTATCAATATATTTTTATTTCATCTGTACACTCTATGCAGTTTTTTTCCAAGTTATGTTTTATACTCCTAATTTAGTAATTTAAATCACATAAATGAATATGGTCAACATTTGCTCCTTTGTGAGCAAATACATAATAATACAAAATTGCTGAGTTTTGAGCAAAACTTTAAGTAATCATATAGACATAATTAATGCTATCGTCAATTCCACTTCGGCACACTCAGCTAGTGCGTATTGGCCATGATTAACCTGAAGACCAGAAACTGCATAGCAATACCTGCAAACTCAGCCGAAGGTTGATTTCCCCTGTTTGGTTTATGTTTCATATGGGCCTGGGCGCCGGAAGGACAGTACATATCTGCCAACCAATTTGGACAACCCGGGGCCCCTATATAATTACAGCAAAAGCAATGTCCATAGAACATGTTTAGCTGGTGACAAATATGACGATAACATGTTAATGAACCTGACTGTTCAGCTATACCTCTCAGCAATTTCTCTAATGTCCACTCATAAAATCCAAAATGACCATAGAGGTCTCTATATGATACCTAGATGTTATGTACACGTTATAGAAATCTAAATGACAAAAATATCTCTTTTTTTAATATATATTAAATAGAAGATCTGGACCTTATTTGAAACTCTTCCATGAAACTTCTCATTCCCTCAGTCAACTTTTATGCTAAAAATTAATAATTGTACTCAAGATAAAGCCAACACCCTATCAATACATAAGTAAGCTTAACTTCTAAATATGTAATTCAATATGCAACCATTTTACCGGAGACCACCCACTTTAAACTAGAGCTAATGTAAGAGCACGTTTTCAAAAATATACATAAAAAGTTACATTAACACTTCAGTGTAATGAATAGGAAATCTCTATATGAAATCCTTAACTTTTAATGTTTTTAGGACTTCTAGCTATGCCGCATTAGCTCAGTGGAGAAATTTCGAAGATATTCTTTTGTATGAACAACTGTCCCTTAAAAGATAATATATAAATCAAAATATTTTACATCAAACGCCTTCCTCGTATCTTTCAAGTTGCAGGACTGGACCATGATTCCGTATACCTCATTAATACTCACCACACCCTGAAAACGTCTATTCTTAAAGTAATAATGCTAATCAGGGGAAATCCCACTCCCTGATATATTGGTAATTTAAAATTTTAAATATGGAATTCAAAATGATACCGTATTATCAGAAACCATCCCTCGCAACCCCCCTTTAAGCTTGAAACCCCTGGTTTGAGGAAAGTTTTCCAACTTTGGTTGAATTTATTTTCCGGGAGATTCAACTCGCCACCCCTCCACCAGTCTTATCTGGAGCAAAAATTTCAGCGAAATTGGCGCGGAGTTGGCACAAAGCTGACGTATATCATCTTCTCCTGCAGTCCTTTTTCCTCCTGCTCCCTCCTTTTGTCGCTTTTCAAATGGAGAAGGGGGGTTCTCGAATAAATGATGGCAAAAAGGGGGAGTTCCAAAAGAAGGGGAGGGGGGGGGGAGAGTTCCGGAAGGAAGAAGATCTGGCACAGGAAAGAGGACCGAAGAGGAAATAGTACAGGACTTGATTCGGAAACTGAATCGTGTATTCTCTTTGCGTAGTTTCACGAAAGTAAATTTTCAAAATCTTTGTTTGTAAGAGAACGGTATTAAATAAAGATATGAATATTTTGGGGGAGAATGGATATATAGATAAGCCTTCTATGTATATGCACGGGTAAACGAACGACATAAACCGATGAAAGATTGCATGTTGAGGGTAAGGCATGAATGCAAATTTATATGAGAACTGATGTACTTTCAAATTTGTTTTACGGATATAGTAATACAAATTTTTTAATTGAAAAGCTGATTTACAAAGCTGGAGTTTTCTGAGTGAAAGAAACACTTTTAGAGGATTCCATGCATAGATAGACACAATCTGAATCATAATTATTATAAATATAACAGAAATAAATAGGTAGTAAATAGGAGAAATATTTTGGGGCATGCAAAATCTTGAGATTTCTTTGCTCTACTCGGGACCACATTTTATTGTTTTCTGCCAATAAATAAACATATCCTTTTCATTATTCCGTTAAAAATAATTAAATGATTAAATAAAATCTAAGTTTTTCTCGATAGAAAGGGAAATTTCTACTACGCAACCTATAAATTGATGTTATCAATATTTTTCTACGCGTAATGGAAGAACACATTCCATTTTTAAAATTAATTTTTTAGTAACTTTTCGGCCTAACTATATATATATATATATATATATATATATATATATACAGTTGGTTCTCTGTTTAACGACTTTCAAGGGACCGTGAAAAATCGTCCTTAAGTAGAAATCGCCCTTAAACAGAATTTGTGAAAACATAACATTTCCCATAATGTCGGAGGGGCCGGGACTGGGAAATATCGTCTTTAAATAGAGATCGTCGTTAAGTAGAGCGTCGTTAAACAGAGAGCCAACTGTATATACCTTTTTATCTTTTTTACTACAGAAAAAAAAATACTATATTAATGTAACAATAAATGCGGGAACATTTATACAGTGTTATTCGACGTACTGCAATACGAATGATATATAATTTATTTTCTTTATAAAGGCAAGAAATTTAAGGATTACTAGATTTTCACATTTTCGGTAAAAAAAATATGGACTTACAGAGGCCAAAATAATTTATAAGTGCTTTTAAAGGCTTTAAAATAAATGTAACGACTATGGGAACCATCGTTTGTTATTTCCTTGGTTGATCTCAGTAACACGTAAATTTCCAAATCTTAAGAAAACACTCAAATAAATATTAGTAAAAAGCTTCAAGTTATACACGGTCTCAAGGTATTCAGCTATACACTATTGAGCTCAGTTTTAATTTTATTTATGCAAATTTTTAGTCGGTAAGAGTAAAATCACTAATTTTCCTATTAATTGTGCAAATAGTGATAAACTTTAAGAATGTGTTAACAGCTATGCCTAATATCTGACTTTGTCACTGATAACCTCAGACAAAATTATCCTACTGCATAGTAATTAAAGCGCAGTAGAGAAGATGATGAAGAAAGCATTTTAACGCTAAAAGGTGCAGTGTTACAGAGATGTAAATCTGGCTTTTAACACGATAAAATCTTATTTAAGGATAATGTGAACAAACAAATAAACAAAAAAAATATGGCTAATGTCCCTATTAACCCGAAAGAAAGAAATGTTCACTAAGCACTCCAGGAAATTCAATAACAAAGATAATGTTTTTTTTTTGTTTTTTTATTGAAACTAAAAACGAAATATTTCCATTTTTTTATTTTTTACTTACGATATAAATTATACTTGAAACATATTTTAATCCTAATAGTTCTTTTTAAGAAAAGATTCTTTAAAAAATGTCAATTTAACGTACTAAGAAAAGCTTTAAAAATAAGTGAAGTAAATTGAAATAAGCTTTATCCGTGGCAAGTAAACTTTTTTTTAAAACATCCATGTACTTTTATATAGAAATAACTAGCTGAACACCCGTGCTTCTCTATACGGAATACATTCAAATTAAATGCAACGGTCAATGTATGCAATTAATGCCAAAAGAATATATATATTTATAAAAAATATCATAACGGATATGTTTATAGACAAAATAATGTAGAAGAAAATATTCAAATTAAATACAATGGTCAATGAATGCAATTCATTTGTATGTTTAATATCTATAGAACATACTAATTTGAATTAAATTCTTAAAAATCTTTCATCTCAATCAGTCTAGTGGTTAAATTTTATCTTTTACTGCATTTTAATATTTTTTGCCAATTTATCTCGTTGTTATGCAAGTGACGCAAAATTAATTTAAAGTATCACAAAAAGAAAAGAAACCTCGTGATCGGCATTTAATAAATTAAATTCTAAAAATTAATCTTTAATAATTCCAAGATAAAAAGAACTTTTTATATACCATGTTTTTTAATTTTCTGTTGAATCATATAAACTTGACAATTCTATGTATTTATAAATACTTTTTAAAATTTTTTTCATGCATTATCTCATCAACTTGAAAGAAAATGAAGTTAATTGGAAGTTAACTTGCATATAACTTTTCATTCCCGTTCCGGCCAATAGATGGCTGCAACAGTCTACAAAACAAAATTAACTGAAAATAACTGAAAATTAATTTAATTCTGCTTAAAGATGGCTAAAAGTATTAAAAAAATACATTGTCTTCGTGTTCTGAGCTATTCTAAAAGTTTCAAATGTCTAGATAGTTGGGAAGTTAGTTAAAAATCGATTGCAAGATTTGTACTTGACAAACAAACACACAAACACATAAACAAGAAAGCAAGTTAATAAAACATGGTAAAAATTCACCAAAAAATCAGAAAATGGAGTTAAAGATTTGAAAAGGATTTCGTTTTAAAGGAATTTTTATGATCTTTTTCCTGATATAAATTTTATAACCTTCAAATTATTTTAAGTGCGAACTTTAAAGAATGCGACAAAAACAGCTTAAAAATTTAATTTAAAAAATCTAAGAAGAATTTTTCAAAACTCTTTCTTAGTGCACCCCAACACTATAAGGAAAATCGCCACGTAAAATTTCAGCCCTTTAGGTCCAACGGTTTGATCTGCGCGTTATTTGTCAGTCAGTCAGTCAGTCACGGAACTGTTTATATATAGAGATTATGTATTTACATCATTTAATGCTGGTGCAAGTTAAATATCATTTGTACATTATTCACGGTTATACCTTTAATTGCCTTATCAAAACAACAACATATCAATAACACTCTGCTATATTTATATTTATTCTAAAAGGCAGTATTTTTTATTTAAGAACTTTTGAATATCCTCCTAAAAAATAAAATCAATGAAAGATGAAATATTGAGAAAAATATTTCTCTTTATTCTATCGCCAATTGTCCTTGCAATATCTTAAAATCAAAACTTGAAAAGGATAACTATACGTAAACTTAGATCTGATCAATTAAACTAAAATTTTGATAGAAAATTAATACTTTCATTTATTTAATTTTATGGTTGGAGAAATTCCTATGGTTATTCGCTCCTCCAAAACTGCCCTATACCTAAGCACTGTGGGAAATTTAAGCAGTACTGTTCGGTGGCAATGCAGACTCAGGGAACGGAATTTAAAGAATTCCCATTAGCTATAAATTAACTCTAGTTAAAACAATTTGACTCACATTAGCATGCACTCTCCCGTTCCGTCAATATGTTAACTATCCCCAGCGCGTACTTATCGTAGAAGAGGGGACGCAATCGCTTTTGCATCGGTATCCTTCCCTCCACGCACCATTAGCCTCAAAAATATGTTTATCTCAAAGCGTTCGTTCTAACGGAAATGGGACGAATATTTCAACTCAGTGTACACAGAACAAATGGCATGAGAAACCGTTTTCTCTTTCGATAAGGACCCATTTGCAAGGCCCTGTCTTCACATTAATTCGTGACAAAGGGCCTGGGGGCCTTCCAAAGAGTTTGCTAATGAAATGAAATAGCCCCGTTGAAATTGTCCTAAATGGGGCGCACCGTTATACCTCGACTGCTCGGTAATTAAGGGGTTCTTTGTTTAAAGCGGGCCCTGATTGATATTATTGCCAGGGGAAGGCGGTGGAATGTTGGTAGTCTTCATTTCGTGTTCCAGACTTAATTCGCTGGAGAATGTTTTAAGGAGCTAATGTCCTGCATTAACTTCTTTCGCCTGCCTAAATTCTAATAGTAAGCATAAATTACGGCGTCTACTCTGGAATGAGAAAAAGGCTTCATTTAATACGAGACACATGCACATACCTAGCGTTAGTAATAAAGACAACTCAAAGTATGTATGAGATTTATTCCTTGGTTGGGAGAATGAAAAGTAAAATGGAAAAAAAAAACATATAAATTAATACAGACTTTTTATCTAATATCGTCGATAAACTAAAGCAGATAGTTTCGATGACCTTTCTTCCCAGCATTTGATAAAAAATTCCCTTGAAATTTTATGCATCGTGCATTTTATATTATATAACTCAAGTTTGCAATTAAACAAAATAAACACGCAAAATATCCAAAAATGGCTATTTTAATTACACTAGAACAAACAAACAAACCCAATTGATTAATATCTTTTGAGAGTCCACTATTTAAGGAACATTGGGCCTTCTATTTTATTTGCTATTGTAGGGCTATTAAAGGGTAAAATGAAACTCTCTTAATTGGAATTGTCACTAATATCCTCATTGCTGAAGTTGAATAACGACATATATGTCAGTGTTTAAATATATATGCTCTCAATTAATTAATATCTTTTGAGAGTCATTATTTAAGGAACATCGGGCCTTCTCTTCTATTCGATATTGTAGGGGTTATTAAAGGGTAAAATGAAACTCTCTTACTTGAAATTGTCACTAATATCCTTATTACTGAAGTTGGCTGAGGGCCTGTATGTCAGTTTTCAAATATATGTTCTCCAGTTGATATAAAAACAGATCAGGCGAAAACGCACTTCACGTGTAAATATAATGAAAAGTATTACGGAATTTCTCTTATATTACATTAAAATCGCTATATAGGTGATTACCTAACTCAAAGGAAATAATATATATGTACATACATCAGCATGAGAAGGCATGCATATGTATATAGCAAGCGTATGTGTATAGCAAGCATAGTTTCTTCATATTTTAAGAAAAGTAGCTTTTTTAGATTCTTCCAGAATAAATAAAAAAATTTATCGTAAAAATCAATGATCCTTTTTTCAAATATACGAATTTCAGTACCTGTCCTTTAAATTTCTAAGGATAGATACGTACAAGACAGCGACGCTAAAATTTGTTCCTAATTTGAGGATTATGTTATATGCAAGAGCGATTTTCATACACAGAAAATGATGGTTCGTCCAAAACGATACGAATTTTTCTTTATCGGATATGATAGATTACCAAAGCCATTCATAAAACTTTTAGGGGGAAGGAGTAGGTTAGTGTAGGGGCATTACACAAAGCAAATTTTGTCATATTAATGATAATAACTCAACTTCTAGTTTCAGGAATCAGGTAATAACGGTGGGTCAACAACTTTATTCAGCTTAAAAATTGGGAGTTTTGAAAATTTTTTCATTGCATTACATATTATCTAAAAATTTGTTTTATGAACTTCTAAAACAAATTTTTAGATTTCATATTTTATGAAAAGTAACTTTTTCAGATTCATCCAGAATAAATACAAAAATTTCTCGTAAAAATTTTCTTTTGTATTCTTCAAAATACAAAAGAAAAAACAAGATACAAAATACAAAATACAAAAGAAAATTCAAAGTTTTTTCTTTTGTATTTTGAAACTCCTAGAGTCTTCTGAATTTCCTAGGTTTCCCTTGCTCAGCCCAATTTTTGTACAAGATATATATAATTTTAAATCATCCTTCTAAATGACCCTTTTGTTTCACATATCATTTACGAATTGAACTAAAAAACAGCCCTTTATTTCTTAATTTATATGTATTATCTGCATCTTTCTTCTGCAAGGCTTCATCTGTAATATAAAAACAAGCCCGGTAGCATAATTTTCTGGAGATATAGGATAACTTTGCCTTCAGTGTTTTTCTTTTATACCTCAGCGAAGCTTCCAAAATCACTTTTAGTCATGTTATCTTTTTTGAGAATTTTCATTTCAGTTCCCTTTTTCCTACATCATATACGTGAGTGATACGTAAAGAAGGCCAGATTTTAAGTAAACTCTATTCCGATAAATCTGATGGTATACAAATAAGATCTCGTCAGATAACCCGTAATGTTGTATGTAATTGTTTGGGAGCCACTGTTAATCTGTTGTTATCTAATTCTTAAATGAGTGAATAAATAATTTTTTATTTACATTCAAGTAGTAAGATAAAATGAGGCCTGTTTTCTAAGTTTTTATGGCATGCAGATTAGAGTAGTAGGGAAAATTATCCTAAATATTTCTGAGATATACTTCGCTGTCTACAATTCAAACATATTCTATCACCGCCGAAATCTCGTAAAGCAGTTGCCACACGGATAATGAAAGAAGAGAGGGGTTTACTGCCCCCTTATTATTAAGGAAACTATGTTTGATATTAGGTAGCAATATTTTAAGTACTGATATTTTCTATTTTGAAAAGTAAAACATAAAAACTGATATTAAAAACAACAAAATTAAAATATGTAATAAACATTTCTATACTAGTTAAAAAATCAAGAATATAAAACATAGTTTTTATAATACTTTTCTGGTGAAAAGCTGTTTAAATTACTCAACAAACGTAATTTAATTTTAAATTATATGTACTCTGTATATGATTTTAAATGTACTTAATGTTAAATTATTTACATGTACAGTAAAACCTCGTTTATCTGGACTAACTGGGACCATAGGCAATCCGGATAATCCGGTAATAAGCTAAACAAAATCCTTAACTAAGCATACTTACCGTTTATTACGATAAAAAACTGTGTTTTGTAACAAAACATACATTGTATTGTTTACGAGACATTAAAAAATATAAAAATTACTTTTCACATTTTTTCTTAATAAAGAATTGGTAAGTCTAGTAAAGCTTTCTTAAACTCAACAAAAAGCATTTTATTACCAGAATTTACTGTACAATCTATGCAGGAACTGTACATTGAATCAAACTAAAAAACGAATATTTGGCGTACTTGTAGTTACGTTCTTGCTATCATAGTTAAAAATTATTATCTATTGTGAAAATTAAATAAAAATGTCTACAAATCTGATACGGATAAACGAGGTTTTACTGTATAGTATTAATTTTAAAAAAAATTTTAGGATATATTAATTTTATGTATTCTATATATTTTTTATATTAAGTATTTACACTGCAATAACATAGTGCATGAAAGTAGTGTATTAAATTTTACTGAAAAGGAGAATCTATCTAAAAATTCCCCACCTTTAGAATTTTGCGGAAGACATTTAACTTTCCGAAAAAAAAAAATTCAGGTAGTCTTTTCTAACGAAACTACTGCGGGTTATTAACGTCGGATTACTTATCGTTTCTTACCTCTTTTGTATGTATATATGTATGTATGTGTTATGTATATATGTATCTATATATATGTACGTATATATATATATATGCATATATGTATGTCAAAATTTTGACGCATTTTGGTACTTTTCTGTTTAACTGTTTACTGCTTGTCCAAGCGATGCAGACTGGATTTGGCGCGCTGCCAAAATTATAACTCGCGTTGTACGGACGGACGGTTTTAGCATCTTTCCGGAGGACCGTTATGGAGGAACGTAATCCTACGTTAAAATAAACGGGCATAATTTTTTCTGTTAGAAACTCGAACGGTAATAGGAACAAAATTGCTGCTA
Source organism: Dolomedes plantarius (assembly GCA_907164885.2). NCBI lineage: Eukaryota > Metazoa > Arthropoda > Arachnida > Araneae > Dolomedidae > Dolomedes > Dolomedes plantarius. The sequence goes on from OU015500.1 coordinate 69,939,177, forward strand.
ATGATGTAGAAAACGTACAACAAATTAAAATCCATCAACACTATAATTTATAAAAAAAATTTCAGTAGTAAAAAACAAAAATATAAAATTTTGATAAATCAAATCATTTTCAATAAGAAAAATGTCTAGGTATACATTTCTTTTGCTAAGCATTTATTAATGCATGAATAATCTGTATATATAATACAGTTCTGTAACTGACTGACTGACATATGACGCTCAGATCAAACCGCTGGACCTAAAGGGCTGAAATTTTGCATGGCGATTCTTCTTATAGTGTAGGGGTGCACTAAGAAATATTTTTGAAAAATTCTTCTTAAATTTTTTAGAATTAAATTTTTAAGCTGTTTTAGTAACCTTTTTTAAGTATGCATTTAAAATAATAATTTGAGGCCTATAAAGTTTATATCACGAGAAAGATCATAAAAATTCCTTTAAAATGATATCTTTTTCTAATCTTTACCTCAACTTTCTGATTTTTGGTGAATTTTTAAAGATTAATTTTTAGAAATTAGTTTATTAAATGCTGATCACGTGGTTTCTTTTCTTTTTGCGATGCTTTAAACTAATTTTGTTTCACGTGCATAACAACGAAATAGATAAAAAATATATTTGTTTTTCTTGCTAATACGGCAGGCGACTGGACATTATCCAAAAAAATATTAAAATACAGTAAAAGATATGCTCCTCAAACCGTACTATATTAACTGTACTTTATTCTTTAGTATGTTTTATTAGCTTTAATCTGAATATTTTCTTCTACATTATTTTGTCTATAAAAATATCCGTTACGATTTTTTTATAAATATATATTTTTTCTTCTTTTTACACCAATTGCATACACTGATCGTTGTATTTATTATAAATATATATACATAAATATTTTGACATTAATTGCATACATTGAACGTTATATTTAATTTGAATGTACTCCGTAGCGAAGTAAGGGTATTCAGCTAGTAGGATACATAAATGTACTCGTTAAAAAAGGTTGAAAATTAATGTTAATACTTACTTTAAAAACCCAAAAGACAACTACATTACGAAATTTTTCACATCAGAAACTCACGGAAAAAAAACGTTATCCCCAAAAAACGTCCAAAACACACTAAATTACATTCAGGGGCTTTTGCGGTCATATTATGCTACTTATGTTTATTATAGCAGTGCAACAAGCATAAAGCATCAGTTTTACGATATACAATACAATTACGCCTGCGAGAGCTCTCGTCTACCTCTCGCATCGTGTCACTGTAGTCCGCCGTAGCCTGTGTGCCACACGAAAAATGATGGCTACCATAAAAGTAGCGAGTTTGAAAGTGTTAGCACTTCCCTAAATCGGCCTTTTATCTGACCATAAAAAGTGACCTCTGACACTCGGAGAGCATGGATTTTACTTGTAACCCACTATCAATAATAGCGTTTTATTTGCGCATAAAACTAGCCCTCCTGTTGGTTTGAGGGTCGTTTTTAATTTTATTGGCGCCACTAGAAGTTGTATTTGCAGTAAGTTGTCAGTTGAGGTTAAGGGTGCGTTTGGAGAGACATAAACGGCAAATGCTGTCGTTGGTTAGTCGTATTTAGCGCGAGTGAGTATATGTTACGACGTTACGGGATTTCTTTTTTTTTCTTTTTCTTTTTCAGGCTCCGTTGTTTATTTCTTCAAAGTGAAATGTGGTCTCTATCATGATCATGGAGGTGTTCAAACTGATATAGTTCTGTGCTTTAAAATTTATTCATTCTACATGGAAATAAATATGAGTTTACAAGAAAATATTATAACGGAAGCACGCAAATTCTTAAAATTTCCCAATCTGTATATATTAAACAATTCCGTAACTGACAGACTGACTGACAGATAGCGCACAGACTAAACCTCTGGACCTAAAGAGCTGAAATTTTGCATGGAGATTCTTCTTATAGTGTAGGGATGCACTAAGAAAGATTTTTGAAAAATTCTTCTTGAATTTTTTAAAATTATATTTTTAGGCTGTTTTTGTAACATTTTTTAAAGTTTGCATTTAAAATAATAATTTGAGGGATATAAAATTTATATTACAATAAAAATCATAAAAATTCCTTTAAAATGAAATCTTTTTCGAATCTTTATCTCCCTTTTCTGATTTTTGGTGAATTTTTAAACATCAATTTTTAGAATTTAATTTGTTAAATGCTGATCACGTGATTTCTTTTCTTTTTGTGATACTTTAAATTAATTTTGCGTCACGTGCATAAAAACGAAAGTGTAGAGGTGCACTAAGAAAGATTTTTGAAAAATTCTTCTTGGATTTTTTTAAATTACAATTTTAAGCTGTTTTTGTAACATTTTTTAAAGTTAGCATTTAAAATAATAATTTGAGGGATATAAAATTTATATCACAATAAAGATCATAAAAATTCCTTTAAAATGAAATCTTTTTCGAATCATTACCTCCATTTTCTGATTTTTGGGGAATTTTTAAAGATAAATTTTTAGAATTTAATTTGTTAAATGCTGATCACGTGGTTTCTTTTCTTTTTGTGATACTTTAAATTAATTTTGCGTCACGTGCATAAAAACGAAATAAATTGACAAAAAAAATATTAAAATACGGTAAAAGATAAAATTTAAACACTAGACAAATTGAGAGGAAAGTTTTTTAAGAATTTAATTCAAAATAGTATGTTTTATGGATATCAAACATACAAATTAAATGCATACATTGACCGTTGTATTTTATTTGGATATACTCCGTAGCGAAGCACGGGTATTCAGCTAGTAATATATAAGAGGGGCAACTAGATACGAACTAATTAATCTTCCTCAGATCAAGTGGATATAGGTGTGATTTTCTCATGGACAATTTTCAAATGCATTTGGGAGATTTGTCCTCTTAAGAGACCGCTGAAGAACTATATGTATAAATATAGTTAGAAACTAGTTGCCACTCTTATTTTTTTACGGGAATTTTAAAAAGCTGTGTGTACCTATATTATCCGTATTTCCTCGAGCTTCCTGTAAATAATTGGAAATAATTCGCTGCAATTATCAGTTTTGAATTGTATGAAAGTTCTTTTAACGGTTACGCTAGGGGTGAAGCGACAGTGTTGGTTGATCTATGAAGAGCGTAGCTATTTTAACGATTGCCCAAAGCCAATCTTTAAATTTACCCCTTGCGCCCCCAATATCCAAAGATGTATACATAAGCCTTTATGTAGCAGAAAGAGTTTGGTACCCTCCATGGACTTTCGCCCCTCCCCCGCTTCTCTTCTAGGTATTGATTGAGCTAAAATAAAGCTCATCATAAAGCTAAATAAAGCTAAATAAAGACTCCCAAGGCTGTTGATGTTTCTCAGTCTTATCGCAGCCTTATATACAATCAGTTATGTCTCTAACGATATCCCATCATTCCTTAAACAATTTCTCTGTAAAAAAATTCATTAAATAGACATTAACTAGTAGAAACGAAATCACATAAATTGAAAAATAATGATAAACTAAACTTTTGTCTATAGTATTTGGGCACATCAGTTGTTCGACTAAATTCATGATGATTAAATAAAAGAGTGTAAAACTAACATGATAAAACTGATCAAACAACAAATACTACGCACAAAACTTAGTTGTTACTTGTCATACAAAAACGTCTGGGAAACGCTATTTGTTTATCATGTCATTGTAAACACTGACGTCTCTGAAACGAGCCAAATTTTAGGCTGAGTAAATTCGCTTTTAGTGAGCCATAATTAAGATATTATGGTAATATAATAATATAAATCAAGGTGTAAATTATCTTTAGTCCTTTAAACTTTCTGTTTTTGTAAAGCTTACTTAAATATTCAATTGAGATATAAGCAAATAATATTTTTTAACGCATCGCGCTACATTTTATTCGTAAGTTAGTGAATTAATAAAATGATTATATAAATGATTATAAAAAAATCCACACATCAGAAAATTTAAAGAATTGATATGTGTTGATTTAAATAGGATATAATTAAATTAACAATAAAACTTAAGTTGAGTGTCTGCTTTCTTTGGCGAATTTTGTAATATTTACACGTTTTTAACCATCCACATTAATACATTCTTACACAATCACTTTGATTTCTAGCTTTTTCTCTTTTGTGAAGCGTAGATAACTCGCAAAGGGTATTCATAAGTTAAACGTAATTTCACTTCTGGACTTGAAAAAAGGCTTTTATCTATCCAATTTTATATACACCACACATATTACCCTTCCGGATGCATTGCTCTATGATTTAATGTGTTTCTTTATGGTCAGAGTAAATAACTAACTACAGGTAACCCTCCTATAACACGGTAGATAGGTTCCTAGAAAATACCGTGTTGTGTGAAACCGTGTTATATGAGACCCAGAGACAGTTCATAAAAGGGGGGTTACGTTCTGAAAACTTATTAAAAACAATTTTTTTTTTAATTCCATAAAAGCAACTTAATTTTTATTAAAAATATAAATGTATGTATAACACAAAATGAAAAAAAAATATTATTTTCATTTAACGCGACCTTAATTTAATAAATTTCTTCCTCATCACTGCTCAGTACAATCAAACGAAAACCTTTTTTCGGTTAAAGGATATTAGCTATACTTTCAGAACCCTTTTCTTCATTTAGATTTTGTGCACCTTCTATCCTCTTTAAAATATCTCTAATTTTGGTTTATTTGCTGGTTCTTACAAGGTCATTGTAGATTCAAGGTATGGAGATGGACAATTAATTTTGCAGCTCCCTTTTGAATTTTCGGCTCCTTTCAGCGAAAGGGTCTGCATTCAGGAAAAATTATTCAAGATTTTCGGCTAAGCTTAGGCCTTCTTGTAATTTTATTGAGTTATAAATGAATAAATTATAATTTGTTTATACATTTTCATGTAAGGCCACTATAGTTCATTATTCCTTCCCGTCATTATTTTAAGGTAATTTAGTTTTTAAATGTGTGAAACAAAAATCATGTTATCTAGTGCTGTAGAAGTGCAGTGTTGTACAAAGGTTTTCGCAAATTTTTTATCGAGTCAGAGTGAAACCGTGTTACAGGTTGCAGTGTTATACGAGGGTTCCCGCAATTTATCTTATCGTGTTAGAGCGAAACCGTGTTGTAAGATGCCGTGCTGTAGGAGGGCTACCTGTACATAAAGCAGACACTGACTCATTATAAGACATGTATAAGATGTAGACGAAGCTGAGCTTAAAAAATTATCCTATGTCTATCGATGTTAACCTCATGGAACGTAAGATAAGGTGAAACTCATCAGCGGCTGAAAGTTTTATTGAAGTTATGTGATTTGTATTCCTTAGATTCCGAAGGGAACAATTAAGTCTTTAGGTCGGGCTTAAGCAACAGTCTTATAAAGAAGGAGGCTGATTGTGAGAATAAATAAATTCTAGATATTAAATGAAGTGCTCTAGGCTAGTTTATTAGGAGTGATAAATTGCCAGGGAAAAGAAAAAAGCCTTTAGTAAATTAGTTTCATATATAAATACATTAATCGTTGATAAATGGACTGTGTTTATTAACATCTAAATGAATCCGAGATCCCGTTTCAGATTAATTGAAGACGAGTTACTTCAAAAGGGAAGTTTAAATAATCCAAGGATTAACAGTCAAAAATTAAGGAACTACAAATTTCTGGCGCATTAAAAAGTGTGGTTTATATAATGTACTGGAAGAAAAAAGAGAACTTTTCTCATTTAAGCAATTTTTTTTCCCTAAGACTAACAATCTCACCCTTTTTCTTCTTGTTTACGAAAAATTTGTGAAAAACGCAATGAAATGTTTTCTTTATATTATTTTTAGAAAGCCTGCTTTTAAGGTGAAAAGAGTACAAAATAATTTAATAAAAACTTTAGATTTATTTCTTTAACATACTTGAACGGTTCTTCGTAGGGGCTAAATATCTATCTCCTCAGTGCTCACGGCTGAAGTTCAATACTAAATTTAATGTTGTTTGCACAAGAAATTTGAATCTCAAGAATTTTAATTTTTTAGAAAATAAAACATATCAAAGATAGTGGTATTGTCAATAAAAAGCATACTAAGCTCTCCTGTACAAGCCATAGTTTATGCAAACAGAACAAGAAAGAATTAATATGTGTTTGTACATTAATAAGTATGCAAGCTATTACTAAATAATCGTTAGTAAGCTCTTTTCTCTATTTTAAAAATGTTTATAAAATTAATGTAATTTATTGCAAAGGGCATATATCTTTCGAAGAAGTTTAAAAGCGAAATCAGGAAACAGAATTGTCATAATCATCGAGGATAAAATACGCTGAATTCTCGAAACATGTATGTACAGTTGAAATTGTGCTTCAAGGATCGATTTAAAAACCATATAGATGTATCTAGATATCAAAGTAAATTATTGAAAAATATATATTCAAACACACAACATTTATTTTTTATACGAAAGTTAATGCTATACGCCAATTTTTTTTTTTTTTAATGAAAGTAAATATATTAAATGAAATACGTGATAATATAATATTAATTTTACCGTTAAAAAATCGCTAAGCTAGTTAAGAGATAAAATGCCCGAAAAATGAAACTGCTTCATAGGAAAATAGTTAGATTAAAATTAACCAGATAATTTAGTTAATTACCTAGTTTACTCTTATCAAACTTATAAGCGGTTAGTTAAAAAGCTGAACCACATTTTTTTCCTACATTGTAGATGTTTTTTGCATTATTCGAAGTATAATCACACTTCGAAATGTAGATAAATTATCTCATATGTCTGTTTTACATTAAAAATGTTGCAACGACTACCTATATTATGGGACGTATTTTTAAATTATCAAACAAAGGTAAACAAAGTTTAAAAACATTGCTTTAAGTATAAATAATTTTAAAAAATATATTTTCATTTCCCTCTAAGTTTAAAATGGCAGCTCATTTTAAAATGTAATGAACATACATTTGAAAAGGGAGTAAATATTGATATAAACATTATATGACGAAAAATATCATAATATTTTTATCGCCTCTGAATAACTATTCATAATATTTTACCAGTGTTTACTGACTATTTTGCATTATGCCGTTTTGATTTTTCTCCCTAAACAGATTATAACAATCTATTATCAAATTACGTATAAGCATTTAAATAATTTCCCACTCTGTAAACCCATGCTTTATTCTTAAGCCTAATATTTTTATCAAAAAAATTAGCTTAAATTTAATACTTCTTTATTCAATATTTCAGGCACATGTTAAAGTATTTTTGCACTATATTAAATCCCTAATCCTTTTATTTCATATAGATCTAAAAACATAAAGAAATGCAAAATATAACTCTCTATTATAAAATTATGTAAAAATATTTAAATTATTTCTCCCACTGTAAACCCATGCTTCATTTTTAAGCCTAATATTTTTATCAAAAAATTTTGCTTAAACTTAATACTTCTTCATTCAATATTTCAGGCATACGATAAAGTATTTTTGCACTATATTAAACCCCTGATCCTTTCGTTTCATATAGATCTAAAAGCAGAAACAAATACAAAATATAACTCTCTATTATAAAATTATGTATACATCATATTTGAATTATTTCCCAGAATGTAAATCCATGCTTCATTTTCAAGCCTAATATTTTTATCAAAAAATTTTGCTTAAATTTAATACTGCTTTATCCAATATTTCAGGCATATGTTAAAACATTTTTTCACTATATTAAACCCCTGATATTTTAGTTCCATATAGATCTAGGGACATAAACAAATATAAAATATGAAGGGTTTTCATATTTAACACACGCAAACTGTTATCCGAATTTTTTAACATTTTTTTTTCAAAATCATTGTTAAAATTTCTAATAAATTTGAATTACTTCAAAGAAATAACTCTTACCACATTTTCTTGAGATAGGACCTTGATATTTTGTTCTAAAATACTAACACCAACAGCCACCAGAATTACTCAAGTCACTATATTACTGAAGTAAAGAAATTATTTAAATTGAAGGTACTTTAGCATAGGTTCATTTCAGTACTATTAATTTTAATGGCTATTTAGGATGTGAAACCTTTTCATTGGCAACTCAGGTTGTCGCCCAACCATTGCACTGCACTGTGCATAGGCTCCTCCTACCATTTACACTTTATTGGTTTACATCGTAAATGTGCATTGCACTAGAGGCTATAATGTATAATAGAATGGAATAAAGAGATGTGAGGAAATTTACAGCATTAGTATTCACACAAAAGGTGATAATAATGATCGTAAATAAGAAAGTACAACTGAAACATTTATGGTCTAAAATAAGGTTCTTTGTTTGCCTTTTACATGAAATTTACTTTTTACAAAACAGTTTTTCTGAGACTGTGATGAATAAATAGTATAATCAATAAGCAATTATTCCCTGCTGTATACCATTAAATAATAATGATAATTAGCAAAAATAATATATTATTCAGGAATGCATCATGAAATATTTATCATGTCCCAGGTAAAATAAAGATATCACTATCTAAAAAAATATATTAATAAATTGTCAGAGGGAAATATTAATTACTTCATTCAAATAAAAATAGTAGATGAATAAATTAATCCCCTAGCGTCCGAAATAACAAAATTCAAATTATTTTACCTTTGACAAGAAAAAATACAAATACAAATGATTCATATAACAACTTTAACATGCAGGGCAATTTATTTTATTCATTATACAATATTTTTTAAATCTATGTAACAGGTAAGTACCATGAATTAATAAGTATTGTTTGCACTCTGTATGTAAAATTAACCACAAATGGTAATATAAATTATTTTTAGAGCACAAAAGTGAGATATATATATAAATGTGTGTGTGTGTGCAATTCATTGTTTTTTCCTATATGATGAGTTTAAAATGTATATTTCTTTACAGCGCCTACATTAGAATTATTATTTTTTTAAATATTTTTCAAACTGTTAAAGACATTATCAAACAACTTTTTAATGCTCAAATGATCTCTAGATAAAGTTTTACCTGAAAAGTAAAATAAGGATCATTCTGTTAAAAAATTTGTTCCCAGAAAAGTTAAATGCAGACTAGGTTTAATCGATTTATTTTCAGCGATAGGATATTACGAAACTACTTATTTAATTGCAAACATAGTCCTGGAAAAATTAAGTATAGCTTTAAGAAATTTTGCTTGAAAATAAGAATAATTCAAGTTCATCCCAGATATGAAAATAGAGGCTGAAAATACACTAACAATTTCACATTGTACAGGATAATTTCAAAATCCTCGTATATTAATCATCGTCCTTTTCTTTATCACTTAATTTTACAAACAATATCATACTTTCAAAAAAAAAGTTCACGTTTTTACATTTAGTTTGAACATATTTCATTTGGAATGCTTTTGATGAAAATATTATTGATTCCAGAACATTTTCATATACGTAATAAGATATTAGAGAATGGAATCAAAGTTCCGAACTCGAATTGTATATGTTTAATAAAAACTTTCAACACATAATCTGTAAGTAGTACAATAATTTTTGATAATTTTGGGTATGAAATAAACTTTACTGGGTCATCAGAAAGATGAGGATAGATAACCTCAAAAATCCACAACAAAATCTTGTTATTTGAATCATCATTTCAGAAAAATAAAATTTATATGTGATACTAGTATTTATACAGATAAGAAATCCCCTTTTATACACTTATTGATACATAAATACTTGATGATAAAAAATAATGTCATTTATATAAAGCTTTAACACAAGAGGTCAGGTGTCGAATTTTTATCTTCTTGCGTAATATCTGCGTTAAAAAAAACTTAAATTTTAGCGTCCTTCGGAAATTGCATTTTGGGTTAAGAAGGGTCAATACATATTCCCTGGAAAAGATATATAACCCAGTCTCGTGAGATTTACATGAAAGGTATATCTGAGAGTTATGGTCAAATAAATATGAAGCCAATTTTTATTTTAAGACCCCTGCTTAAAACAGAATCTGTCCATAAGAAAAGTTTTCTAATTGAAGACTTTCATAAGACTAAATTTATGTGACATAATGATTAAAGATTTTCGGAAACAAGCATGTAGACTTGTTTTGGTGACTTAAGATATTATGCTGTATAGATGCATTACAAAGCATACATGAGTAAGAAGCATTTAAAATTGAGCCAAAATTATCGGCTCTTCTGAAATTTCCCTGTTTTGAAACTTTACACAGTTATAAAAATTGCCATGCTTTTCTAAAAGCGGCTGTTCTTATATTCACTGAAAGAGGATTTTGTGTTTTATAAATGTTTTAAAAAATGTACTAATTTTTTATTAAATTTCAAAATTATTTGAGGTTGAAAATAATGAGAAGTTCAAAAGTGGTCATAAATAATTGACCTCCAATGTAGGTAACATAATAGTTATATGCATGTTTAGACAGAAATTTTGACTCGTGAAAGGTAAACGGGAAATAAAATATTTTTGGTGTCACCAGTCTTGCGTATGAAAAAAATCGGATTTTTTCAAAAGAAAGTCTTTAGTCACTTTCGAAGAGAAACTATTAAGTGCGGACACTTAATTCAATAAACCCGTAGTCATATTTCGGTCATAATGAAACACAACGGGATCTAGTTATCTAAACTTTTAGCCGAAGTAATATGCAGAGTCAGCACTCTCCCTTACTATGGGTAGTTGAATCATGACACAAGAAGCAGCGGGACATTTCAACTTTTTGGAGTTTCAACAAGAGATCGTTGTGCTCAGAGCAATATGATAGTCAATGAACAGGCGTTTTTACTCCTCACCTCGACGTCAATGAGTACCACGGCATAAAAGACCGTCCTAGAAGCAGTATGATTCCTGCACATACTGCCGTAAGTTTCCAAGATAACAAGATATTTCATGGGAAATTTACAGCAGAAACATATTTAATAATTTGCTGTAGATAAGGTTCCCCACTACATCACTCAACCTGGGTGGTAAACGGACAGTCATAAAGTAGGAACGGAGGGGGGAAAATTGGACTCGTCTTCTTGCTTTTTTTTTTTTCCTTCTTTCTTCTGAAGAATTATCTACCACGAGTAAAAAAAAATAAAAAAATAAAAAAATTCCTTCAATTTGCTGATTGCGGGCTGGCAGACGTTTCGACTTAAGTATAAATCCTCTAGATAAGACAAAACTAGATTTAGCCTCAGGATGTCGTAGGCCTAGAGGTATTTTTACTGCAGATAACATTCATTTATTCATCAGTACGGTTGCACAGCAATGCTTATCAATGTTTACGCTGGAATAGTCAAATCTGCTTCGTACATGTCATCATTTAGGATAGAAAAACTGTGTATTCCTTAGGGATATTTCATAGGAATTTTTTAGTAAACGCCAATTAGTATGCGCCTTTATTTAGTAGTAATGTATACTTCCCTAGACTATCCAAATAAGGGCACTGTTAATGATCAAATTTCTCGCTGACGATTGATCGTTACTTTAAAAGAAAATTCATTTCTAGATCAAAGGAGTTTTTTTTCCCACTTTTGAGATAAGATGCTCACAAAATTGGTACACAAAGCAAAATTTACATTTCATAGTTCTAAACTCATGCTACTTACGGGGAAAAAAATCATTTTAAGAATTTTCTAATCAGTTGCTTCATTGTAGTGATTTTCTGATAGGAAGAGAAAATTATGCGCATTGGTATTTAAACTATAACTTTTTAAAATGTAGAGTAGAACATATAAATGGCCACTAGTTTTGAAATAGCAGATATGGTCCCTCTTCAGGCGACAGGACATTCGATGGATCTGTATAGGCCTTGTGTTTTTTTAGAGACAATCGTGTCTAGCGCTCTGAGGCTGCGAGATGGAGTATTTTTTTGTACTAAATAATTTGCCAAACTAGTCCCAGCCTTGTTCCAAAATTAGTTGTTCAAGTTACGCAATGAATTTTTTAAGAAGCTGCTGTATACAATAAGTTACTGATTTCTACAAGTTCCTAGTACATGCTAAACACAATAACTCTTCAAGTGAAGGTGAAATTATTTTATGGAGCTTATCTATTTTACTTCAGTATTACAGAAATTGTCGCTTAAAAAATTAAATTATTGTTATCTCTTAAATTATCGTTTAAGCCCTGTGAGAAATTTTGAGATTAAATGAATTGAAATAGCATTTATTGGTATATATTAACATTGTTATATATCTATACAATCTATGACACTGTTGTACACTGTAAATTTTTTTTTCTGAGTAAATTCCACTGAGCAAAATTTTGAAATAATTGTACGGAGAAATTCTCGGGGAAATCGCAAATTCTGCACTACAAGTTTAGAAACAAATAGCATATTTTGAAAGAGCTTATAATACATGTAGTCTCTTTTAACAGTTTATTTTTCAATTTGGATTCAAAAATAAACTGTTAAAAGAGAATAAAATAATAAGGAGAGAGAGCAGTATAAAATAACGAGTACAATTAATGAAAACATAGATAATAATATGAAAATCATTTTAAATATATCATAAAATAAGATTTTTTTCATTAAATTTATAATAAATATATTTATAACATAAATCAGACCCCTTTGATTTCAAAATCATTTAGCATGAATATAGTCAGACCTTATACAATCGGAGGGATTGAGTTGCATAAGACATGGAAATATCTGAAAGCCTATTACAAATTTAACTGATGACTATATCTCAGACGCAACGAAATAAATAAAAATTATACGGTTAACACGTTTACAAATTTAAATTACTTTGTGAAAAATGTAGGTAAACAACCAGTAGCGCAAATACCTAGATATAATTAGAGACAGGTAATTTATATAGTTGTCGTATGCTGTTTAATATATGCACAGTATTAAAATAAAAACAAAAATATTACCGATCATAATACTAGGTGTGAAGTAGTGTGATTTAAACTAATAAATCTTGTCAAAGAGTATGTCACAAAACTCCAAATATAATATCTGCTAAGTTATCAATGGATAACTTACAAAAAAATCCAAACGAGAAAGTCGAAGATCTATTTATTGGTAAAATTAAACTTTTTTGTTGACGATATTGGAGGTTGAAAAAGGGAAGAAAAATTAATTTCGGGGGGAAAAAATTGTAAATTAACAAAAAGGAATAAAAAAGAAACCAATAAATCACCTCTAAAAAAATTATTAACTATGATCCCGCATCTATTAAAGTCTTAAGCATGTCGAAATATTCATTAAAAAAATTAAATTTAGAAAAAATTGCCATATACGGAATAAACCTGCATCATTTGAAAACTTTAAAAATCAATTGAGAATGAAATGCTGTGACAAATGAACAAATAATATCGGTAGCTCATTGTTTCAGAATTGAACCAAAAATTAGTTGGAAATTTAAAAAAAAAAGAAATCATGGAAATGTCAAAATTTATTGAGGAATTTTCAAAAGAAAGTTCAATTTCTGTCATAGTGGCGCCATCTATGGAAATATATGACTAACATTCAGAAAGAGATTTCAGTCGCTTCCTCAAGTTCAATAAAGGACCGCGCGAAGTATCAATGAAAGCAGAAGAAATAAGAAACCGAATACATATAAATCATTTAAATTGTAGAGTTGTTTGAAGAGAAATGACGAATCTGGCTGAACTGTGACTGGGGAAAGTTGTTCTGAAATTGCCGTTTGTCGAGTTTGTTAGGTCTGTTGGCGCAAGAAATAAGTTGATACATGAGGAATTGTACATTTCAGTAAACAGATTCTCAGTTCATGTCCGTTAGAGAGAATATAGAACTTAGGTGGTAAGGTTTTTAAAATAAGAGTGGAAGTAAACAGCATATGTGCAAGCGTACTTTGATTGCTTCGTAGTACCATAATCAGGGCCCGATTTAGAAAATTCTTGACTACAGGCACATCTCGGGATGGGGGCCCCCTAACACTGATTTGGGCATAAAATTTCCAAACTTGACACACACAAAAAAAAAATGATCATGAATCATTGTGAAAGTACCATTTTGCCAAGAATTGGCTATTTGAAGCGTAGAAGCCTAGAACATTATCAAATAACAAAAAGCAATACATCTTAACTTCATCATTAAAACACCAATACAATGCAACCAGAAAACTTATTAATCCCTTATATACACTATAACATAAATATGATGAACTATACATATAACTATCCATGATGAACCTATCAATCAAATTTGAAAGGATATATTAAAAAATTGCTATTTAAAAAGGTAAAATAAAAAATTTGAATTGGGAATTTTTTGGTTTAAATTAAAAATTTGGGGGGTGCCTAGGCCCGGGCCTACTGGGCCTAATGGAAAATCAGGGCCTGACCATAATGGAAATTACGTTTTGAGTTTTGAATAAATATTCAAATACCATTGAACAAATAAAAGCATTATATACGAAGTATTACAGCATTAGAAAAAATAATATAAGTAAATAAATTCATAAGTAAACTCAGGATATCAAAAGCCTTTATATATATATGGAATATTTTGAAGAAACCCTCATTTCAGCATTCAGCTTTTAGATTTTTTTATGGCACAATAATAAAATTTTGTCATTAAAATAGAATAACCATACTAGCGTATTTGATTAGGCAATGGAGGACGTTATTTCAAACAATATCAGGCAATGCTAGATTCGTTATTTGACTCGTTGCTTGCCCATACATATTCCATGGTCCATCGGTCTCTAATAGCTCATCTCATTATAATAAAAACGCTCCGCTCGCTGAAAGTAAGTTTTAGGAATTGGTTAATGAAAGAATAGGTCTTGCAGAGCATTTTTCTGCTTTCTACCACTATTTCTTATCAAACGAAACAGTCTCTCTGTCAAAATTTTTTGTTTAATGTACAGTATATTACGAGAGAAAAATCTTGAATATTGTTTAGAAATAGCAGTAATCGTGAATGCTGATTACTCCGTATCCACAATGCTATTAGCAGCAATAACTTAACATAACTCCCCTCCCTAAGGAGCAAAAAATCTGTATTACTAACAGATTACCCGTGCTAGTACAGTCAAATTAAATACAACCGTCAATGAATACTATTAATGCAAAAAATAAATAAATAAATATTTATAATAAATACAACGGTCAACGTAAGCAATTAATGCCAATATATATATATATATATATATATATATATATATATATATATATATATATAAATCATAACGGATATTTTTATAGACAAAGTAATGTAGAAGAAAATATTCGAATCAAATCTAATAGAACGTACTAAAGAATATAGTACAGTTAATATAGTACAGTTTGAGGAACATTTCTTTTACTGTATTTTAATATTTTTTTTTTTGGATAATGTCCAGTCGTCTGCCGCATTAGAAAGAATTTTTTTTTTTGGTCAATTTATTTCGTTGTTATGCACGTAACAGTACCACAAAAAGAAAAGAAACCACGTGATCAGCATTTAATACATTAAATTCTAAAAATTAATCTTTAAAAATTCACCAAAAATCAGAAAAGGGAGGTAAAGATTCGAAAAAGATTTCATTTTAAAAGAATTTTTATGATCTTTCTCGTGATATAAATTTTATAACCCTCAAATTATTTTTTTAAATGCAAACTTAAAAGAATGTTACAAGAACAGCTTAAAATTTTAATTTTAAAAAATCTATGAAGAATTTTTCAAAAATCTTTCTTAGTGCACCCCTACACTATAAGAAGAATCGCCATGCGAAATTTCAACACTTTAGGTCCAGCGGTTTGGTCTGTGCGTTATATGTCAGTCAGTCAATCAGTCAGTTACAGAACTGTTTTATATATATAAATAATTATTTTCAACAATCATTAATCAAGGAAAAATTATTTTAAGTTTTTGATGATCTTTTTTGTAACCAGTGGTGAATTAACACTCATTTTCTGCTTGTTGTTGGCAGAAATACCAGTTTAGTCTTGTAAAAAAAAACCTCTTTCGAGTTAAGTGGAAAATGAAAATGATTCAAATTGTAAAAGGAAATTCACCTTTTCTATCTAACTAAAACCCAAAGTATTATTAAAGTGGTAATATCGGTAAGTAATAGATTTTTTTTTTCATCTTTGACTCGCAGTTTGATAGCTTGAAACGAACAGCAAAAGAACGATGGGATGTTAATCGATATAAAAATAAGTCTAACGATGTCGAATGAGACCCAGAAAGGACTTCTGAAGGATTCGGAATGGGTTATCAATCCACTTAAACTAAAATTTTGAATTTAAAATAATTGAATGTCTTACTTAACAACTTGTATACAGAACTTGCAGAGTTTTTCATGTGATTGTCAGCCAAAAATAATTTGCTTTACTTAAATGAAATATTCCTCTACTTTCGTTTACCCTGAAGCTAAAAAAGAATTATATTTCTAGTATAGACAGACGTTAATAGTACTTGTCTGTGCAAAAGGACGAAAGGTATTTTCCTCCTATCTATTTTTCTATTCTTTATTTATATATATATATATATATATATATATATATATATATATATATGTATATATATATACAGTTGGCTCTCTGTTTAACGACGCTCTACTTAACGACGATCTCTATTTAAAGACGATATTTCCCAGTCCCGGCCCCTCCCACGTTATGTGAAATGTTACTTTTTCACAAATTCTGTTTAAGAACGATCTCTACTTAAGGACGATTTTTCACGGTCCCTTGAAAGTCATTAAACAGAGAGCCAACTGTATATATATATATATATATATATATATATATATATATATATATATATATATATATATATATATATATATATATATATATATATATATATACATACATACACACACCTCTATGTTCGATATTGGAAGTGAGAAGCAACAACAAGGATTTGCATCCAACAAGGATGTGAGACCATCAATCGGTTTGGTTATGAAATGTAAAAGCTCACACATGAGAAAATATTTTGCAATAAATAAATCAAGACTGTCAAAAGAATAATTTTTCCAATCTACTGCACTGTTAAACAAACGAAATCAAATAAATCAAATATAAGTTATATTTCGCTATGTTTCAGTATATTCCTCTTAACAGCTTCCAACCAGGGATAAAATATTCACCATTGGGAAAAACTTGCGATTCCAACCAAAACAAAAAAAGAAAAAAAAAACTGCATTAAAAAAAAACCTGTGGCCAGGGTCTATTTCGAGCCTTCAATCCTGCATGTTGCCACCATCATTTAGTTTATTGCCTTTAAGTAAAGGTAAAAAAAGGAAGACGCTTTTATATGTTTTTCAAAGGCCTTTAGAAGAGCATTTAGGCTGAAAAGCTGAACAGGAAATTATATTGCTGTCGTCATTTCCTATTGAGACAATTTTCAACAAGCCCATCTGAGGAGAGGGTCCTATATTGAACACCCCGACATCCCCCGTCTCCTTCTGCGAGACTTATATTTACCTGCAATGGGAGCGGAAGCCCAGGTGCCCGATTGAACCATGATTTGTATGTGAATTATGTGTCGGACATTATGGCCCACGGGAAAAGGTCGTAGGCGATGGCGTCGCCAAGCTGCAGGGTTGCCTAATCGGAATTTCGCCGCCAAGTTTTTATCATTTTTAGATGATACAATAAACGCGTATTTTATCGCGCCGCGGTGTTGCTCGGGCACTGATCGTCTCAAAAGTCGTATAATTGAAAAAGATCGTGTCGAATTTATTTATTGGGAGACGACGTGAGCCCTTGAATTGATTGTTTAATGTCGGTAGGAGGGAAAAAAAAAACGGCAAATAAAGAAGGCGGACAAAATAAAATTTACGCGCTTTGTCGGTTTGTAGCCGAGTGCTAAAGTAGAGAGTAATCTTTTGCCCTTGCTTGAGTTCTTTTTAACAGTGAATTTCACAGATGGATCGCCTTTAGAAAAATTTATTGTAAAATTTATTTCTTTATAGAAAGGTTTCTGAAATTTGCATTTATTTTATTAGTTCAATAAGATCTTTGACATACGAAATCAAATGAAACCACAGGCATAAAAATAATGAAATAATTGCAAAATAATTAATGTAATATTAAAATGAGTTGTACTTAATTTGCATATGTAAAAAAGGTAATATAAATAGATAAAAAAAAAAGTAATAAACGGTACCAATTAAAATAGAAAATAGAAAAGAGTCAGTGAGGTATATCCTTGCTTATTTGGCTTCGCTTTTCTTCAAATTTTTTTCTTTAACCTTTTCCTTACGAGATGGGATAGCAAGTATCCCAATTATACGGGTCCGAGAATGAATATATATATATATATATATATATATATATATATATATATATATATATATATGTATGTGTGTGTGTGTGTGTATAATTAATATATATATATATATATATATAACCCCCTTAATGGCCGTTCATACAAAAGGGGTATGAAATTTCCCGTTCTAAAGAGGGAATCGGAAAAATAGGCCCGGTAAGCTAAAAGTTAAATTTTTTTCCATTTATTTTAATAATGAACTTGTGACAAGATGTGTTTATCATTTGAATCACTTATTTCAGATACAATCATTCCTGTGATAATAATGTTGATTTTGTTAAAGAGGAAATATCATACAGCAGAACTTAGTAAAAACCACCATTGTATGCAATAACTAATAAGATTTCTGTTTTACATTGATCGATCGAAGAGTTCTTCAGAAAGATATGTTATTTAAAAATGCCATCTTTTAAAAAGAATGCTTCTTTTATTTTTATGGCTAATTTTTATTAATAGTACTTCGTATTTTGTTATATTATTATGTCTGTAAAGTTTAAAAAAATATATATCATCATCGAACTTAAATTTTAATAGTTTTTCTTCATATTTTGGATACCACTCACAATTTCATAAATATACAGTTAATTTTTGGTTATTCCTCGACGTTAGTTATACACGGTTCAGCACGAAAAACTTAAAAACAAGGATATTCCCTAAATTCCTCTTCCTATCTTTCGAAGTCAAATGTTTTTACATAAGACACAGATTGTTTGTCATCTCAGAAAAGGGTTATTTGTGTAAGGGCCTGTTCACATAGAATCCGTCAGCGTTAAAGATTCCGTTGGCGCTGATTGGTTAAATGGGTCAATGATTGGTATATGATTGGTTAAAAATTTGTACACTGACGCTGACGAATTCTATGCGAACAGGCCCTTTCTCTGAGTACGGATAATATGAAAATGCATTATCATTATTATCAATATCAGTAACTCTTTAGGAGTAAAGAAATCATATACATAATGTGTAATAAAAAAAAACAGACTGCTCCTAAAAATCTACAGTGAAAATTAATTCACTGAAGGGTTTTAAAAT
This sequence comes from Dolomedes plantarius, assembly GCA_907164885.2. Lineage (NCBI taxonomy): Eukaryota > Metazoa > Arthropoda > Arachnida > Araneae > Dolomedidae > Dolomedes > Dolomedes plantarius. The sequence continues at coordinate 69,958,386 of OU015500.1, forward strand.
GTTAGCATCCCTAAAAAGTTTTCCCCACAAGTAGTATATGAAATCTCTGCGTCTATACACTGTCACGGCCGTAAGAAGAGGGGTGGGGTGGCCCCTCCCTAAATATCTCTTAAGCACCCCCATGAGAAAGTTTAAAATATAAAATACATGTTAATCAGATAAACTAATAGTTGTTAAATTTTATTTAATCTCTTCTTATAAAACATTAATTTTAAGTAATCCGTTTTCCACGAGGAGTTTCATCTTAAATAGAATCAACCAGAGGGGTGCCGAACCCAAAAACTTAGAACTTTTATCCCCCCCCCCCAAAAAAAAAAAAAAAAAAAAAAAAAAAAACCCGCCCTACACTCCATCCCCAGTATCATAGGCCCTGATCACCAAAATTTGTTAACTGAGAACTGTTATTTCGTTAACAACTTTTACGATTTTAAGTTAAGCGTGTATGAACTCAGATTTACTAATACTCTTTATTTAGCAATGTTATTACTTTTTTTCTATAATTTTTATAAATTATCAAATCTTCTACATTATAATTAAAACTGTGGATTTATAGTTTTCCTTTATTTCCCAACTTAATGAGTGTTTATAAACTCTATTAATCTTCTTACAGTCAGCTAACTCTATTTATTAGACAGATTTTCTCACAAACCCCCTCCCTCAAAGGTTCGTCTTTATGACTTTGTTATGGTCTAGTACACTGTATTAATGAGAAAATGAAATATTTCCATTTACGCATGAAATGACAACTGATGATACATACAGGCATACACGCACACACACACACACACACACACACACACATATATATATATATATATATATATACACACACACACTTATATATATATGTGTGTGTATATGTGTGTGTGTGTGTGTGTGTGTGTGTACAGGATGTCTGGAATAAAAGTATCCAAAAGTTATGATTTAATTTTTCGGAACTACACATTAGAATTAAAAAATATATATTTAAAAGGAAAGAACATCGCACCTAGTTTTAATATTAATCATAGATTTCGATCTTAGTATCATAGATTTCGATGTGTGGACCTTTTGTAGCACGACTAACATCTAAATGGTAATCCAGTTCTCTCCAACTGTTTCGTAGCATATCAAAAGTTATTAAACTGTTTCGTTTGGGGATTCATTAAATCCGTTGTGTATAAACAAAAAATTGAAACTTTGGATGAGTTGAAGAAGCGTATCATTCAAGCAATTCGCGTAATAACTCCTGATATGCTACGAAACACTTGGAGAGAACTGCATTACCATTTAGACGTTTGCCGTGCTACAAAAGGTGCACACATCGAAATCTATGATACTATGATCGAAATCTATGACTGATATTATATAAAATTTGGTCAGATGATCTTTCTATTTAAATATTTTCTTTTTAATTCTAACGAGTAGTTCCGTAAAATTAAGCCATAACTTTCGGATACTTTTAAGCTCGGACACCCAGTGAAAGGGACCTATATCTAAACGATAGATATAGGACCTATATCTATAGTTTTTAAAGGAACCTATTGCATTAAACTATAAATGCGGGAACATACAATGGAATATCATCATCGGGACAGGAGGAAATAAACGACACATACGGGAAAACGATTATTTGGGGGTCGATCGATCGAGGTTCCACTCTCACTATATATATATATATATATATATATATATATATCAATGAAAATTCAGGTTGAACACTACATAATTACGGGAAGAGTGTTTAGTTGTGTCAATTGAAATTCAAATGTATGTATTTCACACCCGAATTATATATAGTTCTAGTGGTAAATAAATACGTTGTGGATTTTGAGGAGATGCGTGATCCTGTTTTGCATATTCAGTAAGTTTCATGTTGGTAATATTTGAATTGATTATAAAATTTAGTATAAAAGTTAGATAACATTATAATATCCGAAGAACTCCTCATAAACAGCTAAAAAATTTTCTGTGTAGCGTATATTTTAGATCTTAAAAAATCGTTCGTATATGTTTCTTATTATCAAGCACCCTTTTTTAAGATGCATATTTCCTTCGGAAATAGAGAAAATTCGCATAGTTTAAAAAATTGTATAACCTGAAATGGGATATTAACTTTAACAAAGTATTAGCACACTGGAAAAATTCAACTTAAGATGTCTTCCAAAGTTAAGAAAAATAATAATAAATAAGTAAATGAAGAAGTAGTCTAATACACCCCTCCACCGACTGCCCGCGAGCATATAATTCGGGCATGATAAAAGAGAACGTTTTAAAAATGAGCAAATAAACCATCCAAAAGAAAGTCAAATCGGCTCGTCAAGAATATACAGTCGAAATCCGTTATAACGAACCCGTTATATAACGAACAAAAATTTTGGTCCCGCAGTATTCCTATTGTACGTAATTTAATTAGTCTTGTGTCAGTTTAATGTAATCGATTTTTTTGTTGATTTCGTTCATTAATGATAATTTTTAATAGATTTTATCATTTTTAATACATCATTATTGAATACACATTGCAACTAATGAGTTATACATTTTGTGAACTCTTGCATTTTTCTTAATGGTTCGGATATAGCGAATCACCGGATAAAGTGAACAAAACCTTTGGTCTCTTGAAGTTCGTTATAACGGGGTTCGACTGTAATAGATATTTTCCATCAGGGGTCAAGCAAAAGATTTGTTAAAATTTTATTAATTTCATCAAACTGTATTTTAATCACAATTTCTAATTCCCAAATAATTCTTGAAATATTTGATTTAGTAATAAAAAGGGTCATTTTTGGAATATTCGGGTTTTCCCCCCCCAGATTTCCGTGTATACCCCTGCTTTTATTAGCGGGGAAATTTTGGAGTTGAGTGTATATTTCTTTAACTTGAGATCAATTCCCAAAACCTGAAAAAAACTAGACCTTATGTTTCAAATAAAATGAACAGAGCGGAAATTTAGTAAATATAATCCGGAAACTTAAATGCATTTTCCATCTTACGTGTCTTCTATTAAGAAACAGGAATCCCTCAAGATGTATACAGTAGGAAGTTGAAGGAGAATCTTTAGCAGGTATCAGTTTCACTCATTTTGGGTCACCCCCCACCGGAAGGATATCAAAAATATACAGAAAGAAAATAACTTCCTCAGTACATTTTTACCCCAACCCCTTCAAAAAATAGTCTTCCCCCAATCCCCCATCTCAGAAAGATATACTGATTGCACCGATTATTTTGCTAGCACCTCGAACTATATTTGACGTAATCTAATATGAACGTATTTCATCATACACCTGTCCCTCGATTTGCACGGTTACACGGTTTCACTTTTACACTATATCTAAATTTAATAAATTAACAAAAAGTCAATGTATTATTTGATTATCTGAGTGTTTTACATTGAACGCACTCATTCATTATCTGCACAGATGTCGCAAGTGCATTGGGTTGCGTAGCATTGCGTTTAGCATTAGAGTCATTAAAAAAATTTTTTTTTTCATTTCCATATTGTCATCCCTAGTTCAGTTCTGCACGAGGAAAGACGATAATTTTTGAAATACATATGTAAATAAATAATTTATCATTGCATATTACTTAAATTGCTTTGTCTTCACCACTTCGATATAAAGTCTTTGCATTTTTACACTATTATTATAAACATAACTACGGTTTGCACCTATCCCCTTGATTAATATGAATAATGCTGTGTCTTGGTTTACACGGTTTCGATTTACACGTTTTGTAGTGGAACGCCTCTACCGTGTAAATCGAGGGATTTACACGGTTATGTATTTGCTCCGAATGTTCTAGGGTAAGATATCATAAAATTTGAGCTAAATTTTGAAAACCTGTAAAACTCTTCCCGGTCTTCAAGTTATCGTATTGCAAGAAAAGTGACGGTTTGATGAGTAAATAACTATTGTAATATGATCCTCAATCAGTTTTAAGTGAATTTTAACCTGTGCATTGAAAAATACTACAGTGGAGTCCCGATAATCTGAAATGATTGGGACCAGACCCTTTTCGGATTAGCGAATTTTTCAGATTAAGCAAAATAATTCATAAAATAAACTTAAAATACATAATAACGTGTGATTACATAAATATTACATATTACGTGTGATTACACAGTTTATTTTATAAGGTCTGTCTAAACATAACCAAATCTCGGGACGAAATGGGTGATAGGAGAGCGGAACGCTGCCTAGTACAATACAATACAGTGTAAGTTATTCTAACAACACGTCACAGTGCTCGACAGTTCTGTTTTAGACGATCAGCAGATTGTTCAAATAGTTTTGAAAGAACCTGTCAACGTCTCAGACGAGAGCAAAGGTGAAGCAGGCGGTGACAGCAAGCAGAGAGCATCCCACTCAGACGGGATGCATTTGATACAGAGCTACGTTAGATAGAGCAATACTCCGACGCGACCCCAGCGGACACCATTTTTCTAACGCGTTGGCGTAATTTGGCTTCAAGGGAGAGGTATTCTTCTCTTCGAGAAAAAAAGTTTAAGGGGACTCACTTCGAGGAAATAAGGCATATTTTCATACTTTTAGACTCTTTGTAACTATTTCAATTTACTCCTAATTTTTCCAAATTTTATGTATATGATAAATTGATATATTTATTTTAATAAACAAATTTTTAACTCTAAAAATAATTTTAAATACTTTTTTTAAATGCTTTAGATATACCTTGTTTTTTTTTAAGTATTTTTATTGTATACTGGCTTCCGCGCAGAACTATGAAATTAATTTTATACTTAAATGTATAATTCCTGTTTAATATTTAAATTAAATAATTCAAAATACCATTGAACATAAAACATTCAACATTAAAATATTTTTTCAATTTTTTAAAGCTGCTCAAAATATACTTAAAATTTCCTTACATTTTTTGCATTAATTTACCCCTGAAAAAATAGCAAAATGTGCAGTGATTGCAATAATTCTAGTTCAGACGCAATAAAATAACATGATTATGCAGTGATAAAAATTTCATGGAATTATATTTCATAGTTTTTGAGATATCAGTTGAGGAATGATGCAAAATTACATTTTGTGAAAAATGAGTTTAAAATTTTTCTTACCATAAACTTGATCAGTAATCAAATATTTAGAATATCAATATCTCCGGAACTAAGCGGAATATTTTCACGCGGTTTGCTTTATTTTGTTCAGAAATGATCAGGCTATAACATATATTTTTTCCTAAAAATCGAATGTTTTAAAGATTTAAGGGTAGTGAGTCCCCTTAACAGATTTTTTCAAACCAATGTTGTCCAGTAATAATTAGTTCAGTACTAGTTGTCTAACTTTGAATTTTCTTGTAATTTTCAGATATATACTTTATATTACTTAATGTCAGTGTTGTTTTATTGTAACCTTAGTTCTTTTTGACTTTTGGTTTCGGATTAAGCTGACTTTCGGATTACCGAAGTTCGGATTATCAGGACTCCACTGTATTTTAATATTCCCTTAACAAGAAAAGAAAAGAGAAAAAATAAAAAATGTCAAAGTTGTAAAATTTTTCTATTAAATTAGACTGAATTTGTCTCCTCATTTACTTCTCTAATTAATTTAAAAACTTTCATTTTAAACATTTTTCTCTTCCTAGAATTTTTCACGTTTTTGAATTCTATGTAATTTTTTTTTTCGAATTCACTTTTAACAGATTAATAATATAGCTTCTTCCCATCTTAAATGGCACTAAAGTTGTCTAAATTTTACGGTAGAATTTTGCCTTGTTGGGCATTTGATTATTCAAAATGTAATTTTTATTTTTAAAACATGAATTTTTACAGTTTAATCTTTCAAGATTTTATCAAAAATTTTAAAAATTCAAATTTAAACAAACGAAGATATTCAAAACAATCACAATAATAAAATTGAAAATCCTTAAATTGATTATTTTTAAAACATGTCTATCTCGTTTTTTCTGTCCATATATGGAATACAATTAAAACAGGGCTCCCAGAGAAAAAAATATAATAAACCCAGAGGGCATCTCATAAAACCCATATGTAAAACTGTAAAAAAACTGTAAAACTGTAAAAACATGATTTTTTACAGTTTAATCTTTTAAGATTTTATCAACAATTTTAAAATTCAAATTTAAACAAACGAAGATATTCAAAACAATCACAATAATAAAATTGAAAATCTTTAAATTGATTATTTTTAAAACATGTCTACTCGTTTTTTCTGTCCATATATGGAATACAATTAAAACAGGGCTCCCAGCGAGAAAAATATAATAAACCCAGAGGGCATTTCAAAAAAACCATATGTAAAACTGTAAAAACATGATTTTTTACAGTTTAATCTTTTAAGATTTTATAAAAAAATTTAAAATTCAAATTTAAACAAACGAAGATATTCAAAACAATCACAATAATAAAATTGAAAATCCTTAAATTGATTATTTATAAAACATATCTATCTCGTTTTTTCTGTCCGCATATATGGAATACAATTAAAACAGGGCTCCCAGCGAGAAAAATATAATAAACCCAGAGGGCATCTCAAAAAACCCATATGTAAAACTGTAAAAAAAAATGTAAAACTGTAAAAACATGATTTTTTACAGTTTAATCTTTTAAGATTTTATCAAAAATTTTAAAATTTAAATTTAAACAAACGAAGATATTATTCAAAATAATCATAATAAAAAAATTGAAACCCATTAAACTGATTATTGTTAAAATATATCTATCTCGTTTTTCCCAGCTTTTTCTGAATGAAATGTATACCTGTGTAACAGGAAGGGAAAAGAGGTCAATCACAGAGGGTTTTTTTGTCAACTTCATTAATGCAAAGATTTTATATTTTCAATTTGAGTTCTAACATTGCACCTCTAACTAGATTCATGATGACGTTTCCTTTAAGTTAAATATATATGAACTTATGTTTAGGGATTTGAAGCAAAGGAACAATATAATTATGAAATTAAGAATTACAGCATACTAAGGAAATTAGTTCTAAGTACGCTAGTAAATTTGTGATTTTTTAAAAATAAATCATTGGGACTGAATGCTATTTCCTTCATAAATAAGATAAAAAGTTGAATACTTTTATTCGAAATAATAAATTAACTGGGTATTTAAGTCACATCCGCCCCAAAGTAACCATCCCCCTCCCCCCTCTCCCAATGTTTAAAACAAAAGCCTCCTCCCAAACCACCCTAATCAAAATGATAGATATCCAGAAAGATATTCTGATTGTAACAATGGTTTTTTAAAATCTTGAACCATATTTGACTTTACCATCCATGAACAAAACTCGCAGTATAGTAACACCTCGTTTATGGGGATAATCCGGATCAGATTTGTAGACATTTTTGTTTAATGTTCACATTAGATAATAATTTTTAACTATGATATCAAGAGCGTAACTACAAGTACGTGAAATATTTGCTTTTTAGTTTGGTTCAATGTATAGTTCCTACATGGATTGTACAATAAATTATGGTAATAAAATGCTTTTTGTTGAGTTTAAGAAAGCTTTAGTAGACTTACCAATTCCTTGTTAAGAAATTATGTGAAAAGTTATTTTGATATTTTTTAATGTCTTGCAAACAATACTATGTAATTTTATGACAAAACATAGTTTTTTATCGTCATAAATGGTCTGCTTAGTTAAGGATTTTGTTTTGCTTATTACCCATATTACCCGGATTACCTACGGTCCCAGTTAGTCCGGATAAACGAGGTTTTACTGCATTTGATGCTTTAATATTCTTGGGCAAGATATAAATTTTGCGTATGGGTTTTTGAAACTCTTTAAAACTCTTTCCATGGTTTAAGGAATTACGTTGCAGGAAAAGTGACGATTCAATGAATAAATCTTCTACTACAGTATGCAAATCAGTTTTAATTGAATTTTAACTTGTGAATTGAAAGTTGCTGTCTTAGTTTTCCCCCATAAGAAAAGGAAAAAATATAAAAACAAAATATGCTGATGGTGAAATTTTTTTCAGTTGAATAAAAGAAAATTATACTATATTTTTATGCTTTTAAGAAAATTTTTAGTTTTATTAGATAGAGTCCTTTTTAAATTTCTTTTCTCGAAAATTTTAAACATATCCAAGTTCTCTACATTTTTTTCTAAATCCCGTTTTAAAATAATAATTACATAATTTCTCAACGCATTTTATTGGATATTAAATTTACCTAAATTTTATGCTAGAATTTTAAAACTGTTTGGACTTTCAATTAAACTACGTTTACTTTTTGTTTAAAGAAATAAATAATGTTCAGTCAGTTTTTAAATCCTTTTATTTTATACTAACCGTTTCAAAATGTGAAACATTGATTTGAAAAAAAAATTATGTTAAATTTTTTTATAAATATTTTTTTTATCATTTTTCTTGCAGTTATACCCATGTTATTTGTATAATATCCTCACCGTCCAATTTTCACAGTGCCATTAACAAAAAATATACATACTTTTGTACGCAGTTAATGATATAAATGCGTACATTTCTAAACATTACTAGTTTACTACTTTTAGGGCCTGTTCACATAGAATCCGTCAGCATTAGCATAAAATCTTTTAACCAATCATATACCAATCAATGAGTCCATTTAACCAATCATCGCCAACGGAAATTTTGACGCTAACGCTGACAGATTCTATGTGAACAGGTCCTAAGTTAAAATCAATCTTTGTAAATGATAAATGATAAATTTTAATGATAAATCTTATTGTAATTTATCATTTTTTCGCTTCCATACAATCGATACTAACTTGAGAAATACTCTATATTTGTTAACTGTTTTTTCTCATTGGGATAATTTCCCAAAGTTATTAATCAAAATAATAACAGCAGAAAAAATATTGACAACATATACGATAACGTAAAAAAGTCAGTTCTGCAAATAAATTGTTAATCTTTTTTTTTTCAATCTAAATCATTAAAAAGTTATAAACAAGGTTTAAATTTTTTTCTCAAGTGATGGTTTTGAAGTTTGCTACAGTTTTAAAGTACTGAACCACTAAACGACTGCAAATTCTTCCAAAATTCTTATAATTCTATATAATTTTTAATAAAGCAACAGTACGCATTTAATGAGATTTACATTTTAGAATATTTTTTCCTGCAAAAACCCCACGCCAAAGTAAAATAAGTGTTCTTTTTTTTAATTTTGAGGATAATTAGCTGTGATATTCTTAATTAAAAAAATAATTTTAATAAATGACAGCCATATAAAGAAAAAGAAATATGAAATAAACGAATTGGAACCATCCGCTCAAAAAAAATTAACCTCTTAAATCCAAACTTCAGTCAGCTTGAAACTCGTTAAAGACCTTTCAAGTAATATGACCCATGAAAAACGGGGAGGGGGAAAAGTCCACTCTACAGACATTAACCGGCAAAACTTGCAAACCTGCAGTCATGCAACCTGAAAACAAGTTGTTTGAAATATATAGTTGTTTGAAGCATTGTCATTTGCCCAAAAGTCACCGAATTCTTTAAAATATTCTCTTCATAAACTTATATGAAGTTTTATAACAGATATCTGGATTACAGCTGAATAAAACAATTCCATTTTATTGTTGCTCAGTTGTTTTTGGTTATTTTACAACTGCTTTAAGCGATAACTAGCCAATAAATGTGCACATTCAAGTTAACTGCAGACTGAATGAAGCAATGAAAGACGCCTGTCCTGTCCAATGAGGTATGACCCCAGCAACAAAGGCTACCCTTCTGGCCTTTTCAGGATCCTTCACTCCCCCCTCCCCTACTAAGCTCTCCCCCAAGAAGGAAGAAGGCCCCTTATTCAACCCAGAAATATTCCTGAGTCTTTGTCCAGGCTGTTTCTCTCAAAGATTGTTGAGAAGTTATGTAAACTAGTTCTTGGCTCGATATCCGTGAGAAAAAGAAGACTAGGCTAAAAAAAAGTGTCTCCCTTCTGTCACTTTTTTTAGACTTCTGCGTTTTTTTGCACACCGCAAACTTTCCTTTTTTTTCAGGGGGAAGTCGGCCTTATCAAGGCCGTAAATTCATGACTTCGGATAGCGCAGATGGTGTGAAATTGAGGAATGAAATATATATACGTCGTCGTTATTTTCGTGTCCCCAAAAAGGGTAATATCGCTGACAGACAGTGCTAATCTTATGAATGTGCCTCACATCCTTGCTGTAATTTCTGTCACCTAATATCTCCTAAATATGCCCTTATAAAATATGCTAGAGAGAAGGGGTTTAATCCTTTGCTTGCTTTTCAGATTTCCTTCCGCCAGAGACATTTTGCGATAATCGTCCTTCTATCGCCCGGGAAAGTCTGATTTATTCAATTGTTAGTTGGGCAGACCTGCTTGTGCTAGAAATTTTCCCTTACTCATTTGAGGGGGCAAAAATCATCCTCCATCAGGTCGAAATATTTTAGACGCTTAATCTGAAACCACACATCTAGGGATTACAGTTTTTTTGTGTTTGTTTTCTTCTAAATTTTGTCCTTGATTCAAGAAGGGTTTTCAGTCCTTAGATGCTCTTTTTTATGGATTAGATTTTAGATTGCCGTTAGGAAAAATATTTTATTTTCCTTCTTTCGAGATCTGTGCTAATACTTTTTCGTTGGTTGGTTGGTTTGGTTTGGAGCGCTACAGTCAACTTTTTGCTACACGAGGGCTAATTAGACCGGGACCTACTATTTAAAGCCGATTCCGAACGGCTACAAGCACTCATGCCAACAGTGGGGCTTGAAATGACAGGATCTGAACCGAATGCTAGCGCCCTAGCTATTCGGCCATCACCTGTCCTTGCTAATACGTTTTGGTGTTAAGTGTTATCATGAAATACTCTACGATATTAAACATCCATCAAAGGTTTCCAATTAAAATCAGACTGTTTACACATATTGCACAAAATATATATGTTCAATATATTAAATCTTAGCACCCCAATAATATCATTTTCTCCTATCACTAAACCGATACTTACAACTAAATGTTAACGTAAAAAAACAATAATCAATTAAAAATTATTATTATTCTTCACTTGAGAAAATGAAACAGTATAGTAAATAATTAGTTTATCAAATTTTACATTTAAAAAATTTTAAATAAGGAATTTCCGCTAAATGAGGCCAGGGATGGCCGAATGGCTAGGGTGCTCTGAATGGTTCGGTTCAGATCCTGTGGGTTCGAGTCCCACTGTATGGTATGGATGTTCGTAGCCGCTCGGAATCGGCTTTAAACTGTAGGTCCCGGTCTCATTAGCCCTCATGTTGCAAAAAGTTGACTGTAGCACTCCAAACCAAGCTAAACCTCTAAATGAGTTATTATTATGATATTTATTATTTGATCCCAAACGTATAGGCTTGATTTTCACTCCTCATTTCTGGGAAAGTCTCACCCAAAACTAGTTCAAGGATATGCTTATATGCCCTAGAGGCGTCACTAATTTAAGGAGGAGAGTATTTTAACTTTTAAGAAATGAAAACTTTTTTAAATACTAAAATGATTAAGGTATTTTCCAGTAATTTGCATGAAAAATTTAACACAGCAAATACATAAATTCTTCAATGGAAATACTTGTATGCAATACCATAAACTTTCAGACTGGATAAAGGGTCTTCTAGTTAAACGAAGTACATCAAAAATCTTTAAATTTCATTGGCAGGACCCTATAGTAGTCCATCTCTCAGGGCAAATAGTTTTGGTTTTATTTAAAGTAGAAAAATACTAAGCTATAACAGGAAAGAGATTTCTTCATGCCAATAGACAAACTCAGTGGTTAGACTGCATGAGAACAACGGTTTGAGGACACTTCTAGTTTCCTCCTAGAGTCTTGTTTTCTAGCAGGACACTGGTAGTGTCCTGCTAGAAAAACACTATAAAATATAGAAATGGTTGCTGATACCTTTGACTCTTTGTTTGCGCTACAGTTATTTTCCTTTTTACCTTGTTTGTTTAAAAAAAGTTATAAGAAGATAAGCTGGTTTGAAAAATCCTATCTCTTATTCAAAATCATCAGTTTTCGAAGCCCCCTAATAATGCTTATTGCACCTTAGGCTGATACTTAATTCTGATACAGTAATTAGATAAGGTTCTAGTTTCATCGTTTCGTAGAGAAAGAAAAATACATATCGCGATCTCAAGTGTATGCGATGTGCAATTAAAGATTATTTTTAAAACCTATAAGTAGAAATTCAGAAGGAAAGGGAAAAAAATTAATCTATTGCTTTAAGCTACGAATTCTTCCGGATTTTGCGAAAGTGTGATAAACTTGGTGTTCGATTTCAACAATTATAACGAACCATGTCTTTAAAGAGGGATATCATGTTTTCTATATCAATTCAGATTACTTATAAATGTTAGGCCGCTGTTTTAACAGCACATAAGAGCAGCAATATTAATAATTAACTGATAAATGTAACTTTTACATCAGTGTCAAAGGTGATTCGCTTTAGAGGCATACCTCTTGGCGAATACCTATAATCAAGTTTATACTACAGTATATTAAATTTGAATTAATTCATTCAGAGAACACACGTTTATACTAGCTAGAAAAAAATTATTGTTTATAGTCTGGAATATTTTTTTTCGAGCTATTTCAAAGAAATGTATATTTCTTCCACAAAAATATTTTGTTTGAAAATAGTTACACTTCAGATAACTTACGTTTATTTAAAACAGTATTAATTTCTTTTAGCTAGGCAAAGTAGAATATTTTGCACAGTTTTGCAGTTTTAATGAGTTTCATTTGATAAAATTCATTATAATCTTATTTTACATGTATAAAGTACAACAATTACGTTTTAAATATTTTTTTTACTGTTTTTTATTTGTTTATTTATCCGATTAGAAAGATATCTATAAACCTCTTTCCTTTTAACCGTGATCATCTGTACTCTGAAATAAAGCAATAATCTTCTTTAACATAAATATTATAAAAATTTATCTAACATGTTAAAATTAGTGAAATTTAAAGATTTCTGTATGTTTATCTTTCGATACGAATAAATAGTTCTCACGCTACCCAAATTTTAATCAAAATCATCCTCACCTGAGACCTAAAATAGGAAACTTAAAACTAGAAATGGAAACGCGGGGATAGGCACTTACATTATATTTACTTTGCTAATAAATAGCTCATCACCCTTTGCAGTACGGATCACATCCCAGCAAACATACACCTCCCTACATAGCGATGCGCTAAACTTTAGAAAATGCATCATCGATCCCTGAGGTCCTTTTGTCCGTTTCCGAGCCCCCCTTCCGTTGCCATGGCTACCAGAATTAATGGCTGGACTGTGATTAAGGAAGTTGCTTCAAAGTTTCCCCCGAGAGAACTTAATTAAAGCAGACCCCCTCCTCCCCCTCAGAAAATAATGCGAATGGAAGCCCGCATCTACTATTGCCAACCCTTTTTCTTCACTCGTTAGATTAGGATGTCCCACAGCTGGTGTACAGAGAAAATTGCATATGGATTCCTAGTGTTATGATTGCTAGTTGCCCAGGGAAATCTTTTCTTGGGGAGGACGTAATTGAAATAGGTGCCGAGGAGTGGTTGAGCACATTATCAGAGTTATACTATGTGCAGTTTTCCTTGTACTTTACCTAGGTGTTCTGCAGTAAATATTCAGTGACTGATTAAAAAAACCACTGGAACTACCATTTTTTGAGGTAAAAACCGAGTTACGCAAGTGTACAGCCACAGGAAGGAAAGAAATGTACAACAATTTTTTTTTCAAGAATAAAATCTACTCTTCTAATGGCTATTAGTATTTAACTCATACCCGAAAAACGTAGTGTTGCTCTTTAACTTGTTTTTACGATAGTATGTTTTCATTTACTTATTTTTATGATAATGTTCAGAAATTGTGGACTTTCTGTATAAACAATTATGAAAGGGACAATTATCAAAACAATTACTAAACGATCATTTGTATTTAAGTAATTACCTTTCCTTATCTTGTCACGTTTTGACAAGATAAAGACTATCATGTATTATGTATTCGATTACGTTCTAAATTAAATACATTTAAGCATATCACGAATTTGCAAAAATGTTGTCTTAAGAATGATTATCTAGTCCGTAAATCCTACACCGGTAGCATTTCTCTTATAGATTAGAAATACCATTAAATTTATATATATATATAATTATTGCACACTGATAAAAACAAGGACTGGAAAAAATAATGAGATAAAAAATGCCCAAATTGCGCAAGACGCGATATATATATATATATATATATATATATATATATATATATATATATATATATATATATATATATATATATATATATATATATATATATATATATATATATCATACTTATTAGAAACAATCCATTGGTTTTTAGACAGTATCGGCACCGCTGATGAAAAAATGCTGTCAAAAACCTATTATTCACTTATCTTTTCATGTTTCTAGTTCCTGGCTCTTGTGGTTCTCGGCATATACTGGTTTTTCACTTTCAACTGTGTCTTATATATATATATATATATATATATATATATATATATATATATATATATATATATATATATAACGCTTGTATTTTTTCATAAGCCATCGTAATCGCTAAATAATTATTTAAAAATTTTCTGTGATTTTTACGCGGCATGGAAGCTGTAAATGAATAGCATCTATTTCTTTCAACATTAAAATTCTGGAGTATTAATCATTAAATCGTGTTATTACCATTACATATTAAATGACACGACGATAAATTTTCTTAAATCAGTCGAAATTTCTTTTTCTCACAATTTTCTTGATAAAAGAACGTCGCAACTAAAGTTCACGGCCATCAAGTTGCCCGATTACTTTGATCTCTTTTTCATAGTTGTGCATAGCCAAAGAGAGCTAGCTCAAATCGGGTACATTTGTTAGTCCCATCAACTTTTAATTCTATTTATGCAGGAATATTTTTGCATATATTTATCTTACTTTAAAAGTAATTACGAGGGAGCAAAATAATTCATTTGCTTTTAGGTATAAAATGTTTTTATCATAAAACCTTTAAGCTACCACCAAGTGTGTTTAATGAGTAAATTATATAAACATCGTTATATATATATATATATATATATATATATATATATATATATATATATATATATATATATAATTTTAATAATTAATCTATATTAAATTATCTCATATTTTAATATCATTCATTGTTGTATTTCCTCTAAAAATTGCATAGCAGTTAGTCGGTATCAAAAATTATTTCTGCAACATTATCTTTAATGGTATATGTCCCTTTAACTGACTTTTATTTTGCGTCAAAGTTTTGGATATTTATCCCTCTTGACCATTTGGTTTGATTTATTTATTACTTCAGATTTTCAATTTGATGATTTTTTTTTAGCTAATAATGTGGTCTTATCTTTTAGCTAACATTGTGGTAAAATATCAAATCAGGAACATGCCGCCAGAACAGGCCTAATTAAAAACATTCGGTCTATAACCATTTGGCATGGTGCTACTGATGAAAAGAGGCAATCCAAAAGGACTTATGTACTCTGTTGATTTCATCCTTCATCAAGTTTTTCAGTCTCATCATTTATTTTTATCTTGGTTTATTTACGGCTACATCGTGTTAGGAGCTTCGAAAGATGGTTTCATTTTATTTTTAGCTTTCTTAGAAATATTTCCGTTAAAATATTATTTCCTCATAAATTGTTACTTTACCACAAGTTTTACCCTATTTTATACCTGAGTATGTGTATGTGTGTGGGTGTGTGAACAAATATTAATGCGATTGTTTGAGTCATTAATAAAAAATATGCTTGTGGGTGTTAATAAAAGTATTTGCAAATTAATACGTAATCGTGTTTCCACCTGAGAGCGAAAATTATTATTAAAATGTTAGATAAAAACTTGAAAATTCTTACTCATAAAGGTTAAAGAAATGGAGGGGAGAGGGGGGGGGGACATATTTGCATTTTTCTATTTTCTCTTGAGCATAATTTCTCTTTCAGGTCTGTGAGTTTAATTATATTTGCAACTTTACAAGAGCAGAACTTGTCGGCTTGTTTCAGGGAATGCTTAAATATTGTGCTAATGTGTTTTAATTTTTCAAATTTATAACTTAATTTTAGCACTTTACAAATTCGATTTGAATGATCGCGTAGAGCAAGATATTAAAATCACACCTTTCAGCATAAAGTCTTCGCTTTTCAGCAGAACAGCCACCAAATGAAATAAGACACAGTTGTATGACTTCTACAAAGAGTCTTTTTTTTTTCAATCTTAGTGCCTAATACATGTAAATATATAAGAATTATTGACCCTTTGGCCGAAAAGCTGTCGATGAATAAAAGGTTTGAAATATATTTCACTAGCGTTAAAATCTGATGACCTAAAATTCATTTGTAAATGATAAATTAAATAATATGTAGACATTTCTTGAAGCATGAGAACAATAATTTCGTTTTGTTCATTTTGCTTCTCGTTCTCATTAACTTCTCTCCTCTTCTTCGTGTGTGTGTGTGTGTGTGTATCAACTTTTATAGTTATTTTGATAGACACAACTATAAAGCTAAAGGACATTAAATTTCAACAAAATTATAGAAAAATTTATCATTTGTATTGTGTAAAACTTCGAATACTAATAACATCAAAGTTAAGAAAAACAGGCGCATAATAGAGCCTATAAGTATCTAATAAAGTTCCTGGAGACATTATATTAACTTTTTTTTAACTAGGAGTAATTTCTGATAATTAACCACAATACTTTATTAAAATGGAAGGGCAGAGAAAATTCTACTTGAGGCAAACAAATATGACATCCTTATGCAAGTAGATATATATATATATATATATATATATATATATATAATATATATATATATATATATATATATATATATATATATATATATATATATATATATATATATATATATATATATATATATATGTGTGTGTGTGTGTGTGTGTGCGTCTAAGTATGTAAATGGTCGAGATTCATGACGGTCGATAGACTATGCCAGTCGAAACTCATCTCGGATGATGTCTTTTAATTAATCAATCACTTACTTTAATAGGCCTTCTCACATCTATTTTCCTACTACATCTTGTTGAGGTATAAATGTTTCTTAAGTTTCCGCTAGTGGCCAGATTATTATTTATTTATTTATTGTACATTAAAAGGCCGCATAGGGGGCATTGACCCTCTCATGATTCAACATACTACAATTTTTAATTTCCTACGGAGTTTGTACACATATCAGCATATACATTCAAAGCAATGTTTGGTCGATAAAACTATATTTACATGAATAAATCTGATGAAATCTAGGTAAAACATGGATTTAACAAGGAGAGAGCACCAGCTGCATCTAACAGCCTGATCCAATCATAAATTTCCATTCCCTTTGCTTTCCGTATGCGGGGGGAAGGGGGAGGGGAACGTGTCCCTTTTTGTGTCCTCCCGCCCCCTTATCCTTTGGAAAGGAATAAAAGATAGGGCGGAGTCGAATAAAAGCCTGGTTGCAATATCTGGCACATTATCGCTTGAAATTTCGGTACTTGAATTTAATATTAAAGAGAGAAAAGCTGAAGTTACGAAGCAATTTAGCGTAACTTCTCCAAAGACAGTATTCCTGTGGTCACTTCATGCTACTTTGTTTAAAGAGCTTCTACATGTAAAAGTGTAAAAAATTCAATAAAACGAATTTTTACTTTTGTTTGATATAATGCTTGTTTGAGATGCTTCTAAAATTAATAACTTAATATTTTCAAAACATACATTAGCATTTATACTTTTGCACTACTGAAATACATTACAGCAATGGTGCTATACTAACATTGCTTGCATTTGATTCTACCTAGCTGTGTAAGATTGGGATTTTTGAAATAGTTCGTCAAAATTTTCTCATATATTTTCTTTTTTTTTAAACATTTTCCTAAATTTTTTTTAAATTTTGCTTCGACCAAAAGTTTTTCGTTTGAGGGTCAAGGGATTTTTTATTCAAAGAAAGTTTGTCGCGATCGAAAAAAGTTTGGGCACCACTGCATTACGACATTAAGAAAACTGCCTCTAAAATTTCCCTTAATGTATCTAAAATTACAAGAAAATTAATTTTATTTGACACAGTTTACATACTTTGTTTATACTTTAAATTTTTACTCAGAAATTTATGACTTAGTGAAAAACGGTAATTAATAAATGAGAGTTCCTCATGTCGTCTATATACTTCCATGGTGGTGTGTCTGAAAGTCCTCTATATTCGAAAAATCTGCTTTCTCGAAAATGTTTATATTCCTTGTGGTTTTGGAGACCCGGGTTCAAAGCTCGATCCTCGCATATAGTCGTTACTCTTTTTAAACTTGTTATAGATCGGACATATCCAATCTGCTTTGCAAAATATGTATGCGTTGAAGGACAAATTTTCTTTCCTTTGTAAACAACATAATATAACTTAAAAAGAAGAACAATCATTCTCTTTATAATGATTATAATTTGAACTTAAATTTGCTTAGGGAAGTAGTTATTTTTCGGAGTTGTCTCTAACACCCGAAATCAAACTAGCTCCACTGTGGTAATAATATTACTTTTCCTTGTCATGTAATTATTATGTAATTGTTTTTAAAGTTAATAATTTCTCCATTTTATTGAACAATACGAAAATCAATCGTTTTTTTCTTCGTTGTACTTTATCTATCGTAAAAAAGATTTGTTTTACTTCTACGCTTGTCAAATGTCGAGACGGGGAGTATAACCGGTTTTTAAATTAATAAAAATATCCGAATGTTAAATTTCAAAGAATTAATTTTTATGTATGTCATCTATTCGGACTTTTCGCTACTTATAACTACATTTAGAATTGCAAGAGACGCTATTTTGCACTAAGTCCTGTACTGCAGTACACACTAATCTGTAATTATACTCTAACATAATTTTAGAAAACAACTTTTTACAAGCGAGAAAAATACATAAAGTAAGATTCAAAATTATGTTTAGATATCCCATTGGGGATTATTACAAAATGTGTCGCAAAGAATTCGGATGACATGACGAAAGGAATTAAAGAGCTGACTGGGTATAATATGGAGAATTATAAAGAAATGTGCAAATAATGCACGGAAAAATAATCAGGAGAAATGGTTAGCATTCAGAACTGAATAGCTGCAGAACACAACTTTTATTCTTACCACTAACTCTTTCATTATGTTTCAGAGTACATGATTTTTACATTCCTACAAAAAAAAAAAAAAAAAAAAAGTGACCTGATAGTACAATAATAATAATAATAATAATAATAATAATAGTAAAATTACTTATATTTATACGTCATTTATTGAAAATTTTATTCAAGGGAAAGGCGTTTTCTTCTGTCACAATGATAAAATGTGAATTATTTATTTATGAATTCTCAGTATATATGACATCAAAAAGTGTAGATGTAGATTTGATCGTAATGCACGTTTTAAAAGCTGTTTCACGACTCCTTTTAAAGTGCTATAACATATATTTGGATAAAATATTATTAATTCGGACTTCATTTGATCGCCTCTGTACTTCCTTGGTTAATAAGCTATTTGAATAGAACAAAGAATCTATATTTATTCATTCCTTGCATAAGTCTCTTTTGCGAGTGTTAAAACCATGAATTTAACACTGTACTATGTTTCACATTATCACTGTACTATGTTTCACATTATCAGAAAAAAAAATTATCATTATCAAAAGGATACATGTCTAGACGATGCATATATGCAACATATAAAAATATTCACTACTGGAAAAAAAAAATGTGAGGAAAATTTATTTTTTGTTAATTGAATATGAGTTATAAGCATAATTAAGTTTTTAAGAAACAAGTTAAATTAAAATATTGTCAGAAATTTTATTTAATCTCTCTTATTTGTGACGTGCGAAATTATTTGTAAAAAAATATTGCAATAGTAGTTCGGAAATATTTAGTTAGATAGTAAACATCAAACAATAATGCTGTTTAAATTCAAATTGTCATGTGCATTCAATTTTATAAGTTGACCCATTATTATTTTTATTCTAATACTTTTCTTATTTAAAGGTTTTAAGTAATTTACTGAAAGCCCTTCAACACAATCACTCAAGAAAGAGACGGCCCTAAACAAAATCCAAAAAATATAACCTACTGAAGCTATAAAATTCGTCTGCTAAATCCAGTGGTAATTTTATTACGCTATCCCTACTCTTCTTTTATTATGACAGTCGGAATAAATAACATCGTACAATTTCATGCCTCAGTCCAAATAAAAAGTTAAAATGCACTAAACTGGCGAACACTTGGCGATTTTCGGCTGACCCTTGGCGAAGTTCTGGCAACCCTGTTCCCCTTCCGTCCTCCGGGTGCCGTACATTGTAAGGAACCCAGTCCCAAAAGGTCACACAAATCAAGAAACATCTGTGGCCACCTCTGCAATTACGCCTAATTTAGCTTCCTTGCATTTCCATAATGGAAGAACCTTGTTTATGCCACCTAACACAGCAAAGAACAGGAATCCTCATGTTTACGTCATCGAGGGAGCTGTAGATTAGAATGCAAAAGGTGACATAGAAAGGTGGGGTGATAAAATTTAAGAGGATAGGGTTGAGAGGCAGAATGGCTCTTAGTGGCAAAGGAAGACTTCGAATTAATATTCGGAATTAATAGTGAATTTGAAGATTATAGCATTGCAAAAAATATCTCGCAAATATTCAAACAGACCAGGTTTTCACCCGTTGATTAACTTTAAGTACGTAAAAAGAGAGAACTTTTATAAATGTAATTTTTTAATTTCCCTTTTCCCGTTATCAACAAAATAATTTAGGCAATGTTAGAGTATTGAGCACAACTTTAATACAGCAGCACTTCTTCACAAATTGAACAATGTAATTTCTAAATTTTTACTTCGTTATCCGAAGAGCCGAAGAGAAAATTATCTTATGAATGCTGAATTTACAGGAATGAAATATTGCCCATTGATTTTAAAGAGAAATTTAAATAAAAATATAGAAAATTGACTTATAGAAAAATCTCCAAATTAACTTCATTAATCAATATTATTTTGATACTTTTTTTACGAAATTTAATTATTTTAATACATTATTTTCCTTTTACACTACAATTTTCTTGAATTTATTCTTATAGTTTTTTACTGCAAGGCCAAAAAAGGACTTATTTATCAATTTTTAAAGCATGATTTTTACAATGCTACGATCTCATATGTAAATAAATATATATATATATACATATATACATACACACAAAAATATATATGTATATATATATATATATATATACATATATACATACACACAAAAATATATATGTATATATATATATATATATATATATATATATATATATATATATATATATATATATATATGTCTAACATGAGAATATATATATTAAATTAGAACGAAAATAAATTTTTTATATTGTTAACTATTACAAAAAATAAAGCTTAATATTAATACTTGCATGTACGGCGCAGACTGCAAAACTTTCTTTGTAAGGGGAAAAATATGAAAAATTAAAACTGAAAAACAAGACATGAAGAAAACTAAAACAAGACCAGAAATAAATAGTTTAATGATTTTTTTTTTCTTTCTTTCTTTCTTTTTTTTTTTCCAAAAATTTCTAAACTGTTTATTTCTGGCCATCTTATTTAGGTTTACCTTTAAATCTTGGTATTCAGTTTCATGTAAATGTGGAATGTATGTATATTTTTTTGTCGGTAATTTACTGTGACGGATGAAGCATTTGGAGGCCCCCAATCGCAATCTAGTTTTGAGGCCCCCTCGTTTAAATACTATTAATAAATATAATTATTATTTAAGGTATTCTCTAACTGTCGAAAAGAAAATTTTATTGATCAGTTATTAGGTAAAAAAAAAAAAAAAACTTGTACTACGCTTTTTGTCGTTCGACAGACAGCAAATTGTCTTGATGAAGATGTATCTGAGCTTGAGGTTCGCAGGATGTATATCTCTTTTTGAAGTTAACTTTCGGAGGCCCCAAGCGCGCGTTTCTTGCGTCTGTGTGATGATCAGCCACTGGTAATTTATGAATAACAGTAATAATAAGGTTTTTTCATCTTAAAAATAATTTTGTTATATAGTAACATTCATTTTTTATCCTTTGGTAAACAATTTCAGAATTTCAAAGCTTTCATGAAAAGATATAATTAAGAAATGTGTATCAGTATATAATTTTTTTTCTATTCATTTTCTTTAGTACTTTTAGAACTTTTTCTTCAGAAAACAATTTCTAGAGTTTTACATATTTATTCTCATATCCGATGTTCCACATTCATCCGGTTTTCTTGTTCAAAACTTAGTATTTCTGATTAAAAAAAAAAAAAAAATAAGGGTGACTATTTTGCTCGAAAGGTCGCAGTCTTTTTATGATGGTTAACGCCCACACTAGAAAGTCTGGCTAAGGCAAGAAAATTATTGTGTTTTTCCTCATGGTAAGCAATGTTGGTTGCCCTCCCATATCATGATAAAGCTGCCCAACTAAAATAGCCGTGTGCATGGACAAATGTCCTCAAAAAGAGTCCATGTCGCTTTGGAAACGAAAGTATTTTACATTTTTAAAAGGCGTCACACTTTTTGTAAATATATCATGTTTATAAATTCTTGATTTCGCAAATCTCCTTATGTATATGTCGTACCGTAATCCAACTAATGAAAAACTTCAGCTGAATATGGACGTGCATCTCAGCAGCGAGGAGATAATCTCCTGGATCTCCAGTGGTTCGCAAACCCTATTTTCTAAGCCACTGTGCTAACTTATCTATTAAGCTGTGGTAACACAGATACTTGAACAAATTTGACATAGTTATAAATTGTGTCGCAGATGTTGACAAATAGGTAGATTTGAATTTCAAAAAAATAACGTTGATAAAAACTATGCATTCTAAATAAAATGCTGTTTTAATTAATCACAGCTGATTGCAACGATTAAGCTACGATTTAAAGAGTAAAATATTATCGAAACGATTCCTTTATGTTTCTTCTAAAACTCAAAACATTCCCAGTTTACTTCAAAAATGCCAATAACGCTCCCCGTTTCCTGACCGGGATATTCAATGATGCGACTCGCCGGACGCTGCGCTATTTCCCGCCGGCAGCTAACGGCCGGAGGACCGCTAGAAATCGAAACGGAAACACGGGGGTTAGGCCTAGTGCCCGGCGCGCGCAGGACATAAAAAAGTTTTTATTAGTTTTTTATTTAGTGCATTTGCGTCGTATAAAATATTTGTAGGAGAGAGGAGAAAACAGTGGAAAATAAAGTGAGATGTTGTGCGTTACAGCGATGAATCTAAATGGCAAAGATATATACATACATATATAGATATATATATGAATTTACATTTTGTATGCAAGCGTTACGATAAATTTTAAGTTAGCGTAACGGTATTTTGTAGTGGGTGAATGTGACAATCCTATGGCATATTTTTAGATAAAAAATTGGGACACATGAAATATTATTAACAAAAGAGTAGATGAAATTCTTAGTTTATAACTACTGCAGTTTTTTCTTTATAATAACCACGCCGAGTCAAATGCTTTATTAAGATGCACAAAGAAAAGATAAGTACTTGCGTATTTGCAATTTTTAATAGTTTTAAGGCGCAGAACAGTGTACGTATATGAACATACTCCCTGAAAACTCATACTTAGCTACGGAGTACATTCAAATTAAATACAACGGTCAATGTATGCAATTAATGCCAAATATATATACATATATATACACACACATATATATATATATATATATATATATATATGTGTGTGTGTGTGTGTGTGTGTGTGTGTGTGTGTGTATAATAAATATAACGATCAACGTATGCAATTGATGAAAAAACACAAAAAGAAATATATTTTTAAAAAAATCGCAATGGATATTTTTATAGACAAAATAATGTAGAAGAAAATATTCAAATTAAATCTTATAGAACATACTATAGAATATTGTACAGTTAATATAGTACAGTTTGAGAAACTTTTCTTTTACTGTATTTTAATATTTTTTTGGGATAATATCCAATCGTCTGCCACATTAGCCAGAAAAAAATATCTTTTCTTTGTCTATTTCGCTGTTATGCTCGTGACGCAAAATTAGTTTGAAGTATCACAAAAAGAAAAGAAACCACGTGATCAGCATTTAATAAGTTAAATTCTAAAAATTAATCTTTAAAAATTCGCCAAAAATCAGAAAATGAAGGTAAAGATTCAAAAAAGATTTCATTTTAAAGGAATTTTTATGATCTTTCTTGTGATATAAATTTAATGTGATATAAACGGGCCTCCCCAAAACTTAACTTGAAGTAAATTAAAACGTTAATGGAAGTTTAGTTAAAATCGGAAAATTGTAGAAAACTTTTAAGAAAGTTGTTTTTT
Organism: Dolomedes plantarius; assembly: GCA_907164885.2. Lineage (NCBI taxonomy): Eukaryota > Metazoa > Arthropoda > Arachnida > Araneae > Dolomedidae > Dolomedes > Dolomedes plantarius. Next base: position 69,982,707 of record OU015500.1, read on the forward strand.
TCCGCTTTTACAAACTGTGTAACTGAAGATTACAATTATATCTTTAGCCTTAACATAGTTTTTAAGAATGATATGATCCATAACAAAAATTCGGTGCTATTTTTTTTCCTCATTTTATTTATATTATATTCTTCTCATTGTATAACTTTTGAATAATACTCAAACATCAATTCTATTGTTATTCAATAAAAAATTTATAATTCATATTTTAAGGACCGTCCAGCAGTCAATTCACTGAGGAGGTCCCTAACTGAATTCAGTTCGTGCCCCCCCCCCCCCCCCCAAAAAAAAAAAAAAAAAAAAAAATGTTAGAAGCACGCTACGCCTATGCCAACAACTGCAGGTAAAGTTAAGGACTATAAGTAAAGTTGTAAAGCTGGGGATTTATAAAAAGTACATGTAAGTAATATATAGCGCTAAGTATAATCAGGAATTTATAAAAATTATATGAAATATGGTTTATGCATATATTAATTAAATATGTCAGTTATTAAAAAAATAATCCCTTATTTTTAGCAACATTTCGAAACTATTCACTGCGTTCTTAATAATCGTTCTTGACTTCGAGCTCCAGATGTTTGTTTGTACACTCTAAATATTTGTTTGGGTTGACTGAGAGCAATATTGTCAGTTATCTTTTGCTACTCAAAGGCTTAATTGCAAAATTAATTCCGCAAGAAATATCCCATTTTATTCGTACTGATCTATGAATTTATTAGATTAATTTGAGGTTTTGCATGGTCACAATATTATGCTTCTCAATAGTCTAGTTACTACAACACCAATAAAAAATAAAATTAGGGCACTGTGTACTAATACAACAGCTAACACTAATATTAAAATAATAATAGAGTCAAATATTGATCCGAACATCACTTAATACTATATTTTACACATTCAAGGGTTTTATCGATAAAGTTCGTTATATTAACCCTTCAGCGGGATCGCCAATTTTAGGAACACCGGCAGGCACGAGTGACATAAGTGCAACGTCTCTTTCAACCTTGATTAATCCTTTCGTAATAAACTTTTTTTTTCAAATTGAAAATAATAATTCTGCATTTTATGACAAGATATATAATGTTGAAAACGTTGAGATATAATTTATAATAAAGGCCATAGGATGCAGATACAATCGCCTTATTTCAAAACTGTCCGGTTTATTGGGTCTAAGGAGAACTTGCGAATCGATTCCTATTATGTCCAAAAATCTAAAAAACAATGAGATTGTCCATCTTCGTGATATTCGGGATACCATGTAATAGCTGCACATTTGATCGACTACATCAACTCCTGCTTCTGTCGTATTGTAATCCAGTATAATCACTGGTTTACCACGGTTAAATCACGACTAACAATGAATGGAAAGGAATACAAGGGTCAGAAAATCAGACCTGCATTCGAAACGGTGTAGCTTTAAATAGAAACTGTATGCTTAGAACATTCAAACCTCACTTGTAAAAGCAAACCATTCAAAATTCCGAAAATGTTGCACTTTGTACACGGGCGCGCCCGCTGCATTTTTGCATCTTCTGAAGGAGTAAATTATAGTGCGCGCTCTTACATTTAAAAACGTAGGATTATTTATTTTTTAATACAGTTTTTAAAAATATAAAGCATAATCTTTCACGTTTTTCTCTCGATTTATAAGAAAAATAACAATTTTGCTAAACAATAAATATAAATAAGTGAAAAAATAGCCTTACATAGATTTTCTTCGTAAAACATATAACTATTCTTTCAAGTGTGATATGAGGCATTATAACAAAAACAATAAATCTGAGAATATATTAGCCAATGAGGACTTCCTTATGGTTCAAGAATCATTATTCCAAGGTCAGGTTAAATACGATAGATTAATTTACATTTCAAATAATTGGCCATGAAGTGATGACTTACACGGGAAAATCCTCCACTTATGTAAACATCCATTCATCCCAATTGCTGATTTATTTAATATCAAAAGTTTAATTAATTAATGTTTAAGTAAATACTTAAATATATAACGACTTATAATGAAAATTTTGTTACATGTCTCCTATTGTCAACACTTTACATTAATACCATTGTATATATATATATATATATATATATATATATATATATATATATATATATATATATATATATATATATATATATATATATATACACTGCTGGCCACCCAAATTGCAACACCAAGAAAGACAAGAGATATCACAACAAAATTTATTTTGTAGATAACATGTTGACCAAGTATCAAATGATTAAATTTATAGACTTCTGTGAAGTGTGGTTACTGCCAAAATCAGTAGCCAGAGTAGCCGCCATTGTTGGAGATCACCGCTGCCACACGCCTCGGCATTCATTCAAAGAGACTTTGAATGAGTTCTTGGGGTACAGCAGACCAAGCAGCTTCCACACGTTGCCAAAGTTGATCTGCTGTGGCAGCTGGGGATGGAATCTGGGTCGATCGTAGAGCAACCATGGACCACATGTTTTCTATCGGCGAAAGATCCGGAGAGCGAGGCGGCCAGGGAAGCAATTCAATCTGGCGATTGACGAAGAACCGTTGGACAATGCGTGCCACGTGTGGTCGCGCATTATCCTGTTGAAATATGGCTTTGGGCAAGCCCTAAAGGTAAGGAAGGACAACTGGCTCCAACACCTCGGAGATGTAGCGCTGGCTGTTTAAAGTACCGGCAATGCGTACTAGAGGTGTGCGAGAGTGATATCCAATACCGCCCCATACCTTAATACCCGGTGCAGGACCAGTGTGGCGGTGCATAACGCAGCTGTTCAGCATCCTCTCTTCACGGTGTCTCAAGACTCGAATGCGACCATCGTGGTGTTGCAGACAGAAGCGTGACTCGTCAGTAAAGACAATTTCATTCCATTCTGCCGTCCACATCCTTCTGTCATCGCACCATTGGCGGCGGAGACGTCTGTGGTTCTGCGTCAAGGGTACACAAAGCAATGGACGTCTTGCCGACAGACCACTCTGCTGTAAACGGCGTCGAATGGTACGCGCAGACACTGGATGATGCGTTACAGACTGCATGTGCTATGCTATGGTTCGCGATGTGACTGAGCGACCCGTCACTGCCATGCGCACAATTTGCCTGTCATCACGTGAAGTGGTGCGCTGAGGTGGATGCGATCGAACACGCCGGTCCGTCGTACCCTCCTGCATCCAACGATCACATATCCGCATTACAGTTGTTTGGTTTCGTCCAACACGACTACCGATTTCCCTGAAAGATAATCCACAATCTCGGTAGGCCACTATCCTTCCTCTGTCGAACTCGGATACTTGATCAAAAGATGATCGCTGTTTTCGACGAGGCATAATTGATCATTTTTTTTTTAAAAAAACCACAAGAAAAACACAATTGCCGAACTTGAAATCCTCGAAATCTCCAAGCCTTAAATAGCGCTTTGAAGTGGCGCCACAGTCGCGCGTGATGTGCGTCTGCGCTGAAATTCTAATCATTTGCATATCTCACCTCCGCTAATGCATGTTGTAAATTTCATGTTATTTGCATGTTTCCTTCAGGGTGTTGCATTTACAGTGGCCAGCAGTATATATATATATATATATATATATATATATATATATATATATATATATATATATAAAGAAAGCGAAATATACAAAAAAAAAAGAAGTTTTGATTGTATGTGGCCAAAAGGCCTGAGTGAGGGAATACATTTTATACGAAAATCAGTTTAGCCCACATGTAGGACATTACAGTTACATCATTTTAAGTTTGATGTATGAGATTTCCAATCTGACAACTTCTATAATATGTCCATTTCATTTCAATTACCCATAGGTGTACCGTTGTCTCGGTGTCTGAGAAATTGTGTAACCTGTATGCCCCAAGAAGCTTAATTACGGTATTATGAAGATAAAATGAAGTTTTATAGCAAGATCTGTTTTACGTGTTTTTTCTTGATGCCCAACATTTGATGACGTAGTAAAATGAGGGGAAAGCTACTCAAGTTGTTAGACATTCAAAGAAGATACAACCTAAGACACTTGTATATATATCGACATTAAAATGGAAGAAATAACAAGTATTTCCTTATAAAGTGATATCATGTCATCTGAAAAAAAAACATTTTCCAAGAAGAATTATTAATATCGTGTATTAGTATCAAAAGAGCAACTTAGCCATGCTATAAAATAATTCGCTGAATTTCTATATAATATTCATTATAATTTGGTTTTGGATATCTTTTGAATTTTGTAAACAAATGCGTAAGTTCTTTATGTTTTAAAAGGGGCCTAAAATAAAATTTGAATTATTTGGGAGATGAAAAGTCTAGACTTCATTTACTAGTAAAATAGATCTCAGTCAAATAAAGTATATTAAGCTGCATGAAAAGAATTATGTATTTTTAGGGAAGACTACAGGATAAGACTATGGTCTTAACAACATGTTTCATTATCTACCGGACTCAACTTAGACGAAAATATTTTTTAATCCATAGAAATTAGATATTTATTCACAAATACAGTTTTTTGTATGTTAAAAAAATATCTAAAATAGCGTTAAAATAATTTACGAGTAAAAAATGTGTGAGTTAACTTTTTTTTAGTAATACAAAGCAAATAATCAGGCAATGTACATTTACACACAGCAATTCAACGCGTAAAAAATTAATCTACCTGCAGACGGACTGAACTTTTTCTGGATTTCCATGTTTCAACTTATTCACTAACTCAATATATCTCCTTATTCATCGAGTCTTTAGAAGCCAAGAAACTTCCTTTCAAACACATCTTTACGCTCTACGAGCTTATCGACTGATTCTGGGAAAAACAGCTTCAGACGCAAATCCGTAAATAAAATAAGCATAGGAAGAAGAAAAAAAAATTAAAAAGTGTCAAAAACAGAGAGAGTGTCTCACACCACTTCTTCCAACTCTTCGAAAACCGTTTTCGTTCTCTCCGGGCAAAAAGAGAAAGAAAAAAAAAAGCAAGAAGTAAAACAACCCCCCCCCCCCCCAAAGAAAAAGAAAAAAAAGAAAATCTGAAGAAAGAAAGAGAAGTTCCTAAGAAGTAATTGTGTGGGTGACAAGCGAGTCTGAATTTACGAGGGGCCGGTAGGCTCTAAATCATGGGGCGCTCGCCGGGGCTTGCTGAGTCGAATGCGAGAATTATTCAAGGGCGCAATCGGCCCCTTTATCAGATGCGGCTAACCCCTGGGATAAGTTTGTCATGCAGAAGGAGGCGAGGTGGAGTGGCGGGAGGAAGAAATATTTTGCCGTTTTCATCTGGGGGATTCAGGAGGATTCCGATGAATTACGTGTCAAAGGGATGCTCCACTCATTGTGATTCAGCGAGGAGTCTTGATGCACGACTGCAGAGACACTACAAAGACATACTTAACTGAATACTGGGAGAAGTGCCACTCAGATGCGACGGATGCGCATTTTTTTCGTACATTTATAATTACAGTAAAAATGCTTTGGAAGCACAACACAATGAATTTATGGCTGTACTATAATTAATGCTCAGACGTAATGTGAGTCTGCTGAAGCAATGAATCCGAAATTTGAAAGCTTACAAGTTAATAAAGAACTGTTCTGGTAAATATCTATTGTCTCTTCTTTTAACGTAGGATAACGTTCCTCTATAACGGTCCTCCGGAAAACAAAATTTCAGACGCTAAAACCGTCCGTCGTCGTGAGTTATAATTTTGGCAGCGTGCCAAATCCAGTCTATATCGCTTGGGCAAGCAGTGAACAGTTAAACATAAAAGTACCAAAATGCGTCAAAATTTTGACATACTCACACACGCATATTATATATATATATATATATATATATATATATATATATATATATATATATATATATATATATATATATATACATATACATATACATACACATACGTGCATATATAGATACATATACATATACATATACATATACATACACATACGTGCATATATAGATACATATATACATAACACATACATACATATATACATACAAAAGAGGTAAACAAAGATAAGTAATCCTACGTTAATAACGGCTGTAGTTTCGTTAGAAGAGACTATCTGAATTTTTTTTTTTAGTTCTTAGCTTTAACCCAGTAATATGAATAACTAATAATAACCTTTTTATCACGAAGAAACCCTTTTTATTATTACAACGATACTGGGATTTTTTTCTTCCTCTTAATCTAATAATTCCATGATAACTAGGTTTTTATTTAAGAAAAATTGCATTCATGTACTAAGAAAGATCGTTAATAAATAGATTCGTACAAAAAAATATTCAGATGAAAATCAAGTCAAAATAAATATTTTTTAAATGCCCGAATAGCCTGCAATTTATAATTTTTAATAGTCTTCTTTTACAGTGCTTAAAATTGCATAACAAAACTAATGGGAATGTTTGGATGAAAATGTGAAAATAATAAGATGTTTAAAAGTATGTTCCAACTTAAAAACACACCTCAAATTCCCATATATTTTTAAAGTCTTTGAGAAGCATTATTTATCACTTTGGAAAACTTGTGAATGCTTTTCAAACTTTAAAAATGGGTCGTTTGTCAGTAGATGTCGGTAGATGTATGAAATGGAGAATAAAACTAGTTAATGTGTGTGAAAATGAATGGTAGAAATTTTAAAGCCACTTAAAAACGAATAATTTTAAAGCTTCTCTTCATCGTTAGAAAAATAGATGGTGTTGTGCAGAAGCAAATGGCTTTTATTCCAAAAAAAACTTAGCCCCCCCCCCAAAAAAAAAAAGCTAGACTTATTATCTTTATTTTTTTGGACCAGCATCGGTCATTAACAAACGCTCCTTACACTCATTTATAAAAATTGAGGCTTTTCAGTTTCTTGTGCAAAGTTTTATTGCTTTGCCGCTATACCTTTACGGTCAAGTATTTTGCAGGCTGGTTTACTGGACGTGTTACTCCTTCTCTCTGTTTCGTAATTCATTTTTTCATGTATAGCTGTACATGGAGAGTGTCTGATCACAAAGCTAACATGTACAAAAAGAAAGTCAGTATTAAAGGGTCTTTTCTGATAACGTTGATAAAATATTACTAACTACCAGTAATCAGAAGAGTCGATAGGAATCATTTATTGCGTTGTATTCAAACATAATATATAAATCAGGTATAGTTCATGTACCATACACTTTCATGTCTGTGAACCAGAGTTAGACGGAACGTGGCAGGTGACATTTTTGCCAATTCACTCTATATACATTCTTTTCCTTTTCTTTTGAATCGAGTTCCCAATCCCTAATGTGCATTAGCATACGAATATCAAATACTGTGTTTTCTAGTCTCCCCGCATCACATATAATTGTTTCTCTGACACGTTTACATATACTTCATATTTCCTTACATATACAGACACACTTGCATATACTTCCAAACAACGAGAAAAAAAATTATAGACCGCATACAATATTATGACATTATGAGCACTATAGTAGTTATCATGAGGTTTTCTAATACATAACTTTAAATTCATTATACTATTATATAATTTGAAAAAGATCATAACAGTTTAAAAGTCAGATATTTGCAGATTACAGTTAGATCTCTAAAAAGTGATGCATTTTTCATTCTATGGTTTAAGTTCTCGACAAAAAAGAAAAGTTTTTTAAAGGCCCTTCCCAGTCATGAAGGAAATATTGAACTATAACTTTAGTTCCTTCCTGACATGAGAAATGTTGCTCCCCTTTTAAATTATAACTTTGTTAAAGCTAGTTCTTAAAGATAGAACGATAGATAGATACTGTAGATAGTTTTCTCTGTAAATATATTGCATGTGCCTCATAGATTGTTAATATTCTCTGAATTATTTTATTTGTTCAAATCGACATAAACAATTACAGGCAAATGAGGAAATTGTAATATTTTTGTATACTTTTGCGAACGCTCTGTTATTTCCGAATCATTACGCATTAAATGTTTATTTTTAAAACATATTGAGTAAATTATAGCATTTTTCGGTAAAAACATACGCATCATACCAAATGGTTGCATCAGAAAATTGTTTTATATTTGGAATGCTATTACACAATCCCTTAAATATTTTATATGATGAGCATCGCTCCTCATGTTCATCCATTGAACTTCAAACATCAAAGGAAAGTACCTAACAATCTACATCTCGTAAAGAGGAAAACGTGTTTGTGTATTACTTTAATACGCGGTTACATTAAAAATACTTAAAAGCTCTTATATAAACTATTAATCGTTAAATATTTTATATGATGAGCATCACTCCTCATGTTTATCCATTGAACTTCAAACACGTAAAATGCAAAACGTGTTTGTGAATTACTTAAATACGCGGTTACATTAAAAATACTTAAAAGCTATTATATAAACTATTAATCCTCGAATATTTTATATGATGAGCATCACTCCTCATGTTTATCCATTGAACTTCAAACACCAAAGGAAAGTACCTATGAATCTACATCTCGTAAAGAAGAAAACGTGTTTGTGCATTACTTTAATACGCGGTAACAAAAATACTTAAGCTCATATATAAACTGTTAATCCTAAAATATTTTTATTTAATATTTGAACCTATTTTACATTTGAATATCAATAGTTGATTAACTTAAAAAGTTCGTTAAATATTTTTGAATCATATCAATGAGACAAACATAATTTATTTAAGATAGAAGCTAAAACGGGATTCTCTCTTTTATTAGATAATATCATAAAATAGAAGTAAATTTATATGTTCGGTTGAAAGGAGCATAAAATGAGAAAACACAAAGAGTTCGACGGATCAAATGCTGACTTTTTATTTCCTTTCTTTATGTTATTTCTAAATTTAAATTATCCTTCTCCCTTTCCAGATGATCCCTTAATTGTTTAAAAATAAAAAAATATTAATAAATACTAGTGATTATCAGTCGTACCTGAATAAAGCAAAATATAAAATAATTCATTAGCTTATGGAATGTATTTCGTTGAATTCTATTTCCAAACTAAGCGATAGGCTTATTTATCTTCTTTCCAAGACAGGAAAAAGGTTGAATGATAATAGCTCATAAAATATTCTTCTTCATGTTACGTTAAAAAGTACAATGCAAGGTTATATGTCAAGTCATCCTCTACTAAAGGAATACTGAAGAAAATCATGAGGAATTCGTAAAAAATCGTGTTTAAACATTGGATGGAGGTATACTAGAAATTAATGAAATTTAGCATTCTCAACGCAGTCTGTTGAGATGATAGAAATGTATTCGTTTATAGCACATTGTTTAACAATATCTCAAAAAATCAAGTGTTAAAAATTAATTAAATAAAAATAGAAATTTCTTCTTTAAACTGAATATCATTATCATTCCTTATGTACATTTTATCTTCTTTTTCAGTTACAGGGTAGTATTAGGGATATAAATGTCCCTTTGAAACTTCAAAATTAGTAAGAAGTTGAATTTTGTTTCCTTGCATAGAAAACTATATCTATTCAGTGTTATTAAAAATACTGATCCTCAACAAAACACGTAACTTCAAAACCATGTATAGCTATACACTTGATTAACTCTGAGAAAAACTTTATGACGTAACAAATCATCTTTTAAATGTCTACTTCGAGGTGCTTTAATTTACAGGGAAAGCTCTGTACATTTAAAGATTTTTATACTTTATTTAATAATAAATGTAGTCCTTAAAACAACTGAATAATTTTCAATAAAATCGAAGAGCCAAAACTATCGAATACTTTTTGATACTCTCCAATTAAAACTCAATTTCTGTGTAATTTTCTACGTAAAAGCTTTAAAACACAAACTTTCAATAGCTTGCTTCTTTATACTCTGAACAACCGATTAAACGGCTTTTATTGATGCAACAGACAACATAAAGGTTAGGAATACTAGATGACCGAAACAATGTCAACATGGCTGGCAAAGAAAAATGTAATATAATATACATTTTACAGAAGAAACACTGAAAAACCCATGCAATTTCTAGTGTTCTATTGATAAAACATCATTTAAATCTTTCTATGCAATTCATGTAAAACTTGTAAATCATTCAAATTTTATAGTACACAGGGATAAATTTAGATCATTAAGAATTTTATGATTCTTTAAGCTCCCAGGCATTAATTAGCACTGAAAATGGGGAGATCAGTGCAATATGAATACCAGAATAAAAAAAATTTGTTTTCTATGTAAAGTCATTAAATTTTTAGGCACTACCATATTATTTGACGATTTCAGCAAAGATACTATGTCTTAAAATGAAATCCTATATATTTTGCATGAAAGAGAAACTTCAATAAGTTTTTTATTAACCTTTCAGTAGTTTGTTCTTTGTTTATTTAACTATATTGCCGAAAAAACTAGTAAATATGGTGCAAATAAAAAGGTTGTCTTTTTCTTCTTCTTCTTTTCAGAAAAAAAATATATTAAAAGCTGTAATGAAGTTTAATTGGCAATATTTTCTTGCCTGACGATTCAAACCCTCAGAGTTTTCTGCATTTGTTATTCCGTTTGCCGATGGAGGCATTCAGAACCAATGAAACGTAACGAAAAGCTATATTTAAAAATACCTAACTCAGTTTGATGGACCAGGTTTTTTAAGAAAGATGTCTAAAATTATGATATTTAACATTTCAGATAAAGGAGTTATCTCACAACAGATATTTCACATTTTAGGAAAAATTTATGCACAAGTTGACCATCTCTTATGCAAAAATGAGAAATTCATATTTTTTATCCCCGATGTGATGTTACGGTTGAAAAAAATCTTAATCTGATAGTACTTATTTTTATGCTTTATTGGTATGTTCGTTTACTGTTGTGCGGATGGGTGTCATAAAACTCCTCATCTCATCAGCGGCATACTAATTTGGAGTCAAAAATGACGGTAAAAGGCCAAGCAAACCCCACAGTGGCGCAACCAGAATCTGCACTCTCCGAGAGAGGGGAGGGGGAGAGGAGAGAAAGAAGGTTCAAAACGATAGGACTGAATTCTTCAGTCGAAGGAAAGAATGCCTGAGGGAAGTTTACATTGAACCAAGCTTTATCTCTACTACTTTCTTGGTTTTTTGGGGGGTGACATTGAAATCTCCACATGGTTTCGCTGAGGTAACCACTTACTGGGATACTGAGATTGCATTCACTTATCTCTTTCGCATATGAATTAGTACACAAACTTTGTTACATTTTCAAAAATATTTAAAATATTGCCTATCTTTTCAAATTATCTATAGAATAAGACGTATGTGGTACAGAAATCAGTTTTAACGTAGGATTACGTTCCTCCCTAACGGTTCTGCGGAAAGCAAAATTTCAGACGTTAAAACTGTCCGTCGTCGCGAGTTATAATTTTGGCAGCTCGCCAAACCCAGTTTGTATCGCTTGGGCAAGCAGTAAACAGTTAAACAGAAAAGTAACAAAATGCCTCAAAATTTTGACATACATATGTAATACTCCGTACCACGCAGTGGAGGAGATGATACACCCAAGATTCGCGGGCGCGATTCAACACTTTTGCAGTCGAGGCAGAGGGGCGAGAAGAGACTTGAGGAACACTAAGTCAGGCATATTGTAATCCGCACATAGGAAAGACCCACAGACAGCAGAGGCATTGAAGGGACGCACAGAGCAGAGATGCGACGCATATTATTTTATTTCGGATTATTCTGCAGACAAATATTATTCAGCAACACACATGGAACTTTTCAACTGGACACACACAATAACAACGCCACCGGTCCCTGCCGGGGCGCATTCAGAACGCTGATTTTACATCGTTATATCGGACAGCAGCGGAGCAGCGCGTAAACAGGACAAGACATAGACATACAGTAAGAAGCACGCCGTAAACTTTTGCAGTAGGTTAAAAAGTGTAGGAGTACTGATCGCGGGGAAATCTTTTTATTGGCTAGAATTGGGCATCTGACTTGATTACATAAGGGCCGCATGATGTTCCGAAAAGCGCACCGAGGCGAAAACATCACGTGGTCCTGATTCATGTTTACAAATATCTTTAACGCGCGTGCACTAAGGGGTAATATGGATGGTTAGTTAGTTAATTCCTAGGTTGCAATTAGAAGAAAGGAGCTGTACTTTATCGAGAGGAAACAAGGATAGTTTTAAATACGCATTAGATATATAATGGTGGGCCATTATTGTCATACACACACACACACACACACACACACATATATATATATATATATATATACACGTACATATATAAAAATACCTACATGCATACATATACAGTCGATTCCTGTTATAACGAACTTCAAGGGACCAATGGTTTTTTTCGCTTTATCCGGTGGTTCTGTATATCCGAACCATTCAGAAACATGCAAGAGTTCACAAAATGTATAACTCATTAGTTGCAATGTGCATTCAATAATGATGTATTAAAAAATGAAAAATCTATTAAAAATGATCATTAATGAATGAAATCAACTAAAATCAATTACATTAATCTGACACAATTCTAATTAAATTACGTACAATAGGAAAACAGCGGGACCAAAATTTTCGTTCGTTATATTCGTGAGTTCGTTATATACCGGGTTCGCTATAAAGGGGTTTGACTGTATACATACAAAAAAAGGTAAGCAACGATAAGTAATCTTATGTTAATAACCCGCGGTAGTTTCGTTAGAAAAGACTACCTGATTTTTATTTTCCTTAAACTTCGTTTTTATCCCCAAACAATCATTTTATGTGTACGTTAAAATATTCCAAAATTTAAAATTATTCTCCTTCCAGATAAAGTTTACATAACTTGCATCTTAAGTTTCAATATTATATGGATCCCATTTTACTTAATTACCTTAAGTGCTGTTATTTATCTTATTTCCACGATCATTATAAATGATGAAATAATTGTTTTGCAGTTCCAAATTGCCTTTAAATGACATGTGGAAGTTATGAAATTACTAAATTCCACTTCTCCGCATATGTTGGAACAGACCTATAAATACTCCATTTATGTTTAGTCAGTAGGGGTTATTGAGCTCAGGAGTCCTATTAAAGTATAAAAAATTGATCTTCCATTCGCTTTGCGTGTTCCTTTCCCAGCTGAGCGAAGCAGAAATATGCATAGATGGAGGGGGGAGATCGTGGAATGAAAATGCAAACCACGCACGCCCACGCATGAGGGGAGAAGGGGGAGGGGGGGAACTCTATCGCCATGCAAGCATATCACCCTTCTCCCAATCCTGAAAAATTTATTCCTGATTCCCCAATTCAGAGATTTGCTGTAATCGAATTCGAACCCATTCGACTTACTGATGTAAAATATAGGGGTGGAGGCCTTAGAATTGGACTTATTGAAAGTGCCTGTTACGGAAAATAACACATGAAATACAATTGCTTTTTTAAAAGTGACGGAAAACTTCGTGAAATTCGTTTAGAAATTATTTGTTTGTAAGGTATTAGAAATATCACGGGATAAGCTTCTTAATATCATTTTACAGATTGCCCTTTATAACTGATTACAACTGCCCATTACAACTGATATCATTCTACCAAGAAAAATGCCTTATAAATTTGAAAAGGGGAAAAAAACAGAGCTAATATAGTAGTAAATTATTAAACTGGATGCATGTTGGTACTAAAGGGACGTATCTTATTCAAGATGAATACACATCTTTGGCAGGGGCGTAGTAGGCATTTGGGGGTCCCGGGGCAAGGACGCAAATTGGGTCCCCAGAAATATTATACGACTTCATTTTTTACCTCCTGTCTTGGGGACCCCCATACCTCGGGGGCCCCGGGGCATTTCCTTGGTTGCCCCAGCTCAGTTATGCCCCTGATCATGGGTCTCTTATAGATTAATCAAAAGTTGTTTTATCTTCAGTTGCTCAACCTTGAAGCAAAAGCAAATATTTGGGTGAAACATTTCAGTAAAAACCAACACTTAGTTAAGATGTCAAACAACTAAACACTTGTGCTAAAGCGTATGTGTTATAGTCACTGTTTTGGTTCCTCATACAGTATTTTCAATCAATATCCGTGGGTTAACGTTTCTTTAGCGCAGAATACTAATCGTAACTACTGATAATGTCTGCTTAATTGTCTACGTTTACTTGAGCAGAACTTAGACCGTAAAGAAATAGTATTCATATTTTACTATATAGTATAATATTAAAAATTAAGTATCCATTCAAACCAAAAATGTTTCATCATGGAACATGTTTTTAAGTAATAATATATCATGGGAACCTATGATTCGACACAAAATCTTTTATGTTTTAATTATGTCTTGAGCACATTTTTGGACTAGAGATACATAATTAAATATTTTTCCTAATTTTGTGCAGGAACCGAAGTTTGCTTAATTTCCAGACTGATAAGGTAACACAACCCTTAGCCTTACTGATAAGCAATGAAAAGCAATCTTTCATCCTCCAACTGACCAAATGATAAGCAATTCTTTATCCTCCAATTGACCAAATGATAAGCAGTCAGTTTTTCACATGTGAAAAAATGACTCTTTTACACTCATAAGTACTTTACAACAATATACATAAAGTTTTATTGCCCCTATTACGCATATATAAAATAAATGGAATCCCTATAGGATTCATTAAGCAATGTGCAAATCTATATACATAAAACGCGTAGGTATACGGCACAAAAATCGACGATATTTCTACACTCCGAATGGCAACGGCTGCCATTACCAGATGTAAACATTAGCGGCCGTCCGCAATTTGCAACCGCGTGTCAACATGGATTTACGCACTGAAATCAGGAATGTTAGAAAGCGTGCTGCACGAGCAAGTGAAAATTGGGAACAGTCTCAAGAAAGAAAGCGAAGAAATAATTCATTAAGAGAGAGCGTAAATAATCGCGAGGTTAGGCTTAACCGTCACCGGCATAGCAATCAACAACCAGTAATAGTTAATTTTCTACACTTTATTCAGTACTTGCCGAATTTTTACTCCATTTTATAAGTGAAGAAATTTTCTCAACAATTTATTATTTGATATGATTAAGTGTAGATATCTGAATTGTGAAGAGTAATACATACAGAGAGTGATGTAATCAACACTATATATTTTAAATATTTCCCCAACAATTTCTTATTTGTTGTAATGATAAAGTATAGATATCTTAATTTTGAAAAATAGTACATACAAAGAGGGATGTAATTTTTAAAATCATAAAAATTGTATGAAACCCCTTTCAATATAATTGATGTTGGGTTTCTCAGTCTTATCTTTAACTCTGTTCTGAGATAATGGAAATTCACATTTTTTGATCACGAAGTTCTAGAATCAGCCTTATAGAGAATACTCCTTAACAACGTATATTTATGATGACAGGTAGTGGTAGCATTCCTTACATATGTTACTTTCAGTTGCGTTGTTTTGCAAAAGAAAATATAAAACTAAAAGCGACCATGCTGGTCGCGCAGCGGCTAGTGTTTTAAATTCAGCGGTATGTTTTCTTATACCGAGTTACTGAATAAGCTAATATTGTTTAAGAAAGGAATCATCAACTGTAGAACGCCTCATCTTTAAACATTACCTTAGTTGAAACATCCAACTGTGGGTAAAAAAAAGGCAATATCTTATCCATAACTACAATGAGGCAAACTATTAGAAAGTACAAACTGTTAGAGGGATTTTGCCAGTAACTATGTAGAAACCAAATTAATGTTTTCACTGAAGTTATTTGAAACGTTAAATTGTACGCATTCTTAAATGAAAGTTAAAAAAAATTCAAATTAGTTCTCACATACGCGCAGAAAAGTCACTATTAGTCAAGATTTTAACTTTCACCCGGAATACAGCGATACACAAATTAACTCTCGGATTTTATTTTATTTTTTAAATAGGTCACTAATAATTTTTTCGATCAAAATTACTATCCCAAGTAAGAAACTTTCAATATAATGTGTATACATATTAGCTTATTTGTACGCGTTCTTAAAGGAAAGTTTACAAAAAAAACGAATTAGTTCTCACATACGCTCAGAAAAGTCACTAAAGTCAAGGTTTTAACTTTCACCCGGAATACAGCGACACAAAAATGAACTCAGATTTTTTTTTTTTTAAAATAGGTCACTAATAATTTTTTCGATCAAAATTACTATCTTAAGTAAAGAAACTTTCAATATAATGTGTATACATATTAGCTTAAATTTGCATTGAGCTTAGAACTACTCAGTTATGATCTTACACAGTAATTTTTTGTAAATTTACTGGAAAAATCAATTTATTTTTGTCAGCCGTTTATTTATTTGATGATAGGAGGGTTATTAATTCTATGAAAACCCTAGAAGATTTATCCTTCAACTAATAATTCCTTAATCTATTTTCATGAACAATGAGGTAACATGATTAAGTTAAGTCGATTTGTCTCAAAATTACCCAAAGGCAAAACAGACTCCCCCAAATTTTTTACCACAAAATAAAATTACTGATAATTTAATTTTCATTAACATATGAACTAAAGTGCAAATACAGCCTTCTGAAATCATAAAAAAACATTGTTTCCCGTTAAACTTTATTTCACTTTTTTAAAGCAAAATATTTAAATAATACCAGAGAAACATTTTCTTTTCTTCCTATTAAATGGCAGTAATTACAAGAATCGTAGATTCTTTTGATTACTGCCATTGATTTATTACAAAAACTTATCAAATTTGTAATAAATCAATTTCTATATAAAATGCATAGCGGACGGGGGGGGGGATAACACAGACAGATAATTTTTAAAGGAAACGCTTGAAATTTACCGTGAGACAAATTTCAGGAGTGTCGTATAATTTAAATAGAATTATCTAAGCAAACCCTGAAGTTCATATCAGGAGTGAAGGCTAGGAGTGAAGGGTAAATTTTCCCCAGCCCCCTTTCTGGAAAGGGTTACGCTCCGTCGGATTAGGTGAGAAGAAGCTGTGCTGCCCAAATTGGCTTTACATTCGGTAGAGTTCGTGTGCAGTGTTCCGCCTGGCCTGCGTCGTGCCGAATGAAGCCATTCGCATGCAGATATGTGCGCCCGTTGAGACTACCCTCCCTAATTGGCCTGCAAGGCTGCCTGGCTTAATATAATTAGGCATGGGGACAGGCAGGACAATGTTAGACGTGGGAAGACATATGTCCCCAAACGCTATAAACGTCATGCGTTTGTTCCACCTCCTGTTTTATGTCGCGATTCTTTTAAATGCTTTTTCAATGACACCTAGACTACAATAGATTACGATAAGGCATGGAGAAGATTTTGGCACTTAGCGTGGCAGTTAGATAGAGTAATGTCGCCACTCTGTAGATATCATAGTTATGTAAAGTGATAAGGCTCGCATAAGAGGAGATTTGTCAGCTTATTTGTCTGATACTGTATCTGCATTTATTTATTTATTTATTTTGCGGACTCAGGGAACTTCTCTTTGTGTGTGACTGAAATGGGTTAAATGTGGATAAAGGCTAAATGAATGAAACTTTATGTCAGCATTCCTACACACAGCTTAAAAATTAGTATGCGGTACCAGTAGGGAGTTTGCAAGGCAGTTTTAACTTTTATTGCAAAAGATACTAAAAGTCTAAAGACCAAGAATGATCCCCGAGGAAAGTACCTCCAAACATATATTTGTCCCATCTTCGTTTATACATGTTGTTAATATATTCTTAATGTTATATTTGAAACACTCTCAGAATGAATTTCTAGAAGGCATAAACAAAATTTCACGATACTGAACGTAATGTTGATTAAGGGACTGTTCACATAGAATCCGTCAGCGTCAGTGTAAAAATTATCAAAAATTACCCAATCATATACCAATCATTGACCCATTTAACCAATCAGCACCAACGGAATCTTTAACGCTGACGCTGACGGATTCTATGTGAACAGGTGAACAGGCCCGCATAGTGATTCTAATCAGTGAAGTGATTACATAGATTTAATTTTTGACGATTTTTATTACCAATAAATCTTAGTAAGAAAAAAAAGAAATTTTTGGAAAAAATTTAATTTGATTATGAATACAAAGAAGCATTTACATATTTTAAACTAGCAGGTGAAAGGCTCCCTGAAGACTCTGCAACTGTATTCCATCAAACTTTCAGTCTAACACTGCCATCCCATTTGCAGAAAAATCAAATATCGTAGGCTTGTTCAACACGTTGTATAAAAAGTGTTTGGAATTGTTATGTTAGGTAAAATGAAAAAAATACTGAGAGAAAAAATAGATTACATATTGATAACAGCGAGTACAGTTATTCTTCGACTAACGACCGCTCACAGTTACGATCAAATATTTTAAATACAGTGATTTCCGCTTATAAGAATCACGTTTGTTATTACTGTTTTTGATTCTTATAAGCTGTTGATTCTTATAGTCGAAAGTTAGGTTTTTGGACGCACACACATGCATATATTGGATAATTTAAAATACTCTTTAATTTACATTAATTATCTGAAAGGGAAGAGATGCCCATGGGACAATAGGACAGTTTTTAGCTAAAGCGTTTACGGGGAAACTGATGTGATGTCTAACAAAGAAAGGGATGGATTTTACGACTTTATTCCATCCCAACGTCTTATTAGTTTGTTTGTTTTTCAAGTAAAGAAAGATCTTCGTGCCTTTTGAGGGTTTAAGTGGCTTTTTTTGTAAAAATTAAAAGTTTGGTTTGGTTTAGAGCGCTATGGTCAACTTTTTTGCCACACGAGGGCTAATTAGATCGGAATTACTGCTTAAAGCCGATTCAGGCTACAGACGTCCTTAAAGGCTACAGTCCGATTCAGGCTACAGACGCTTAAATGCTACAGACGTCCATGCCAGTAGTGGGACTCGAACCCATGCACATAGTCTGCCACCGGTGCCAGCGCCCTGGCGGAAAAGAGGAAGGAAAGCGAAGATTGTAAGCTGATTCTTAAAACCGGTGGATTGATTCTTTCAAGCGAAAATTTTATCATGGAAATAATACATTTGTTTTTTCTTCTTGCAAGATTGATTCTTATAAACGGTTGATTCTTATAACCACTGACCAATATAAGCGGTGGTTACTGTATTATAAAAAAAAATTATTTTTTTCTCAAAAATACTGTTCCTCGAATGTACAGTATATACTTACATGTATTACACAATTATTAAAAAATATGCAATATTCTGCAATACTGCAAAAATTTATGACGCAATAATAAAAATGTATTATACAATAGTTTCAATATCCACACGATAAACCAAATAAACCTTCATTAGCTTCAGAAATGGCTTCAGCTTTTCATTATATTAATAAAAGACTACAACAATTAGAAGCAATAGATCTAAATGAAGAAAGATTTACAAGTGCAAATCGTCGTATTCAGGACAATCTGGCGGCGCAAACTGTTCAAACTACCTTGGATAACTTTATATTAAAAAAACTTTCAGCGTAACTTCTGTCGCAAATTCTGAAACAATTGATTGTACTAACATAAGTAGTGATGACGAAGAATAATTTATGTCTTCTAAATAGTAATGAACAAACAGTGAATCAATGCCAGAAGAGAGCAATACAATTGCTTAACTCTAAGAAATTGGAAAAAGAGTTAAAGGAGGAAGTTATAGGCCATATCAATACAATTGTGTCAATTTTCAAAAAACAGCAGGGACACTCGCAATACCTTACAGGATTAGTAAGAGGTTTAGAAAAGAGTTCAGGTACTACATATGCTGATGTGGTGAAACAGAAATCGAGAGGTAAGTCGAGATCAAGATCGCGAACTAGGGCTGATAAGGAAAAGCATGTTATTGCTGTATACCCTAAGTTAGAGCAATCGACAGAAGATACAAAAGAAACGGTACGGAAGTATATAGATCCATGTAAATTGAAGATTGGAGTTACAATGTTAAAAAAAATTAACAGAGGGGGAGTTCTAATAGGGGTTGAGAAAGAAGAAGAAATTGACAAAATTATTGAAGAAGTAGAAAAGAATGATGTGTTGAAAAGTGAATATAAAATAGAGAAGCCCCCCAAAAAAGATCCAAATATTGTAATATATAATGTTCAAAGAGAATATGAGGATAAGGAACTAATAGAAAAGTTATCTGTTCATAATGAAGAATTGGAAGGAGTGGAATTAAGAGTACTAACTAAGTATAAAACTGAGAGAGGGATGAATTGGGTATTAAGCATAAATGGTGAGGCGTACCCAAAAATTAAGAACCTAAAGCGTTTTAAACTAGAGTGGGAATGTTATAATTTTCGTGACTATGTAAGGCCCCGAATCTGTTATAAATGTTGGCGGTTCGGGCACCCAAAGAAGTATTGCAGGCATACAAATAGTATTTGTAAAAACTGTGGGACTGAAGGACATGAAATGAAAGAATGTGTAAAAGAGACATGCTGTGTGAACTGCTTGAGGTTTAATGCGGTAAATAAAGTGAAAATTGACGATAAACATATGCCCACCGATATGAGGTGCCCTAAATATTGTGCCGAGGTGGAGCGCATTAAGAATCTTACATTTTATGGCGAGTAACTTTTTGTCTCTTACTTGTGTTCAGCATTCTTTTGTTGGTGGTTCCCACAGTCTTGTTTCTAATTCTGACTATGGCAATCCAGTTGTGTATAAATGCACACATCTTAATTTTAATAAGTCTATTAATGCAGTAAAGGAATTTACAAGTAGTTTAGATTTTGATATTATTTCTGCAAGCGAGCCTTATTTTAAAAGGGGTGAGAAACATATGTTGGAAGGTTTCCCGAGTAACTATCAGAGTATCTATTTTTGTCATGAACCTAAAGCGGCGTTAATCATTAAAAGAAGTATCAAGTATGTTAATTTGATTAACACGGAATATCTGGTAGGTATTAAGTGTGGAAATGGTGATAAAGAAATTTTATTTATAACTGTTTATTTACCGCCTGCAGGTGGAAAAATGGAGAGAGTAGATCCACAGTGGGGTCAGCTGCTAGACATTCTAGAGAGAAATAAAGGAAAGAAAATTGTTTTATTAGGAGATTTTAATGCAAAGTCTACGGTTTGGGGAAGGAGGCCCACTGACGTACGGGGTGCGGCAATAATAGATTTAGTTATTAGATTAGATGGCATTATACACAATGACCCTACAAGCTTACCTACATATTATGGTCCAGCAGGACAAGGCTGGCCTGATTTGACAATCACTTTTGGAATGAAGCAAGAGTACATAAGAGAGTGGAGAGTAGTAGACGAGTATGTACTGACAGATCACAACGCTATACTATTTGATATAGTAATGGATGATGTAAGTAAAAGAAGAGATACTGATCCAAGATGGGAGATAAAGAATATGAGATGGTGGAGTTTTAGAATGGAACTTAGAAAAGTAATGGAAAAGTTAGAGCAAGATATGGAAGAAATGAGCATTGATGGTGTAATAGAGAAATTTAATGAGGAAATTACGAAATTATGTAAGAAACATAGGAAGAAAAGAAGTAAGAAGAATCAGTCCAACGCTTATTGGTGGAATGAGGACTTAAGAATAAAAAGAAGCAAAGTGAGAGCACTTAGGAGATTGTATCAAAAGACGACTGACCCCCAAGATAGAAAGAATAGGCTGATTAAATTCAAAGAAGAGAGTGCAAGGTATAAGAAGTTGATCAATAATGCGAAAAGAAGTACTTTCAAGGAATATTTAGATAAATTAACTGTGAAAGATACTTTTGGTGCAGTAACGAATATCATTTCTGATAAAAGACAAAATGTAACTGAAAGAGTACAGGATTTAAACGGCGTAATTGTGGATAATGAAGAAGAAATAGAACGAGTTCTAACGGAATATCATTTTAATAGGATAGTAGAAGAGGAAGAGGACACGGAAGTGAGTGATAATAGTGAAAATACTATTGAAATAACTAATCTTGAAATTGAATTAACTATGAGTGAAATGTCAAAAGGTAAAGCACCTGGATATGAGGGATTTACACTAAGTATTATTCAAGAAACATATAATATTAATAAGAGAGTGATGTACTGCTTATTTAATAGATGCTTGAACGATGGCTACTTTCCAAAGGAATGGAAGAAGGCTAAGGTTATTTATTTTAGAAAAGGGGAGAAAGATCCATTACTTCCGAGTTCGTATAGGCCTATATGTCTGCTACCTGTACTGGGTAAGATACTCGATAAAATAATTACAAACAGGCTGGTTACGCATTTGGAATCAAACAATTTGCTATCGAAAGCACAATATGGGTTCAGAAGGAACCTGAGCACTCTTCATGCGCTCAATAACATCAAGAAAATAATTTATGAAAATAAAAGTAGGGATGAACATACTTGTCTTATTTTATTGGACATTAAGAATGCTTTTAATACTGTGAGAAGAAGTAATGTAATAAGGGAGTTAAATAAATTAAAGATTGAACCTAAGTTATATAAATTAATAATTAGTTATATTAGCGATAGAAAAGTTATTATGAGAAGTGGTGAGCATGAGTATAACGTAGGGGTCCCTCAGGGATCTTCCCTCGGCCCTATATTGTGGCTCATAATAATTAACGAATTACTAGACATTGATAGTTACAGTAATAATTGGTATATGCAAGCTTTTGCTGATGACCTAATGATAATGATTAATAGTAAGGTTAGTTATAAGTTTAAGGAAATTTCAAGAGAAGTATTGGATAGATGTTACGATTGGGCAAATAGGAATGAATTAAATTTCAGTATTGATAAGTGTGCTTATACAATAATTGCTAGTAAAGGTGTTATCAAAACCAAACCAACAATTAAGCTGGCGGGGGAAAATATAAAGTATCATAAAGAATTAAAGTATTTAGGGGTGTTAATTGATTGCAAGTTGAAATATTTACAGCATCTGGATATGGTTAAGGAAAAATCATTAAAGTTCTTTTATAAATTAACGAGAATTATTAAAAAGACATGGGGAATACGGGGCAGCATTATAAAACAAATTTACCTCACTGTAATTGAGAAAATACTACTGTATGCTGTGGAAATTTGGTATAACGAAGGTGTAGTTATAGATAGAAAATTGAAACAAACACAGAGACCATTTATGTTGGCTATAACGAAATGTTATAGAACCGTGTCTACGGATGCCCTAAACGTACTATCAGGCTGTATGCCACTGCATCTGAAAGCAAGAATAAA
This sequence comes from Dolomedes plantarius, assembly GCA_907164885.2. NCBI lineage: Eukaryota > Metazoa > Arthropoda > Arachnida > Araneae > Dolomedidae > Dolomedes > Dolomedes plantarius. Next base: position 70,005,760 of record OU015500.1, read on the forward strand.
TTGTAAAATGTTTAAAATATATGATGAAGGTGTAGAGATTGAAATAGGTGATGAAGTATTGAATAGAGCAAATTGTGAAGTAAGAACAAGCAGAATAAGAAAATGGAAAGATTTAATGAGTATTGAATGGACGTATGATAATACGCCGAAGACACAAGTAAGAATATATACAGACGGCTCTAAGATTGAGGAAAACGCGGGAGCTGGTGTTGTGGTATACATGCAAGACAATGAAAAGGAGATATATAGGGAAAAGATTATAAATGGCAACTCTTATCTGGCAGAAATGAGAGCTATTCAAATTGCGATAGATGTTATGAAAATGAAAGAAGTTAAGAGTTTTGATATCTATACGGACTCTAGAAGTGCGCTGGAAACATTAAAGGCGGTCAATTATAAAGGCAAAATTTCGGAAAAAATTAAAGAGGTTATAAGTAATGAAGATATGAATATCAGCTTCCATTGGGTTAAAGCGCATGTTGGTGAAGAGGGGAATGAGGAGGCTGACAGAGTCGCGAAAGAGGCAACAGAGCTCGAATATGCTGGCACAACTTATAAACACTCTAAGAAAAGAGTTAAGGGAAAGATTAAAAGAGAGGAAATGATCAATTGGCAGGAGTTATGGAATGAGTCTGATAAGGGCAGGAGAGTGTATGAAATATATCCTGAAGTTTCAGAAGACAGACTTTGTAATGATTTCAAGTTAAATCAAGCTATTACAGGACATGGGTGCTTTGCGGAATACCAGCACAGAATACACAAGAAAGATGATAAATGTTGGTGTGGGGAGAAACAGACTGTAGAGCATTGCATCTATGAATGTATAGATCTACAGGCTTTTAGAGAAAGATTTCCCTCAGATTACACAAGCTGGAGTAAACACAAACTCTTTGTTGACTATTATAGTAAAAAAGTTATAAAAGATATAGTGGGGGTTCTGATGGATGTCCACATCCCTTTTTTTTCCCGTTGAGGGTTTTTTTTTTTTGTACTTTTCTTTGTGTTTTAATACAATATATGAATTAATATGGTATGCTATTAAATATCGAATTATATGGCTTGTAAAAGTAATTAACTTGAAAATTGATTGAATTTAATAGAATAATTTGTATGAAATTGTTGTAATATTAAATAACTGAATGTGTAAAAGTAATGTAAGTAATACAGATATTGCGAATTGTGAATTTGTTTGCTATACGTGGTTTACAAATATTAATTTATGTATGTATATGTGTTTATAATTGTTTAAATTATGTTTTATAAAGCAGTTGCTTTTATGTCAGTATATAAATGCTTATATTTTGTTATGTAAGCGCAGATGCCTTTATGCATGTATATACTTATATGAAGTTAAATGTTCACTTATGAATTGTTAACTAAATTGTAGTTAAAATTTTGTTGTTGAAGTTTAAAGTGATAAAGCAGTGACTAGGTTCAAGCGGAGCACAGGAACTGGCTCTGGATTCTGGAATTTAAGTTATTATTTATTATTAAATTGTTAATTTTATCTTAATTTGAAATTTGGTAGCTATTTAATGGACTCGAGGGGTCTATGTGACCTAGACTCCGATCTTTTGAGTCGGCGTCTGGGGAGATTGTGTTGTGGTGGCCAGGCATCAGTTGAATTCCGTGTGGCTAACGCCGGGACGGAGATATACTTGCATTATGTCTTCTAAATACAATATATTTTAAATCACGCAGGGAAGTAAAAAATATATGTATGTGCATATACAAAAAAAAAAAAAATTGTTTGAAACTCGACTTACGACCAACTCAACTTACGACCCATGTCTCAGTCCCTATCTCGGTCGTAAATCGAGGAATATCTGTACTGCCTTTTCAGTATGCTACTTTGCTAGAGTGTAATTTACTAGGTCAAAGTTTTATACTGAAAGTTCCTAAGTGCAAATTCCATGTTGACAGCACTACGGTAAACTTGTGCAACACAAGGGGTTTTTAGACCTGATGTTTGAAACTGGTCCAGAACGGCTACAAAGATCCAAGCCGTAGGACGGATTCAAACCTACAACAGGCTGTGGACCGAATGCCTCTACCTTAGCCATTTAGTTATAACCCGTCCAACAAGCATCAGGAGTTTTAGAGATTACTTTAGTTATACTCTGCATGAATAGTACCTCAGAATCATTAAGGTTCCCGTGAAACGCGTCTTCTAATCAAATAATCATTATTTACTCATACCTTTTTTGGACAACTGGAACAATATTAATATTTTTTTTCTTGTAACTCAATTTCTTATTTAAGTAGTTTCTATACTGCCGCAAGAAAAAGCCATCATGAGACACCTAACATTAGTTCATGTTAGGTGTCTCATGATGGGATTTTCTTACAGCAGTATAAAAACTACTTAAAATAGAAAACTTTGAAAATGAATGCAACTTATCAGTGCTATGGGAAGTTTATGATTCTTAGGAGTGTTTTAGCTGGACTTATTTCGAAACAAAATTAGACACTTACTCGCCTAATGCTTCAATGTAAAACAGACAGTTCGTATTTTCACATATTGGATTTGAGCAGACTCCTTGGAACAGAATGAATATGATTAAGTTTTGTAAGTTCTTTCTGACCTATCACGCGAATTATACGAGTAAAGTACGTCAATTAAAAAATCTCCGAGATGTAATATAACCCTAATAACCCGAAATAAATTTGATGAAAAGCATTTATTTTTTTAAATGTTACCTTTTAAAATAGCGATATACGAGGGATGGAACTTTAATAGTGGCAGCACTGTTGTAGAGCCTCCACACAGCAGAACCCATGAAAGCAGCTTATACGACACGTACGTCCCATACCTAGCCAGGTGATGGCCGAATGACTAGGGAACTGGCTTTTGGTTCAGATCCTGTGGGTGCGAGTCCCACTGTTGGCATGGATGTTTGTAGCCGTTCGGAATCGGCTTTAAACTGTAGGTCCCGGTCTAATTAGCCCTCGTGTAGCAAAAAGTTGACCCTAGCGCTTCAACCAAACCAAACCAAATGTCCCATACCTGCCTTACCCCAGAGCGAATGAGCTCTCCCATCAAACATCACATGCCCCCACAGTGTCAGGATGAATATAGCCATGTTTTAGTTACCGGTCTATTGTACGAAATAATTTGTTGCATCGTACTGATGGAAGGAAAATGCTTGTGCGCACGCTGTGCCTTATGTGTTTGCTCTCTGTAGCTGGGAAGTGCTCTACAGTCCCCCATATTCCCCGGGCTTTAGTCTATGGGACTTTGATCTCATCCCCATGATGAAGGAATCGCTCCGTGGATTCCACCAGAGATTCTGCAGGCTGTACACCGCTCTATTCGAATGATCAACAGATCAGGTGCTGGAAACGGCATCCTGAAGCTTCCAGAACGTTGGCAACAGGTGCTAAACAATGCTGGTTACTACTCTGAAGGACTATAAAAGTTTCACCCCTGTAATCTCTTCTGTATAATTTGTACAAACCTAGTTGCCACTATTAAAGTTCCATCTTATGTATCGTATTAAAAATATACATCTCCAGCGTACTGGTAGCCTAGGACCTAGATTTCGTCCTTGCAATGGAATCATCAACAAGACATAAGTGATGAGTACCCTGGAGGGAATGGAATTCCTAAAACGAAATTACTCTAAATTTTTATTGGTGACAGACGAAGTGCAGTCACCTAGCCATCCAGGCATTGGTTGTGCCTTGCTGATCAGCCCATATCAAGGGCAAAACTTAGTCAAAGACTACCTGTACTCTAGAGATGTATACTTTTACTTACTATTTAGTGAACTACCCATTTAATAGTCATCATGACTTTTGTTTCATTGTATCATGCATTTTGTTTTCTCGTATTTTGCATATTTGTATAAAATATGCTCTATACCAATGCCTTGGAGATGTTTAATTGACGAACAAAAAGTAGTGAACTATTATGAACCATATCAGTGATTATTTAAAATCTCGAACATATATTTTTTGGATATTTTGAAATTACTTATCTTTTCAATTAACTTTTTTATGCGTGTATTCAAGTCCGCCACTCCTAACTGTAGCCAAATCTTTCAAGACAAAATCCTGTAGAGATTTTGTACTAGGAAAAATTTCTTACATTATGATTGTGTTCTTTATCTCTTTTCTTTACCGCCTAGCAATGGTGTGAAGGTACTCTATAGAATGCTCTATAGCGATGTTATTTCCTACAATGTGACCTAAATCAATGAGTTTATTTATAATTACAATGCTTATTATTACTCCTCAGAGGTTTTTTAATACTTATTTCTCGAATAAGCTCGGTGGCTCGGGTGATTCGGTTGTGAACTGTAGATGTAAGGTTTAGATTTAGGTTAGTGGTATGATCTCCTACAATGTATACTGAAATATGCAATAATAGATTCTCGATAGGAAACAATTTGACTCTATCACACTGCTTTTCTTAATAAGCACCTTAGTCAGAAATTCTTTATGTAATGTTGAACGAAATCTGTCTTAGAGGAATAAACCTATATATTTCGTAGCAGAGGCTATCCCGTCTATTTTAATAGATAAAAAGCATGCATAAAAAAGCACGGAATAAAATCCTTCAAGCTTTCTAGCACAGGGGCATTTCTAGGCTTTCTGTTCTCCAATACCGCTCAAATCTTAAAATAGTAAGTTATTATCCAACTTCAGATCTATGACGACTGTTTATCAGATTCATTAAGTCTGATTAAGTTATCTTTTGAAATAAATAACAGGTATATTTTCTCAAAGGTCAACATTCTACCCCCTCATATTCAATATCTAAAAATGTTTTTTGATATTAGTCAATAGATGGCGCTGATAAAACTTGAACCTAGTATGTTCGCATCCCCAGCGCAATGATGGTAAGTGGTGGGTAACGATGTCTTCTTTTACAAATTCTTTAAAGGCTTTAAATGCGTGTACATATCTGCTAAAAATATTCTTCATAAAATAATCGATGGGCATCTCATTTCGCAACAATTTTTTTTAATAATTTATGACTGCAACCTTTGTTTCTTATTTTTCGTTTTCTTCATCTACGCAACTTCAGTAGAAAAAAGACACATGGTTCAAGTCAATTGTGTTTGTGTCTGTAAGTTATACATGTGTCTCAATGTCTCAAAACATATTATATATAAATAATTTTCTTTTTTTAATTATACATTAAAACACTCCATTAAAGTATCCATATATGATGCAGGGTCTTGACATCAAGCCTCCAAGAGGAAAAAATTCTTAGAAGAAGCAAGAAAGCAGAAAAGTCTGTTCATATGTTAAAGCAATAATGTGCCTCCAAGAGGAAAAAATTCTTATAGAAGAAACAAGAAAGTAGAAAAGTCTGTTCATATGTTAAAGCAATAATGTATAAGGTTCATATGCTAAGCAATAATGTAAAAGGTTAATGTGCCTCTGGGGATAACATACACATATACGTTGGTATACGGGTGTGTATTTATATTGGGATTTGCCCTAACCTTGGGTAGATCTAATCCAAAATCTGACACTGACGTTATGATTTTGTATCCTGACTGGTTAGAATTACTGCATGATTAAAAAAAATAAAATTCTGCATCATATATTGTCATGAAACTGCAATTAGAAAGGCTTTTAAAACTTCTTAATTAGTTCTCATTCAAAAGAATATAGGGCACAGTAATTTGCTAAGAAGATTAAGTTCAATGTTAAATTAAAGTACTCTCTATTTTTCCTTTCAACTCAATGAAATCTGAAGTCAAAGATCATTTGCTTGTTTCTGTTTACCATATGAATATACATGAATGTTCGATAATCCGCTGATGAAGCAATCCATTGTTTGCAAATTGCGTACGAGGTATTAGTTGAGAAAGTGCAATATATGCATAAATGACTGGTGAAAATTTCCATTTATTATTATAAGATAATGTTTAAACGTTACACCTTGGTACACCATTATATTTTTGGCTAAATTTCTTTCTCATCTGAAAGTGAGATGAAGAGGCTTAATTATTTTGCCCGTCCATAACATTAATGATAAGAGAAACGTTCTTAAACCCTTTTCACACAATTGAGACTTAAATGAAAAAAAAATTATACCTCTTATAAAATCTTACTATATTTTATAGAGAAACTTTTGGCACCAATTATTGACTTAAAAATACTAACATCGCTTGAGGATGAATGCAAATACTGAGTTCATCAGGGCATTTGGATTTTATCTCCTCTAACACAACACGATTGTAATCCTTTATTTATTTTTTATAAGATCCTAAACAGAAAGGAAAAACTGAAGTACATCTTTAAGTACTTCATTAGTACCTAGTCGGTATTACGCTAATGATAAGGAAAAAACTTTCTTTGGAAATCTTCACACCATTGCTAGGCGGTAAAGAAAAGAGATAAAAAACACAATCATAATGTAAGAAATTTTCGATCGTATAAAATCTCTACAGGATTTTGTCCTGAAAGATTTGGCTACAGTTAGAAGTGGCTAATTTGAATACACGCATAAAATAGTTAATTTAAAAGATAAGTAATTTTTAAAATATCCAAAATATCTCTGTTCGAGATTTTAAATAATCACTGAGGTGTTTCAAATTAACTTATGCATTGTAAATAATTCAACACAAAATAAGAAATTAATATACATAAAGAAGGCATAGACAGCCGGACGAAATTAACAGAAAAACTGCACTAGCGTTAAATTATTTTTAAACTTTTCAAGTTGCGCAGTTGCAACAAATCCTCATACTGAAAACACAGACAATTATATCTAGTAAAATGTAAATAATTCAACAGAGAAAGATATTAAATAACAGAAAGAATGCAATGACTGTATAGCATTCTTCCTGTTATTTAATATCTTTCTCTGTTGAATTATTTACATTTTACTAGTTATAATTGTGTTTCAAATTACATTCTCTATTTTTTCTTCCTCAATTAAACAACGTCCAGGCATTGCTATAGAACATGTTTTATACAAAAATTTGAACAAAAACTTGAAGAACACAGAATCGCAAATCCGTCTGCGTTTTAACTATAACACCTTAGTGCTAGTAAAAATAATAACGTTAATCCTTTGAATATGAATCCTTTGAATATGAATCCTTTGAATATGAATTAAATAATTGCCTCTAAAATTGCGCCAGAAACAAAGTAATTAAATTTCGTTTGAAATCATTAATGAAATAAAAGATAAATTGAGCATATCCTGTTACAATATGAAAGAAAAAGTTTAAACATGTATATATATATATATATATATATATATTCTTGAGGACGATTTAATTTTTTTGCAATTATTGATCTGAAAAGAACAGGTCATTTTATTACACTTTATACAGTGTACCACAATTTAAGGAAAGACTAAAAAATAACTAAGGATCTATTAAAGATCAAGCGGGTATATAGGAGTTAAGGAATAACAACAATAGGATAATTTTCTAGTCGATATTTAGCTTTCATCCGGACCTATCCCCTCCCCTCTCACCCCCTTTTTATTCTGCCACTGTCAACAGCATAGAATAAAATATTGAGGTTATTTTTTGTTATGTAGTACTAATATTTTATTGTGTAATATTTAGTATATACTATTTTAGTATACTGGGTATAGAATCATTTGGTATTTTTATTAATGTTATGACAAAGAGAATAAATATTATAATATAAAAATTTTAAACATCTATATTTTTAGACGGAGAACTCTGCTAATGTTTACCTATATATAAATGGATAGATTTTTGGTTCTTTATTGAGGTGTTGTTTTCAACAAGTTAACATATACAAAATTTTGTTCTGCCACTGTCAACAGCATAGAATAAAATATTGAGGTTATTTTTTGTTATGTAGTACTAATATTTTATTGTGTAATATTTAGTATATACTATTTTAGTATACTGGGTATAGAATCATTTAGTATTTTTATTAATGTTATGACAAAGAGATAAAAGATTATAATATAAAAAATTTAAACATCTATATCTTTAGACGGAGAACTCTGCTAATGTTTACCTATATATAAATGGACAGATTTTTGGTTCTTTATTGAGGTGTTGTTTTCAACAAGTTAACATATACAAAATTTTAGAAGAATACTCACGTTGATAAAAACATTTTAAGTTTGATCAGTTTTTATTCAAATTTAATAACATCAGAATAAATCCTGAAGTGGTTGCGGGAAGTTAAAAAAATGTTGGATACCATTTCCAACTGTTTTGAAAATCATTTTTGAAAAATAAAGCGTTTTTAAAAGTATTTTTCTTCGATCTGCTTGCCCTTGTACACCGCGAAGTAGTAAAATTTGTTTCTTTTATACAGTTTGTTTGCAACTCCCTTTGTTTTCCAAGACAGTCTTGTGGTCAAAGAATGTTAGAACATACAGTCGAACCTCCATATATCGAACTTCCCTATATCGAAATTTTCTACATATCGAACTCATCGCAAATCACCATGTTCATTACATAGAAAAACTGTTTCCATATATCGAAAAAATCTCTATATATCGAAATTTTTTTCACGACATATTGGGAGATTTTATTCCACTTTAGAATGAAATCTCCCAATTTTTGGCGTTTGAAACAATATGTCGTGGACTTCAATTCGTGGAAAATGTCCCTGATGAAGTTTTTAGTGGACTGAATAAATGCGAACATTTCTTTGATGAACTTTCCGCAAAACTGGCTGTTCAGCAAGATATTCGTAGTTTTTTTAAAAGAATGTAAATGTGATCATTGTAACCACTGTTTGCATTATTGTTTTTTTTTAAGATATGTAGTAATCAATAAGTCTTTCATTTTAATTCATTTTTAGTTATTAATTTTCATTTAATGGGATTCGCAAATAAATTAGAAATTGAGTTTCGTATATTAAAATTAGCTTTAATATTTTTTTAAGGAGAATTATGTCAAGACTAAGCTCAATTCTATATATCGAAATTTCTATATATCGAATTTTTTTCGCGCATTTTACTACTTCGATATATGGAGGTTCGACTGTACTAATATCTTTGATTTTAGAGTGTTATTTGTGTTACAAGTATGATACAAGCAGTTATATGTTTAAATAAAATTTATGAATAAAATTGTAAACAACCCCCTTATTAGTAAACAGACAATAAATTATAGACAGAAAGATTTTTCATTAATCAAAATAAGAATCAAATGCATTTATCAACTCCCACTCAAAGCTGGGATTTTAGTCGAACAAAATGTTATTGAAAATCCATCTACCTGGGATTCAATAAATATTTCTCTAGCATATTATCCTATCAAATTAATCACCTAAATAACCTATTTAAATTCAGCTGCAGCTCGAATTCAAATTAAACGTTCCAGATTTCTTCGTCGACATATTTCCTTCACTGCTTTTGCCTCCGTCTAATCGAGAAGAAAAAAAAAAGGAATGGGGAATGAAAATTTGCTCCACGAGTTTGCAAGATTTATTTAGAAGTCTGGGTATATCATTCACAAAGAATGACATACTCTGCAAATTACGACGCGAAAAGGTCAGCTCCTGGTCTGTTTTCAAGATAAGGCCAAGACTGTTTCCAGCGTTTTTTAAAAAGGAAAATTAAGTAACAGCGGGGAAAATTGCTCCCTTGTGATAAATCACGCACAGTAGCTTGTTATACGCAATTATAAGATAAGTGAGGTAGAAAGAATGAAAAAAAAAAGTTTTGAGGTGTAGCTCGCTGAGTTTCATGCACTGATATTTATTCACCGACAAAATGTATATTTTTTTTTTCTACGATGTCAGAGTTTAATGTTTTTAGAAATAATACGTTGAAGATTTTTTTAAAAATCCATAATAACGTACCCTTTGTTTCTTTTAGTATAGATAAACATAATTTATAACCTATCATATTCCTGAATAAAAATTATCCCATTTGATTTATTTTTAAACCTCCAGAGATGTTAACAAATTTAAATACACATGTTCATCTTTATTTTTATATCTTATGCATTAATAAAAGCTCGGTTTCAAAGTCAAGAACATCCCCTGCACTTTTTAATTTCCGAGATCAGAATTTTATGATAACATCTAACACTTACTTGCAGGGCCCGATTTAGAAAATTCGCGACTATAGGCACAACTCGGGATGGGGGCCCCCTAACACTGATGTGGGCATAAAATTTCCAAAATTGACAGACAAAAAATAATAATCATGAATCATTGTAAAAGTACCACTTTACCAAGAATTGGCTATTTGAAGCGGAGAAGCCTAGAACATTATCAAATAACAAAAAACAATACAACATATTAACTTTATCATTAAAACACCAATACAATGCAACCAGAAAAACTTATTAATGCCTTATATACACTATAACATACTTATGATGAACTATACATATAACTATACATATGATGAACTAATCAATCAATCAAATTTGAAAGGATATATAAAAAATTGCTATTAAAAAAGATAAAATTAAAAAAAATTCAATTGGGAATTTTTCTTTTTTTCCTTTTAAAATTAAAATTTTTTTGGGCCCCCCAAGATTCGCCCTTAGGTCCGGGACTATCGGGCCTAATGGAAAATCTGAGCCTGCTTACTTGGCATCGAATAGCACTTAAATAGTACTCAACAGTACTAAGATTATAAAACACAATCACATGGTGATTTAGTTCTAAGAATAACAGCTACGTTTCTTTGGAAATGAAGGGATGACGAAGAATAGTATTGATGTAACCTTGTTTCTACGAATTTCGTAGAGAGAAGGTTCCGATAGTTTGCGACCCTAAATATACTGAATATAGACCCTAAATATACTGAAGTTTTGATGAACCAATTGCTTTCGAATAATCACTTAATGGTCTGAAATCCTAATATACGAAACAAATTAGCCCGATGTGAAAGACCAAATGTTCATTAGAGGGGCATTTTTTGTAATTACCTTGTTTCTATAAATTTCGTACAGGGAAAACTAACTATAGAACCCAACCCTATTTTGTGATTCTAAGTACATACTAAGTTTGTAGGTGTATTTGTTTTCAAACAACCACTGTTGAATCTGAAATCTTAATATAGGAACCAAACTAGCTTTGAGTCAAAAAACTGATGTTAATTCGAAAAAAACTTTTTTTTTTGTCAAAATCAAGCATGAATAAAATGGTATATAATTTATCAAATTCTTTAAAACTGCAACCAGGTAGAAGATTTGATTTGCCAGTTTTCAGAAAAAAAGTGAGTCGTTGCCGATGAAAAGAAGGTAAGTGCCCAAATTTCTGAAAAGTATTTTTTCACTGATACAAGGGTTTGTTCCAAGGCTAATAACGTGGAAAAGGAGGGAACTGCCTAGCTCAGAACTAAATCAAACTAGCTAGGCACTTATTACCTTATACATGCTATTTGCCTTGGAACTAACCCTTGTATCAGTGAAAAAATACTTTTCGGAAATTTTGGCACCTACTTCATTTTCATCGGCAACGCCTCAATTATGAAATTAAATAACATAAGCATTATATCCATTGACAAAACATTTCCCCTCTTCTAAGAGAGCTTCTATCAAATATTGGGATTTTGACAATTCCAAACAATCAAAACTAGCACTTTTCTATCATAAGAAAGTCTCAAGGTTAAACGACTTTCTGGTTAAACGAATGCACATTGCTGTTCTATTCATATAGAGAAACAATATTAAATCCCCATAGTGAACGTTCATGGGGTATTAAGATATGATACTAATGTTTACAAATAAGAGATGGTTTAAAAGGGACATAATTTTAGGTCATTGTTTTGTTAAAGAGGGTTGACTCATTAGAATTTGCAATGTTTGAATAAAGAAGTAGACGTTTACTGTGTTCTAAGGCATCAATATCATCCTGATGTGGGGCTTTACACAATACGGTAATGAGGAATTTAATTCGATAAATCAGATTTCCACGCTTCGCTGAGATATTTTCGTTCGTAGACCAGCCTAAGATCATTATATTTGCTTAAACATCTTCTGCAGTAGCTGTTTTATTTAGATGCCTAAATAAATTGATTGATTAATAAAAATTTACTAAGCCAAATCTCCGTAAAGCTGGATTTGAGGAGCCAAATTTATTTAGCAGAGTAATTAATTGTTTTCCTTTTTTCTCCCTCAATCCTAAATGGAACATTTCTGTCAATCCTTAAACAAAGAATTTTCTTTTCGTTTATAGGTAGAATATTCGAATGGATACTACTCTATGCTTAGGGTATTCGATTAATTAATTATCGCTTTTATAGTTTTTAATAATTTGACGTATTTTATGCCATTCTATTTTTGTTTGATTACTATCAGAAAAATTAATTTTCTGATGAATGCTAGTTCTTTGACATCAGGCTAGTTTGCTTCACACGTTATAGGATTTCAGACTATAAAAATGGATAGTCAAAATCAACTACACTCTCAGCACATTTGAGTTGTGTTTAGTGTATAAATTTAGTATTATTTGTAAATCATGTGTGAATAACATGCAATTAATTAAACTCTTGAATTTTTTCTCGATGTAGTTTAAGTAAGCATATTTATTCTAAAAATGTGTAATACCAACGTATACATTTTTTAATGATGTCTATCAATAAGTTATATGTTATAGTTTACATCATAAAAATCAAACTGTTCATTCAGACATTATCAGTTTAACTTCATGTTTTTATTTTATAAATGGGATAGTTATAAACTGTTAAATTTGTAAAATTAAAAGAAAATATGTTAAATGAAATTTTTTAGTTATATATTCATGTTTTAACTACTGGGTTAATAGAAAAATAATTGATATTGTTATTTAAATCTTTATAAAATTAATTTCGTTACCAGTAACTGAAGCACACACATACACAGATGTGTATGTATGTATATATAAATACACACACACACACACAAACATACATACATATATATATATATATATATATATATATATATATATATATATATATATATATATATATATATATATATATATATATTGTATGTCTGTAAGATTAAAGAATGAAAGAACATATTGTACATTATCTAGCATTTCTAGAACAGTCTTGCCGTCCTACAGCAGAATGCAAAGTCTTCTTCCTTGTGTTCCACATATGTGAAATGAACAATTAAAAATTTTTCGACAGAATTCTCCTGGATGTGAACTAAATTAAAAATTCTCAAGCTGATATAATCAGGCCCAAACTTCAGCAGAGCTACCAATCAGATCTTTCTGACACGCTTGCAAATATTTTAATGCTATAATGAAGATGATATCGAACCATTCAATGAATTGTGTGTTAAAAAAAAACATTTCTTCTCAAAACTTCCTTTGAATAATAGATTATTTAACTATATAATATGTGTAACTACTGTAATAACTACTTAATGAGTAATCAAATAAAAGCAAGATAAAAAAAAATATTAAAACACAATATTCCAGATATTTGGGATTTATTTTTCGCTTTTAGAATAACCCTTAAACTAGAGGTATATCTTGATAGCATATTTTCGAAAATAATTTCCAATTAAACGAAACTAAATTCACATTGTCCTCTGAAAAGTTAATTTCGGAATATTAAGTAAAACTTAACAATTGATGGCATTAATTTTTATGTACAGAATCACAGTTCAAGGTTTACAGCTTTTTAAAAGTTTTAAAATATTTCTTCAGAAAAAAAAACAATTAAACATAAATACAAATGATTTATTTGCAATTCTGTGAATTACAATTTTAAAAAATTAGACATCGACTAAGGCAAATCTGCCTTAGTTTTGCTTACTGACGAAACAAGTGCTTTTTAATACCCCAAAAAAAGGGTAAAAGAAATATAATTTTGAGCTTAGAAAAAGCCTTTTTAATTGCTTCTAGAGAAAATGGGGCCTTTTAAGGTTCAGAGACATCCTTTTATATGCCTTTTTTAACATTTTGCTCGATCTCCCCCAAAGAAAATATTTATTTACAGCAAAACTTGTTGAGAATAAAATGCCATGGAAAATGATTTCTTTTAAAAGGTTCCCGTTTAATATTTTATTTTTTCTTTTGGTGAACTACTTAACGAAGTCAAAACAACTTATTAGGAAGATGAAGTCTACTAATCAAGAAACTAATACGAAAATTACATAGCTATTTCTGATTGCTGCTCTCTCACCGTTTAGATTATTTTAGCTATTTTATAGTCAGTCGTCTCTTTTCCGTTATATACATAGAATCTGGTTAGAGCAGGGGTTTCCAACTGGCGTCCCGGGGGCCGCATGCGGCCCGCGGTGCCTTTTTTTGCGGCCCGCGGTGCCTTTTTTTGCGGCCCGCGAAGACTTATAGGAAAATAATTTGCAGCATCAATTTAGATATTCTTAGTTAACGAAAAATGTTTTTGTAAAAATCTTTATTGTTTTCAAATGCTGTTGATTTACAAAAAACATGGATTTTCCTCGAATTCCATGAAAAGTAGGGTGTCCACTCATGTTCTATTTCATCCACCCCCAATTCTTATTTAAATACCCACTTCTTATTTGACTTTTTTTTTGTGTGTCTGTGTAATTTCACGAAAGTTGGCCAGTTATAATCAAGGTCGTTGTTGGAGGTTCATCCTCGAATTTTTAAAAATTTCTTAGTACATACTATACACAAATCCTCCAAATTCCCCTCCCTCAAGAAAAAATGTCCTGGGTATGGTCCTGATTAAATTGCGGCCCGCCACTAGACAGGTGTTTTCGATTGCGGCCCTTGGACACTTGTAAGTTGGAAACCCCTGGGTTAGAGTAAAAAAAGAAGATTGGATTATTTTTCATTATAAACAAATAAGTTCAGAAGCGGATGCATAAAATTTTTCGTTTTTTCAAAATAAGAATCTTATACGTTTGAAGTCTTGGTTTGAAATTAATGGTTTTTCCTTTTGTTATACAGATCATAGATCACAGCTCTCATTTTTCATACTTTTAAGAATCTTTTTTTTTTTAATAATATAAGGGTTTTAATTTTACATTTCTTACATTAGACCAAGCCTGCCCAACATACGGTCCGCGGGTCATATGCGGTCCCCCAACACTCGCTCGCGAAGCCTTGTGTGAAGACGCATGATATTATAAATAACCCCCACCCCCCCAAAAAAAAAATCACGCAGTCTCTTCTAACGAAACTACCGCGGGTTATTAAAGTAGATTACTTTTCGTTGCTTACCTTTTTTGTATGTATGTATGTATGTAGGTGTATGTATGTATGTATGTAGATGTATGTATATATGTATTTATATATATATATATATATATATATATATATATATATATATATATATATATAAGCAACGAATATTGCTATCCATTTAATTTTTAAAATAATCATTAATTTATTTTTTGCGAGATAAAATCGGTGGCTTCGATCTAAAAGGGCCAATGTCATTTTGTTTCAGATTTTGAGTTATTTATGCCAAAAGTTTCTATTTTAGTAAATCTTTAATTCTTAAAAGGCCAGTGGCAAATAACAAACATAAAGAGATTATATTTTCTTTATAATATCAACCAATGTCATTTAAGATGAAGTAACTTTCGGTCCAAAAAGGGCCAAATGCTTAGTAATATAAAATAGCAACATGAAAACTTTTTATATGATAAAAATTATGTTTTTTACACTAACAATGAACAAGTAAAAAATAATAATGTGACGCGTAGTATAAGAAAGATATAACCTCCAGCAAAATATTCAATATCAAATTGAATGCCTCTTTCTCGAAACAAACAATTTTGACATTAGCCCATATAGAACCAAGCCGCAGAAATATATTTCGTTTTCACAGCTACCTTATTTTCTTGCGACCCGTAGCAGCTTTCCATAAAGTAATATGGTCCACATCCCATCTCCAGTTGTGTGCAGGCCTGCATTAAATACATCTAAGACACAAACAATTTTTTTTCCTTTTTTTTAAAGAAATTATCATCGGAATTCCT
The DNA here is from genome assembly GCA_907164885.2 of Dolomedes plantarius. Taxonomy (NCBI): domain Eukaryota; kingdom Metazoa; phylum Arthropoda; class Arachnida; order Araneae; family Dolomedidae; genus Dolomedes; species Dolomedes plantarius. The sequence goes on from OU015500.1 coordinate 70,021,602, forward strand.
TCCATTAAACTATTTGCAGTTTTTCTTGTTATACAACATTAATATCGTAATACTGACTGTATGCCAAAACTGAGTATTTTTTTAAACTAATTTGAAGTTTATCTACCACACCTATTATTGAACAATTAAACCTCAAACAGTTTGTGGGAGAAAAAATTATTTCGACTAACGTGGCTTATAGTTTTAAAAATACTTAGTTTATAAATCTTACATTCTTTAGAATTTTAATTTTGAATCGATTAATTATTAATATAGTTTTTTATGTTTATATTATTTCAAAATTATGTAATTCAAAAATATTTTCTGTTTAATAAGAGACTAATCGATAGATCACAAACACAATTTTTTAAAAAGCGATTTAAAGCAACTGATTTTTTAAAAAAATTTCTCTCGTTTAAACGTTGTTCAAATTTTGATATATGTCACTTTAATTTCAACTGGCCATTCATTCTCAATCGTTCTAATTTTACAGATCTTATCCTGAGAATTCAAATTATAATCCGTTGGCGTAGTTGTCTGGTTTCAAGTCATTGGGGGTGGTAAAACTTGTTCCCCAGTGTTGACACTTCTATGAAGGAGAACACAAATTTACAGGAGTGAAGAAAATACTACTGGATTGTACAGATTCTCCAGTGGTTTTTGCTTTAATCATCGTGTGTTCAAATTATCTACATTCAATCATAGGAATATATTCATTTATTGAATAATTTTCCTTTATGTGTACATCACTTATTTTGTCCTTTTAACTGTTTATTTTTTGTTCTTGTAGAATTTTTTCGTGATAACTTAATTCCCGGACTCAGGCACATATTTGAAGTAAAATAAAGAAAATTATAGATAAGTTTCATAAATAATTTAAATTCTCAAAAAATATATTCTAAATATTAGATTAATATTTTCCCTGATGATATTGATCTTTAAAAATCGGTCACTAATTTAGAGACATATTCCTATAAAACACATTTCTTTCATGTAAGTTATTTGCTCTAATTAGGAAAACGCACGAAGAATAAGGTATCGAAAGCCTAGCTGGGCGAACATTCATAATTACAACTATTTCGTAACAGGAGAACATTACAATATCCTCAGTCATAATTGATCGAAAATTTCAATGCTAAGAGTCTGAAAGCTTGAAATTACAGATTATAAAGACCATTCTGCTACACTTTCTTAAAATTTATCATTTTTTTTAAGCTTGAAGTAAACCTGACATTCCAAAAAAAATTCTACTTTCCAGGCAGGTGTAATATACCATTATAAATCCAAGGTCACGTGCTTTTGCAAATTGACCTCATATTTTACCACATCTGAAGGTCTGGAGGATTGCTCTCCCTTGAAAAAAATCTCTTGGTTTGTTCCGGCACCAATCTGCCATGCTTTTTCAGATTTTGTCATATGTTTTATATACAAGTGGGAAGATTGGGAATAGAACCTGATATCTTCTGCTTCTAGGACAGATGTACTCTAACATTACGCCCTAAGTCATAGGTTCTTAAACTGTGGTCCACGGACCCCTGGGGGTCCACGTAGCCACTACCAAGGGTCCGTGAAACAATTTTGACATTAACTTTACAACCCCAACTTTTCACTTTTAATCACATAACTCATTTAATAACAATCCTACATGGTCGAGACTTTTTGTATTTGTTGTTACTTAACTAGTTATTAACATAACTAAACAATAATTAGTAAAAAATTTATTATTTTCATTCAACTGCAAATACGGTAAAATAAATAAAATAAGGCAATTTTTTGCATTGTTGTGACTATTGCGCGGCGCGGGAACACGTGGCTATAAATAGATTGGCGACTCAGGTGGATCGTTGGCTAAAAATTAGATTTACACTGAAACAAAATATAGATGAAAGCGACTCAGATAATGGAGCATCAACCTTGAAATCCATCTAGAAACGTAAAATTAAACAATATCGTGATAAGTATTTTTCATTTTGGATTATCTTATATATTCAATAAACATGTGGAAAGACCTGTCTGAAACACGGCATATTTTTGTTGAACATTTAATGGCTCTAAAATACATCTTCAGGAATTATTTTTCCAGTCCTGATTCTGACAATAACTGGATTAGAAATCCATTCAACATGGAAGTTACTAATGCCAAACATTTATCTATACTTGAACAAAATATTCTCTTGGAATTATCATGCGATGTCTTTGAAACTACAATTCAACAAAACTAAACTCACAAACCTTTGGTTACTTCTCAGATCTGATTACCCTGCACTTGCAAATAAAGCACTCCAATATTTGATTCCGTTCTACGCAACATATTTATGTGAACAGACTTTTTCAGTACTGTTATGCATGAAATCAAGTATAGAAACAAACTCAATGTAGAAACAGACCTTAGAATAAAACTTTTCAACATAGAGCTCGACATTGTGGTTCTGGTTTCAAGAAAACAACTGTACCCATCTCATTAAGTACAAATTGATCACTGACCAAATTGATCATTTGTTTAAGATTGAAATAGAAAAGTTTTTAATCATTGTATTTAAAAAAAAAGAAGGCAATTATAAAGACTTAAAATATTTCCTTGAACATCAAATATAATCTTTACAACATTACTAAAATGCCTCTTTAATTTTGATGATTACATATAAGCTGCCCTCAAAGTGTTTCAGAAAATTTTAATTTTTAAAACATCACAAATTTGATATAGATCTGTCTCTCTTTTTTTAAAAATGAGTTTAAGAATTTTATATATTATACTGATGCATGGAATTTAGTTCCTTAAAATATGCTAATGAAATCTAAATATAACTGGCCAAATGCTTTATGGGATTACATATAAACTTCAGAACATACCATAAAACTGTCAATTTATAAGGCTTGCAAATAGTTTTGAAATAGACCTGTAGATGTTTTTTTTTTCCTTTTATGCGGAGCCACATGCCATGATCTGCAGCTGTAAAACTTTTAAAAATGTGTCTATGAGACTGAAATTTTTTTCATTTATTTTAAAATTTAGTTATTTTTAATTCCCATCTACCGCATTTACTCGTGTATAAACCGCGTGCACGTATAAGTCGCACTTGAATTTTGAGACAACATTTGGGGAAAAATTTTTTTCTGAATTCCGTTGTTGACTCAAAGTAGCTGCGAAATGTAGCAATGTCATACATTCCTTAGAGTTCAGTGCTCGCCTAACAATATCAGGTACAGCCTTAGCGGATGGTGGTGAAACTACAGTGTAAAAAAGATGATTATATACATACTAGCTGAATTCCCGTACTTCGCTACGGAATACATTCAAATTAAATACAACGATCAATGTATGTAATAGGTGTAAAAAAACAACAACAAAAATATTTATAAAAAAATCGCAACGGATATTTTTACAGACAAAATAATGTAGAAGAAAATATTCAAATTAAATCTAATAGAACATACTAAAGAATATAGTACAGTTAATATAGCACAGTTTGAGGAACATATCTTTTACTGTATTTTAATATTTTTTTGGATAATGTCCAATCGTCTGCAGCATTAGCAAGAAAAAAAATATTTTTTTGTTTATTTCGTTGTTATGCACGTGACGATAAATTTATTTTAAGTACCAGAAAAAGAAATCCCCTAATCAGCATTTAATAAATTAAATTCTAAAAATTAATCTTTAAAAATTCCCCAAAAGTCAGAAAATGGAGGTAAAGATTCGAAAAAGGTCTCATTTTAAAGGAATTTTTATGATCTTTCTCGTGATATAAATTGTATAACTCTCAGATTATTATTATTTTAAATGCAAACTTGAAAAAAGTAACAAAAGCAGCTTAAAAATTTAATTAAAAAAATCTAAGAAGAATTTTTCAAAAATCTTTCTTAGTGCACCCCTATACTATTAGAAGAATCGACTTGCAAAATTTCAGCCCTTTAGGCTCAGCGGTTTGGTCTGTGCGTTGTCTGTCAGTCAGTCAGTCAATCAATCAGTTACGGATGTGTTTTATATATATAGACTAGTACACTTAGGAATTATTTCGCACGAAGACAAACTCTTAGGAACTCAAAAGTTTTATTAAATAATCCTAAGGTATAATATATATAATGTATACAAACAATATTTACAATGCATTGAATGGCCGTGGGCATGATACAGTGTAATAGGTTGTAATGTATATAGATACTAATGTTTTATGGCAGTAAAGGGCTCTAAACTAAAGGGTGTTTACTGTATTTAATTTTAAAATTCCTTGTATAAGCCACACCCCATTTTTACCGACATATTTTCAGGAATAAAAGTGTGGCCTATACACGCATAAATAGGGTAATTCTTTTATGCAATATAAATTAAAGTATATTTTATTGGAATCGCAAAGTATGTTTGTGAACATCAGGGGTTAACTCGAATAAAAATTTGAAATTTCTTTTAATTTCCCAGGCAATAAGCACTATTCAATTCCATCGTTTCTTTTCATTTATTCTCCGTATTTGTAATTTTGTCTGTTTTTATCCACTGGAGTAGATAGCTAAATTTTTGCATTTTTTGAAACACATCTACGAATAAAAACTACGTCAAAAACCATCCTAAACATTATTATAACCCCTAGTACCTTAACTTGTAAAGGTAATTCTAAAATTAGTACTAACTTGACAGGCAATAAGCACTATTCAATTTTATCGTTTCTTTTCATTTATCCTCCATATTTGTAATTTTGTCAGTTTTTATCCACAAGAGTAGATAGCTAAATTTTTGCATTTTTTAAACACATTGATGAATAAGAACTATGTCAAATACCGTCCTAAAAATTACTATAACCTCTAGTACCTTAACTTGTAAAGGTAATTCTAAAATTAGTACTAATTTGACAGACAATAAGCACTATTCAATTTTATCGTTTCTTTTCATTTATTCTCCATATTTGTAATTTTGTCAGTTTTTATCCACTGGAGTAGATAGCTAAATTTTTGCATTTTTTTAAACACATCTATGAGTAAGTACTGCGTAAAATACCGTTCTATAAATTATTATAACATTTAGTACCTTAACTTGATGAAGTAAAAGTAATTCTAAGAGTAGAGCTAATTTGACAGGAAATAAGCACTATTCAATTCTATCATTACTTTTCATTTATTCTCCATATTTGTAATTTTGTCGCAAATTTTATCCACTGGAGTTGATAGCAAATTTTTTGCAATTTTTAAACTTTTCATGTATGAACGACATTAAGTACCGTTCTACAGGTTATCATAACCTTTAGTACCTTAACATGTTAAAGAAAAAGTACCGTGACCTTCTATTCTGCTCGACCGCCTTCAGAAATGCAGATCAGCAATTTAAATTTTCTCTGTTGTTCGTTACGCTACTACATAGATCTCCCACGTAACGCCATGCCGACGAAAAACGTACCGTAAAAAAAAAAATCGCTTACGTAAGAGCTAATGTTATTTTCCCAGCGTTTATTCATTAAACCAGACATAACATTTGTAAATTACCCTACGCCAACGCATACTTGGAAACAGAGAGCTCCTATTGGACAGGAATCTATTATGACCTGTGCACTGCGAGAGATTGACGGGTCGGGAACCAATGGGCTGCGAGTAAAGACTGGGAGCTGGAGGCAATAAACAACAGGTTATCTTCGGATGGCGACTACAGAAGCGAGTTTGTCTTTTATTTAATGGACGGAAGAAACATCAAAATGCTTTAAAACCCAGACGGGTAAATTCCATCGTAATGGCTGAACAGAGGACCCCGCAGTACCTTGTTTGCTTCCAGTGACTAAAGGCGCGAGTTAAAAACCCTATCGATGATTAAGCCTAACGAGAACCTAAGGCAGAACCGCTTTCTTAATTATTAGCCGCGGTCGTTCGATGTGAGGATGGATTTGAAATTGGGTAATGATTGTCTCTGTTCCGAATTCGAACTGCGTTGTTTTTGGTTAGGCTTGATGGTCGATAGTGATCTTGACGCCTGTCGTTACATATAAGGGGCGGTGCAAGACTGCGAGGTTTTCCCGTTCGTCTGGCCATTTCGCTTGGAGCATAAAATCAATAAAGGTAATTTCACACTATTACAAATTATTAGTTTTGATAATCACTGAAATCTGTGAACTTCCAATGATACAGTACTTTTTAAATTAGCTGTGTCCAGTTTTACTAAACTAGTTCATTCCGATTTATTCCAACCTTATCACCTGTAAAAAACCTTTTCCCTTAAAATATAGAATTAGAATGAATGGCAAATATTTACAATATCTTTTTAACTTGCAGGCTACACCACTCATGTTACGCTCAGTAAATTACTTTTACTTGCATTTAATTGTTCATAAACACAAATTTATTGATAATTAAATTATGTGCTTCAATTTGATGGTAAATTTATCCTTTACGTGTGTTACTATGTCCGCTTAAATTGATTAGAGTCTCCTATAATGAAATAATTGTAAATAGTTGTTATCAATATAACAGATTTACTCACTGCATCTGAATCACTAAAATTAGTCATTTCGCATTATCTCAAGTTCAAAAGTAAATATTGTAATATTTTATTACTAGCAGATTATATTACTTCATATCTGTTGAAATATGTGCTTCTCACCATGAGCTCTTTATAAATGTTATACCTACTCCATTTCGATGCGATTAATTGGAGCATAAAATCAATAAAGGTAATTTGACACTTACAAATTATTAGTTTTGATAATCAGTGAAATCTGTGAACTTCCAATGATACAGTACTTTTTAAATTAGCTGTGTCCAGTTTTACTAAACTAGTTCATTCCGATTTATTCCAACCTTATCACCTGTAAAAAAACCTTTTCCCTTATAGAGCCTCCTATAATGAAATAATTGTAAATGGTTGTTATCAATATAACAGATTTACTCATTGCATCTGAATCACCAGAATTAGTCATTTCGCATAATCTCAAGTTCAAAAGGGAATATTGTAATAGTTCATTGCTTGCAGATTGCTCATATCTGTTGATATATGTGCTTCTCACCACGAGCTCTATATAAAAACTCCATTCCTACTGCATTTCGTTGCAATTAAATGTATAAAAAACAAATAACTTAAATGTATTTTTGCAGTAGTAGTTTGCAGTTCATAATTCTAGAATAATTAAACCCACATCAATTGAAATGATTGAAATTATTGTTCAACCGCTATTACGTATCAAAATTAAGTCAACAGAGAGAAAATAATTTGGAATTTCGGATATAATTCAAGAGAAATATAATAACAATATTTCAAAATTCAAGAGAAATATTTAAAATACTCTAACCTCTCTTATGTTATATACGTTTTTAAGGTAATTTATGAGTTGTAATAATTTAATATTTACATCCAATGTGTTAACTTTTCTCTGTTTAGATGTAACAGCTGTTGTAAGGGATTAAATTATTTTAAAATCTGAACCTTTAACACAAGGGATTATACCTACACGGAACTTAAAACAACTAATGCCCATAAACAATGAAAAAAACATTCATCATTGTGATTTAATTAAGAGAGGAAATCATTTCACAAGAGTAAAATGATATTCCCCCGATGCTGTATTAAATTTACTTGTAATAATCGATGCTATATTAATTTTTCTTGTAAATATTTAAAAAGCTTCTGTAACTAAAAAGTATTTTCCATAGATAACGATAGCGTCTGTAAAAATTAAAGTATTGCTGGACTTAAATGTTAAGAAGCATATCGCACTATTTCAAAATCTGTATTTTTTATTTCATAAATTACTAAGCTTGAAATGTTGAGTGCTATGTAAAGCTTTATTGAAATTGCTAAAATGTCCTGATATCTCATTCCATTCAAAGGATTAAATAACTTTTAAATCCGAATTTTTAACTCAAAGTAATAATATCTACCTAAGCCGATTAATACCACCAACATCCCGAAAACAATGTAAAAATTCATTATTGTAATTTTATCAAGAAATTCCTTTCACATTAACTGAAATTACATAGATAGAAATTACATTTATTTTACATAGATAGCAACAGCTATTCTTGGAATTATAGTGTCTGTAAACATTATAATATTGTCTGACATAACTTTTAAGATGTATCGTATATTTAACAATGGTAATTTTTTATTTTGTTAATCGCTTAGCTGGAAATGCCAAGTTCTATCTAAAACTTTGTTGCAACTGCTCTAGTTTAGCATCCTGAAAAGATCTTTCAGCTCACAGCTTGTAACGTTAGATTCAAGATAAATAGAAAAGCCTCTCTTAAATTATACAACTGATATCGGTATGTTCGCGTTGGTGCAGTAAACATTTTAATGTATTTATGATCAATGTATTAATTTCCCTTGGGAATAAAGACTTAAATCTACTATCATTGTAAATGAAATTATATATAGTCATTAATTTGCTCTGCTATAAGTAATATTTGCACGCAGCCGTACACATTACAATACTAAGCTTTGGTTTTACCAATTTTATTTAATTTTCACAGCAGTTTTAGAGTTAAAGTATATTTTAATATCTTAAACTGGAAAGCCGATATAAGACTTTTAATTCTTTTTCATTATATATATATATATATATATCAAATATTAACACAACATAAGCTACTATAGAAATAATTTTTAAGCAAAAATCATTTAAAAAAATTTTTCTTTAAAGGAAATAAATGTCAAACACGCAAATTTTTAAAATTGTTAAAGAACTCTTTAAATCTAAAAGGATTGTGATTGTACGAAAAACTTCGTACAAGAATTATTTCTTAGAATTTTTGTTGCAAAATTAATCCCTAGAATATAGAAACAAAAGTAGAAATTTACAGAAATATAAATTTGCTTTATTCTTAGAATATTGAACATATTTTCAAGGTAAGTTTTTTTTTTTTTTTTTTTTTTTTTAAAGTTATGGCTCTTTCTATTTTTTTAAGATAGTTTCAATATATTTGTGTAAAATTTAAAGGAATACATGCTTGCATTATTTTCTAAACTTTATGTCTCTCAATTATTTAATTTAAAAGAATTTTGGATAAACTTCGTAACTTAAAACTCTCTATTCCCAAAAGCTGATAATACTCTCTAAATTACTTAGCTAAATTACCAATGCTATGGCTTTGAGCAAAACATAGAATGTTGTGAATAAAATTATTTTAATTTTCGGAAAGTTGATAATATTCTCAAAATTGCTTAGCTGAATTACCAATGTTATTTCTTTGAGTAATCCGTACAATGTGTGAATAAAATTATTTTAATTTCCCGAAAGTTGATAATATTCTCTAAATTACTTAGCTGAATTACCATTGCTATTTATTTGAGCAATTCATAGAATGTTGTGAATAAAATTATTTTAATTTCCCGAAAGTTGATAATATTCTCTAAATTACTTAGCTGGATTACCATTGCTATTTATTTGAACAAAACATAGAATGTTGTGAATAAAATTATTTTAATTTCCCGAAAGTTGATAATATTCTCTAAATTATTTAGCTGAATTACCAATGCTATTTCTTTGAGCAAAACATAGAATGTTGTGAATAAAATTATTTTAATTTCCAAGAAAGTTGATAATATTCTCTAAATTACTTAGCTGAATTACCATTGCTATTTATTTGAGCAAACCATAGAATGTTATGAATAAAATTATTTTAATTTCCCGAAAGTTGATAATATTCACTAAATTACTTAGCTGGATTACCATTGCTATTTATTTGAGCAATCCATAGAATGTTATGAATAAAATTATTTTAATTTCCCGAAAGTTGATAATATTCTCTAAATTACTTAGCTGAATTACCAATGCTATTTCTTTGAGCAAAACATAGAATGTTGTGAATAAAATTATTTTAATTTTCGGAAAGTTGATAATATTCTCAAAATTGCTTAGCTGAATTACCAATGTTATTTCTTTGAGTAATCCGTACAATGTGTGAATAAAATTATTTTAATTTCCCGAAAGTTGATAATATTCTCTAAATTACTTAGCTGAATTACCATTGCTATTTATTTGAGCAATTCATAGAATGTTGTGAATAAAATTATTTTAATTTCCCGAAAGTTGATAATATTCTCTAAATTACTTAGCTGGATTACCATTGCTATTTATTTGAACAAAACATAGAATGTTGTGAATAAAATTATTTTAATTTCCCGAAAGTTGATAATATTCTCTAAATTATTTAGCTGAATTACCAATGCTATTTCTTTGAGCAAAACATAGAATGTTGTGAATAAAATTATTTTAATTTCCAAGAAAGTTGATAATATTCTCTAAATTACTTAGCTGAATTACCATTGCTATTTATTTGAGCAAACCATAGAATGTTATGAATAAAATTATTTTAATTTCCCGAAAGTTGATAATATTCACTAAATTACTTAGCTGGATTACCATTGCTATTTATTTGAGCAATCCATAGAATGTTATGAATAAAATTATTTTAATTTCCCGAAAGTTGATAATATTCTCTAAATTACTTAGCTGAATTACCAATGCTATTTCTTTGAGCAAAACATAGAATGTTGTGAATAAAATTATTTTAATTACCAAGGATATTGAAAATATTTTGATTCCGAATTCTAGTAAGATTTTTTTTTTTCGATTTTCAATTATGTGGTGCTGAATGTTCGTCAATGAAGTATATATCATTTGAATTGTTTGTGTTGATGTGAGATATTAATAGAAAGAGGGAATAGAATTGTATTTCTTTATATGGCTTTTTTACCCCACTGAAAAGTTAGGTTTAACCGTGAATAACTTTTTAGTCTGGATACTTATCAATTTAAATAGTGTAATATTAATTTATCAGTAATAAAGCTAATTACAGCCAGTGATCAAGAATCGCTTAAGAATCGGTTCTTTCTTACTGAGTTCTAACTAATCATACTTGCAAATAACTGATTTTAAAGATTTTTCTCCCCACACTTTTCTTTGATCATAAAAAATGTGTGCTAGCATAATAGATAAAAGCTTGTTTAAATCAATGTATAGTAATAAACAGTATAAGAGAATCCAATTTCGAAAATATTGTTCATTTGTGCATATATATTCAACATACTTAAACAATGAACATATGCTTTTAAAAAATAGACGGTAAACTGCATTCGAAGATGAATTTAGGCATATATTTTGGAATAGTATCATTTAAATAATAGTGCAATTTTATAAAAGTAAATTCTTCTAAAGACTGATCATGCATCAAAATCACCATTAACATCCCATCGGCTATGACTTGTTAGTCTCAGCATTAAAAGAACCAATGCTAATTTACATGCAGTTTAAAAAATAAATAAATAAATAAAAAAAACTACATTTGTAGGATTTTCATTGTCTCTCGGTACTTTAGATAAAATGGTCAGTTATTATTTCCATACCTTTGAAGAAGTTTCTGATAGTTTTAAAGTCTCTAAGATAATTTCTGATAATTTTATATCAAACTGTATTATTCACATATAAATGTTTAGTGAAATAGAAGAAAATGCTTTTCCACACAAAGTAAACTGTTCGAATGAATACTATGCATAAATGAATCATTAAGGGCTTAATTATCCTGCATTTTACTTTCAATTTTTTTAATGATCTATTTATTTTGAGAATTGTATGAAAGAAAAAAATGCAAATCTACTTGACGTACGTGGTTTATAAGCATTAAAGTTTTCGTCAAATTTAAACACTATTTATAAGATATCTATCGTACAATCCCTTAATTGATAAGCATGAAAAAGGGATTTATATATATATATATATATATATATATATATATATATATATATATATATATATACATACATACAGCCAACCAGCAAAGAAACAAGATGTATAAGTCTAGAATTTTACATAACAGTCACTAATGACCAGTAAACATCACAATAAACGAATACAGTAACTATACAAAGACAAATTTTATTGCTCCTCTGTTATTAATGCATAATCAAGAACGAATCTAATATATGAAGAATTTTTTTCATCATATAAATCTCAATTATGTACTTCAATTAATTTATTTTTATTGCAAGCAACCCCTCTGTTACATTAATGCCAGTGATCTCTGTGTTGTTGTGGTTCATGCCCCTTGACCGACAGTATATCAGATCAAGTCCATATAGGCTATTGGGCAGAATGGTGCGGCTCCGGTTATGAATAGCACCACAAGGTTCGGAGTCCAACTTGGCTAAAGGACCGGTCCTGTAATTTTGAACCGAGTCAAGTGACGAGACCGGTACACTTGACCCCGCACCTCCGAAGGTAATTTTTTTTTGAGAACTTGAAGGACATTGCAGCCACGACAGATTTTTCGTGCACCAGCCGCCATTAGCGTACACGGCGGTGGATTTGTCAGCGACCGGCATCGAACTACAGACGTTCAAAACACTGGCTCGCTTCCTTTGCCAACTGGGCCTGTGTAATGGCAAAAAGGACATCTCGGAAGCATACCATGAGTATGAGGTGGAGGATTTTAGAAATTGTGTAATTGCTAAATACTAATATATATAATAATAATGTGGGTATTTATTCTTTACCCTACAACTTCGACAGAAGAGTAAAAACTATGAACAAATGCGATTACCCCGTTTTCAAGGGTAAGAAGATCGTAGCACTTCGAAGCCAAATATCTAATCACCCTGGCGCTGGCGATAATCACTCAGCGTATAGGCTTTTGCATAATCAAATAGACGAGAAAGAAAATAAAACATTGGTCTCTGTTCAAATCACTACACGCCGGTTCGCGAATGAGAAATGTTGATGCTTGTTCAAAGTATGTCCATTCATTCTTAACTGAAACGAATTCAAATTTTTGCTGTTAAACATAAAATATATAATATAGAGTAATACTGGAATGGATTTCACATTACGTCGTAGGTAAAACAATGATAAGTTGCTCTGCAATGAGTCATTTTCAAAGCAAAAATAAACATTTACAAATTGAAATAGCTCCATCCCCCTGCGACAGAAAATGGGTTTTCCCTTTCGTTCGCAGTATCGACCGATGATCTTGCGCAGTTATTTCGATGCGTCAGGACACTTTATCTTGGGTATCTTTAATCTTGTGAGTACTATTTAAAACATTTGACTATGTCTTGGCTATTACGAGTTTTTTTTTTATTAAAGAAAAAAAAAACAATTTTTATCTTTTATATACTCAAAATCTTTACATATAAATATCTGTATAAAAAGTGCTTAATACAACCTTAATGTAACCTTAATATAACCTCAACATAACCTTAATATAATTTTAATGACATTCACATACATATAATTCTCTTCCATGCTGAGACGAATAGAAAAAAGGTTATGTGTTTTTGAGAAGAGTATAGTGCATAGTATATATTTTGCATCATGGTTCTCGCATACGATTGAAAAAACTAGTTGTTAATAAGAGGTTTAATAAGTTCGTCCCCCCCCCCCTTAGATGGAATTTGCATCCGATGATAACCTTGGAGTAGGAGGAGTTAGCACCTAAAAAAATTTCTAACAGGCCTGCTAGAGGAAAATTTAACAATATTTGCCAAAAAAATATTTCAGGTAGTCTCTTCTAACGAAACTACCCCGAGTTATTAACGTATGTTTACTTATCGTTGCTTACCTCTTTTCTTTTTTTTGGCGCATTTTGGCACTTTTCTGTTTAACTATTTACTGCTACTATGGGTTTAGCACGCTGCCTAAATTATAACTCACGCTGAAATTTTGCTTTCCGGAGGACCGTTATTGAGGAACGAAATCCTACGTTAAAACCCTGTCGCTCATTCTTCCCTTTTTAAGATTTTCTTTCAATTGAAATATAACTAGCCGTCTATGGAACTGAACACGGCACCTTCTGCTAACGATTACTTACTATCATTCTACTAAACCATGGCATAATCTTCTTTTATGAGCTTCACATTCTCTCCCATTTGTGAAAAACCAGGTGCGAGCTTTCACTTTCAATTGAATTCACGCGGCCGCTAATTTAACTAACTTTCATTCTAATAATTATCAGTATTTCCTTCACCTGAAATGTAGCCTAATGGACTAAAGGAACCGAAGTCGGAATCACCTTCGTTTCGCACAGATATGGTAACCATCAGAATTAATTTGTATCATGATCTTCATGTTTCTTACGATATTTATTTTTTAATAAGTATTCCAAGAATCATCTACGGCTGGCTTAAGTATTCTAAAAAAAATTTGTTTTGGTTACTGCAACTTTAAACACAGAATCGTTTTTCTTTTTTTTTGTGCAGTCAACCATTTTTGATGTCTCTTTAAGCACATTCGGGATATGCAAATACTACACATGCTTACTAATTTTCAATATCTTCCAAGCATCAGAAATTCGAGGAACCTCACGTGCACTATACCTTTAATGATTGCCTCTGTAATAAGAATTACTGGGAATAGGTCGCTGAAAATAAAACTTCAGCCCCTTTTTAAGAATTGGATAATATCTAATCCCCACGCTAATAACTCTCAACTCAATATATCTTAGATCGTGTAAAACATTTTAAATATTAATATTTGATGTATATTATATTAAAAATAAATTAAACGGCACTGTAACACCATGAGTTATTTAAACATATAGTCTATGGATAAACGTTTGCATTCAACAATTTTCTATGTAATTTAAACAATGGAGAAAAACCCCGTATAAAGCATCCTACATATCGTTTTTTTTTCTTTTCATCTAGGTTTATAGCGAAGGCAACTCACTAAAAACTTCTCGTGTGACAGTACACGCTCACAGTTATTAATAATTAGGTACTGGTGTTAGAAATTCATACATGTGTAAAAAAAAAAAATTACCTACAATTACATTCCTTCGCTTCTGCAAACTCACAAATGTTCTAGGAATACTTCTTAGCTCCTAGGAACTCGCATATACATGTATATGTAAACACGTCTGTGTTTGCTGTGTAAATGGTGTTAAATCCTAAAATGAGTAATCAAACCAGGCATGGTTGAAAAATCAAGGGCTACTGCAGGGTATAGAAAGCTGCCCAATTCCGCTCCTAAATATTTTTATTCATGAGGGAAAATTTGGGATGTTAAGTCCAAAATTGGCTGAAATGAGTTATCAAACCAGGCATGTTTGAAAAATCAAGGGCTACTGCAGGGTACAGAAAGCAACGTCCAATTCCACTCCTAAATATTTTTATTCATCTGTGGAAATTTGGGATGTTAAGTCCAAAATGGGCTAACATGAGTTATCAAACCAGGCATGCTTGAAAAATCAAGGACCACTGCAGGGTACAGAAAGCTAAGTCCAATTCCACTCCTAAATATTTTTATTCATCAGTGAAAATTTGGGATATGTGAAACAAAACACAAACATGTTAGTGTTAAAGGGGTTATGTCATAATCAAGTTCTTTCTTTCCAAAGTACCCGGTTGTAATTCAAGGTGATAAGAAAATCTGGTAAATATGGTAAAGTCGCCATAATAACTTATACTTTTGCTCCAGGCTTTCTGAAGAACTTCTGCTGTAAAATCACGTAAATTTAATTTGGTTATATTCATGTCTAGAGCAAGGTTTAAATGTAAATTGGTATTCTATATTTTGTGTCATATTTTGATAACTGGAAGAAGGTTTTATCACAGAATATAGAAGTAGTTTTATGATTATAAGAACATCTATAAAAGAAGAATTATTTTATTATATAATTATTATATAAATGTAACTCTTCAGAATTCGAAAAATTTCGAAAAAATAAAAATCTCAAAAAATTCTTACAACAATTGTGTTTTAAAATAATAGCATTACAATATCCTTGATTTACGACGTGGAAAATGCTTGGAATAGAATTATTGAAAAAAATAGGCTTTCACGTAATAATCCATTTTTAAAAATTGTAAACGTCAGTCAAAATTCCAAGTAAAATTGCCCAAGTATGGTAAAAATTAATATAGGAAATAAACTTTCAAGTATTATTTCAATTTTGCGTCAAGATCTTGACAATAGTGAACTTAACTGCTTATCTTGCGTCCGTGCATTCGATATATTACGTATCGTTAAATCCATTTCCACAAGAAAAACGCACTGATGAACATCAATCCCGTATATTAAGCCTTCGGAATATTTTATTAGAGGAAAATTGTCATGTAATATTTGCTACATTAAACCATCTGTTCAAATTTATTTTCACATTTGAATGTGCCTTTTTTTTAAATTTGGAAACTGTATGTTATTAAACATAAGATTACTAATAATTGTAAATCGTTGTTTATATTCTTAACAATGCTTGCTATAAACTCAGTTTACAATGAAAACATTCTAGGTTAAACCCCATATTTTTATTTTATTTTTATATCCTTGCATTTATTTTAAACACATTGTTGTATTTTATGGGAGACAGTTTCAAAATAAACATTAAATAATGTTTGCATTGCTATATTTGGGGGTTTACTCTTAGCAATACTTGTCATCTAGCAAGTTTTTGCAATAAAAAATATTTATAAATCTTATATGAGCTACGATGTATGTTTAATTTATATAAAGCGATCATTCTTTATCACTGCTTACAGTTTAATATTCTCTTTCATTATTAACTTTTATGAAACGAGTATAAACGTTTAAAAAATTAAAAGTATTTCTTGGTATTTACAACTTTATTTCTAAAGTGCAAAGAATTAATTGCGACCTGACCCTTTATCATTGTTGTTTCTGTTTCCATCATATTTTAACTGCGGCATAACATGGAAATAACAGACAAATCGACTGCACACGTTGCTTAACTTTACAACTGACAAATTCATCTAGAATCTTTTTCCATATATCCCCTTATAAAAAGTTAAACGAATTTTTAGCCTAAATTATAACAGTATTACTCAAGAGATTCCAAATTCATAAAGCCATTGCAATCGTTTCAGAAAATACATATAATGCTGGCTGAAGTTCTAAACTCTAAACCACCTCCCAGTTTGTGGGAGAACAGAGAGCATTTCAAAAATGCTGAGGATTGGGGAAACGTTTACCCTGGGGGTGGAAAGACACGCCTATGCTGGGGAAGAATTATAATTTCGGGATTTCCAGGTCCCGCCCAACGGTTCTTTTACAAGTGAATCGCACACTGTTCTCATTAAAAATTCAAGCAAAATTTGCATGGAAAACGAAATATGCTTAAAGAACATAATACAATTCTTAGGTGTTAATACACAAATGCTCAAAGAACTTAGTTTCCCCTGAAACATGAAAAACAGCCAGGTATTAAAATGTTTCAGCATCCAAGCAGATTTTCCCAGTAATGAATTTCGATAAATTTTGCTGCTAATTAATTACACATCCATAATTTTCAGTAGTTGATAGTTTCAAAAGATCATTTTTAATTTTTATACTTGTAAATATGCATATATATTAAACAACCCCCGAAGATAGACTGTGAAAACATGCATTTGAAATTAGACTTTCGAAATATTTTACTTTTCTTGTGCGTAATAATAAAAATGTATTTCTTATGCACTATTATATATACCATTTGTAAACTTTACCAATACACAATTTAATGCAAAATTAACAACTCACATTTGCAATTGCTGCTAATTAATTACACATCCATAATTTTCAGTAGTTGGTAGTTTCAAAAGATCATTTTTAATTTTTATACTTGTAAATATGCATATATATTAAACAACCCCCGAAGATAGACTGTGAAAACATGCATTTGAAATTAGACTTTCGAAATATTTTACTTTTCTTGTACGTAATAATAAAAATGTATTTCTTATGCACTATTATATATACCATTTGTAAACTTTACCAATACACAATTTAAAGAAAAAACAACAACTCACATTTGCAATTTTATAAATTGCTGAATTCCATTTCAATGTAGCAAATGCAAAGTTATACACTGCAATGGGGAGCATTGCAAAGGAATAATGACTCCAGTGTAAAACATAAATTTAAACATTGCTTTCATTCTTCTATTAACTTGATTTCATTCTTTCGTATCTTGCAGTTTAGAATCTATTAGTGATACTTAATTAGCGTTAATTTTTGCTTTTTGCTTTCTACTTTAAGGTCAGATGAAGTGTACACAATTCGGTAAAGAACATACTTATTTAAACTTAGGGTTATAAATGAAACTTTTAGCCATCATCTTTAACACAAAGAAAATAACAATGCTGAATTATTGAAGAATTTATGCAATGTAAGAAAACTTTAAGGACTGTAAGCAATTTGTAGAATGAGCACTTTGTAAAAGTCAAGTATTTATGCAGAAGGGAACAAGAGAAGATCCTTTAAAAAAATTAAAGAAGTAAGCAAAAAGTAGTATTCTTCGAATGGCAAGATGATATTTTAAGAATATTTTAAGTTATGTGGTTTAAAAAAGGCTTTATACCACGATCACAAACATACCGTTAAATTAGAAATATCAAACATCAGAAAAACTGTAGCTAAAATAAAAGTTCATGTAAAACCTCTGCCGTTTGTTGATTATCCATTCACACCCGTGTATGCATATTGCAAATAATATAAAGTTCAGAATATGTTTGCTGTTTTTTACCGTAAAATGCAAATAAAATGCTCTTCTTAAACAACGCTTTTTGTGTAACATATCCCAAACACAGAGTAAATTTGAATATAAAACTAAAACATAAATAAAACCACAGAATAATACTGTCAGCCATTATTGTCAACTAAAGTGTAAGGGAAATTCATTTTCTTTTCAATCACTTTATCACATTTATTCGACAAATAATGAAGATTTAAAGCTTTTTTTTTCCCCTTTTTTTCTGATATGGATACGAATGGAATATCGAAATTAAACGACACATTTCCAAAGCCATGAAAATTTTTGAATAATAATTCTTTAACAATGATGTTCTCTAAAATTATCCTTAAAATATATAAATCTTTTAATAAATATATTTAAAACTGCCGTTAAATTACTAAAACATATCAATTTATAAATACTAAGTAATCAAGACATTATTAAATACATCTATGATTACTTGACCCGAAGACAAACCAGTATCTCTTTATCTTACATTAAAAAAAACTTTCTATCTGAGATGCTGTACGAGTAAAATTAAATTAATTTATGAAGAATATATTAAATATATATATTTATGTGTATGGCAGCGGTTCACTGGGATCCACTCTAACTGGCTCAGTTTTTCCCTTTTTGTGCTTTTTCACTGTGCACACATTTATATAATTTATTTGTGTATGAATTCTTCAACGTAATCTATAAACTAGTTGTTACATTGCAGCTGCAGGTGACTCGTGAAAAAAACCATTAACATTAATATAAAACAGTAGCAGTTTGAATATTTTCTTGAATACCATTTCTTTCTCGTTAACTCGCGAGCAAAATATGCATGTTACTACATGATATTTATGTTATTTTGAACTTCAATAACTGTTTACAAAAGTGAAATATCTGTATAAATATAAAAATATATTAAAATCCAATGTGTATATATTAATATAATAGTGATTTTTTATATTAATATAATGTTTAGTCATATATCTGTGTTTGCTGTGCAAAGGGTGTTATGTCCAAAAGGGGCTAAAATAAGTTATCAAACCAGGCATGTTTGAAAAATCAAGGGCTACTGCAGGGTACAGAAAGCTAAGTCCAATTCCACTCCTAAATATTTTTATTCATCAGGGAAAATTTGGGATATGTGAAACAAAACACAAACATGTTAGTGTTAAAGGGGTTATGTCATAATCAAGGACTTAACACTCTTTACTCAACAAAAATAAAATTTGAAAAATTTACTTTAAAAAAAATCAAAACTTAAACTTAAAAAACTGACTTTACAAAAGCCGTTTTTTTCTTCTCATCCCGTTTTTCTCAAAACTACGATTTTGGACTTGGCACTCTTTACACTGCAAGCACATACATATCAATACACTACTGTGTGCCAAAATAAATTTATAAAGAAAGAATATATATATAAACTCTTATGTATATATATATATATATATATATATATATATATATATATATATATATATATATATATATATATATATATATATATATACACATATATATATATATATATATATATATATATATATATATATATATATATATATATATATATATATATATATATAAACTCTTATGTGTCTATTCCCAGTTAGAAAGAGAAACTGATTACTGATATTAAACGTTTGAAAAACATCCAAAGAAGATCTTATTAAATATTATTATGGCTAAACCGAAGTAAAAAAATAACATCAAAGACCGTCTACACGTTTAAGGATATGTTAATACGCCATTTGCTTATCTACACACTACTGTTATCCCTTCCATTACATCAAAAATGTATACTGTCAATCATGTGACAAGGAGTGTGTCACATCACTTTCTGCGTGACAAAAATGCTGATTTTGTCACGCGCTGTGTGTTTCACTTGGTTGGTCATCACGCTGTTTTAAGGCGGTTTGACATAAAAACTGTCAACCAAATTTACAGCGGTATAATTGCAAATGGCTTACATACATGAAAATGTAAAGCTTAATGCGCAAAGGAAACGCGAAGAAAACCAGATGCTATCAGATATTAGTTGATATATAGTGTTATACTTTGAGTAGCATCTGTCTACTTTAATTATCAATCGTAAAAGAAGGACAGGTGAAGACTTAGATTCATGAAAATAAAAGTAAACGAATTTCAACCATGTTATGACAGTATCTTTATGGCGGTTTTGCTCGGAAATTTCTTATACATGGTTTTGTACATAGTAGTGAAACATTGAAGTTGTTCAGTTTCAGTAAATTTGCATGAAAATTCTCTATGATGCATGCATAAAAAAGAGACGTTATCAGCTGTTCGGTTACATAGGGCGAAATATATTTAATGAAAAATTCGTAGTTAAATAAATTTGTATAAAAATATCATAAAATATTACGCTAAAAAAATCAATATTTTTAAAAAGTTAAGTTTTCTAAAATTTAAATCGAATTCTCAAATGCGATGAACATGAAAGATTCTGATTTTATGACAAGTATCTCTAGCATATTTCACAGTCGGGAACTGTCCTAATAAAAAGTTTTACTCTTATTAACTCATGTTTTTCCCTTAGAGTCCAAAGCATGATGAGGATTCCATAACGACTTAGCCTTGGTCCATGCTTTTTGATGAGTGATTGCCCCCCCCCCCCCAAAAAAAAAAAAAAAAAAAAAAAAAAAAACTCGTACTAGGGAGTATTATCCCATAGCTTAATATTCTGATGATTTAAATATGTTTTTAAAACATATTTAAATCATCAATTTTAGCTTTAAAATATCAATTTTAGCTTTGAACTTTCAGAATCTAAAGTCTTTTTACTTATAATTCATTAAAGACATCACATGAAAAAATACGATAAAAATTGCTATAAAGTTATATGTATCAGGGACGGCCAAACTGCGGCTTGTTTTAACTTTTTGTGACTCTTGGTTCAGTATCAAATAAAACCTTTTTCGCGCTGTTCTAAATATGTAGACATTCCCAAATGGCTCTTAAAACACTGTTCATTTTGGCCTCCCCTTGTTATATATACTGCATTCATCCATTCTTTTCTCAAATATCAGTCTGTTTAAAAGTATATATTCACAAATCAAATTAACGGGATTATGTAATGAGTAAAGAAATGTTGTATTCCATCATACATTGAGATCTCAGTTTGCAAGGAAATTCGTAATTATTGTATCGTCATCATTTGTTAGCGCTTATCGATTTCCTATTCCAACTAATATGAAATCTTTCCTTCTTATTGATATTTTTTTTTCGTGTGTGTTCGTATTTAACCTCCTTATATGAAAGCAAATTTTCTCCCCGAGTGAAATCTCTAGTTTAGTATATTGTTCAAGTAATTAATTAAATTTTTAATTTTTTTAAAATAAGTTATGTTTATTTTTAGAACGTCAAACAAGGGGAGGCCAAAATAAACAGTGTTTTAAGAGCCAGTTGGGAATGTCTACATATTTAGAACAGCCCGAAAAAGGTTTTATTTGATACTCAACCAAGAGTCACAAAAAAGGTAAAACAAGCCGCAGTTTGGCCGTCCCTGATACATATAACTTCATAGCAATTTTTATCGTATTTTGTCACGTGATGTCTTTAAAGAATTATAAGTATAAAGACTTTAGATTCTGAAAGTTCAAAGCTAAAATGTATATTTTAAAACTAAAATTGATGATTTAAATATGTTTTTAACAGCTTGTTCACACGTTTATTAGTTCTGTAATAAAAAAAAAACACTACTAAAGTAAGCCGCTAGTGCAACGAATTAGTGCATAAATATTAACAGTAATATAAATGCATTCCTCTAGTTATCTGATTTCATTATAGCATTTTTGTAGATTTATGCAGTTCCATTTTAAATACTTTTTATAGAGATATACGTAGAAACATTTATAGACTTTGCGCATTAATAATCTACTGCATTAAGGAGTATAAATTGAAAATATTTATAATTTCTCTTGTATTGTTTTGTTGTCCCTAAAACAGCTTTATATTTCGATTCAAAAATAACATAGGAGAATAATACAAGTCATGTAAAATATAGCTCCCCCCCCCCCTGAAACATGAAATATAAATCACAGTTTACAAGTATTAAGGCTTAATACTAAAATTAATTAATTAAAGCTTATTATTTTACCCTTTCGATGTACGGTGACTTAGCTGACAGTTTTTAACAAACATTCGATTTCAAGTATACTATTAAAAATTTATTTCTTAATGCATGAAATTTTTATTAATTTCAAGTAAAACAGGAGGGACTCAAAATCAGTAAAAAGTATTAGTTTTGATGTTAGAGGAATGTCCATTATAAGTTCCAGTTCCAGTATAACATATAAGAACAAAAATAACACTATTTTCTACCTTGAATAATGTCAAAACTTATTTATAATGTGTACCCGTCTATTTAATATTTTGATAGCATATGTAGTCTACCCAATCATAAACCTGTACTTATGCATGTTACGTTTAGACATGTATATAAGATATGTAATATTATTACAATTAATGATTACAACACTTTTGTTTTTGAAACATTGTTTGTACATATGGGATGCGATATAACAGTCATCAAAGTTGCATATTAATCAGGTATTTAAATATTAATGTATATGACCCCATCTATATTAATTAAGGAGTGAATTCAACATACTCTCTTTGCTTATTGATAGAATGATCTATAACTAAACAGTCATATGAATCACATATGATGAAAATCAGTATTATCAACGGTTATTAACAATTTGAGAAAAATCTAAATTTGTACGATACTTTTCATGCATGAGATGTTTAAATAAAAATCCTAAATGTGCATATATCGTATGAATTATGTAACATACATAAACATCACATTTATATATGTGTACAGTTACACTATAGCATTGCTACATAAATTTTTCATATATTATATACTTCGAAAGCCATAAATAATAATTTTAATACATTAATGGAAGAAAACAAAATTACTTACCCTAACACAGGTAAATATCATTTAATAAGTTCCTTAAACAATCCATAAAATTTTTTTTCTTGTATCTGAATAGAAAAAAAAATTAGTGAAAACATAGGATACATTCATCTATACAATCATGTTTTATATCTCTTTAGAAAAAAAATTGAGACAAATAAATGTGTCTGTTTCTGAAGGTTATCTCTCAGAGGAATACCTGTAGTTTGTGAAGGTCGCATTTAAATCAGTTGTATTATCGCGAACACTAGACACATTCTCGCAGACCTTTCAGGCATTTTTTTTATTGAATAGCTATCCACGGTATATTTTTTATATACCTGTTCATGTCTGTAAAGATATGTTTTATCATCCTTTAAAACGGAATTTTGATGCTTTAAAGGTATTATTTTGTTGATGCTACAATAATTTTAACATCTTAGTTCAAAGTAATAACAATAATTAAGGATACGTAATTTTCGAATTTACGAAATAGATGCCAATAAATGCGAATTTTGCCGATATGAGCGAATAAATGCGAAAATTATTTTTTTACTACTTTTCAGAGAAAACTCTGTGATAAACGGCTTTAGCGAAAAAAGGTTATAATAGTAATAATTTATTAACGAAATTACTTAACTAAGACCATCCACGGTCTTCAACTGAGATCTCACTCTCGCAATTTGCTTATTACTTATTGCTAAAGACTTAAGGAAGAGAATGTGGAGACTACAACAATATTAGCTTTTAACTAAGAATTTTGATACTCACCTAATCAAGTAAGTAAAATTGTGATTTTCTTTAATAAAGTCGAAATTTTTGAGTTTATTTTATTTTTTTATTTTATTTTATTTTTTTGCGAATAAATGCTAAATTTTATGTATTGTAAATTTTTTTGCGAAATTTCAATACTTTTTATGCGAAATTTACGTACCCTTAACTATAATGTCAATCAATGTTTGTCATAATAATATGAAAGGTTTCCATATAACATTGTAATAAACACTTAAGATAAAGGGGAAAAAATTGCGAGGAATTCAAGAAATAAAAACTCTTTTAAAACAACTTTTACTTGAAAAAAACTGGCATGTTTCTAGTAATTTTTCAAAGGAGTTTTATTTATGTGATTCAAATTTTGAATTATATACCTTTCTATTGGAATTATCATAATATTTCACCCACTATGGAAAACAAACTGTCATTTGCTACAGAAGAAATGATTGAAAATGCTCATAAATTACTTTTATACAATTACTCATCTGATGTATATTTAAATTGTATTGTTCAAAGCAGATAAAAAATATAAGAGCATGTTTTTTAAAAAAAAATTGTTAAAAAAATTTAAAAGGTACCTGTTTCAATGAATAAATAATTATTTGATAGTTTTTGATAGTTCTTTGACTAGATATAAGTGTTGAAATTGGTGAAAATAAAAACTAAATTCTTTAGAAAATTTAGTTTTTCCTTGTTTATTTCCTGTCTATTATACCCAAACATATATACTTAAATTAAAGAGGTGGTAGTTTTGAGTTATAGGCATCCCTAAATTGTTTCTAAGAGTAATTAAATGTTAAAGTAATTGTTAATTTAGAGTTTCTGAAAAATTGATTTCATTCAGGAAAGGGGAAGAATTAACATTCCATAAACGAATTTCTGTGAATTCTATTAATGACCTTTAAAACACTTCAAATATTATACTTAGAGAGTTTTTGCACAGCAGTGTTAAAAAGTATCACATTTGTGACAGCAAAAACTGAAACAAATATTTTACTACAGTTTTAAATTTTATTTAAGAAATCATTCGTGATTATTTGTATGCAATTTCAGAATTCGAATAAACAGTCTCTTCATATGGAAGTAAAAGTTAAATGAAATAAAGTTTTTCTGAATGTCGCAAATGAAGCATGCTAAGAAAACTTATTTTGAGCATCGATATTTTTGTTGTTCAACTTTTATTTAAAACTTAAAATTACTCTTTATTTTAGAACCAGTAAAGGCAAGTGTAAAGGTATACACTAATAATTATTACTCTAATTTTGACCACTAGTTTATCTCTGTGTTCATGTATAAAAATTAATTAGTAAAATAAAATCTATACACTTCATTATGACATTCATCTGACACTTACCAACGAAGCATCACATGGGCTATCAAAAGCTGAAAGTGTATATAGAATTTGTAATCCGTGAGTGTAACTCATATGTAAATGATAGTTTTAATTATAAGAGCTAGGTAATTTGAAGAATTGCAAAATTTATACCTGCTAACTATATTTGACATATCTCTAAATGTTCTGATAATTTTTTAGCAACTCAAGTTTTAAGTGTGTTTTTATAAGAATTTTAAGAATTATGTTTGGGAAAAAAATTTCATTATCTCCATAGACTCAAAAAGATACAGGTTTATTAAATAAATGATTGTCAATAATTTTAAAATAAGCACAGCATTTCTATGTCTGATCTGTAGTTACTCCTTGGCAATTTCTGATAATCTGGAGAAAAGTGAAACTTTTATTTTTAAGGTTATTATAATTTTATTTACGTACACTGTAGTTCGGAAAACATAACCTATAGTGAAAGCATAAAATTCATTGAGAAAAAAAAAATGACGAGCTTGTTTTCCTTATAAACTTGATATATTTTGTAAGAGTAATAAAAGAAGATTTTATTTACTAACAATTTAGTAAAATTATTTGTTGGTATGACTGCATTTACCAAATTGTATTGATTATTTTTTGCTCTTTTTTTTCTTTCGATGCAAATTTTTTAATTAGATTTTCAAACCGCATTTATTCTTGGTATTTTAGACTCAAAATGTTCAAGATGGCCTACCTCAAATGCTAGTATTTCGCAACAATATCTCCATGCAACAGAATAAAAAGTTTAATTTTTTAGAAATTTTTTTTTGTTAAAAATCCTGCTATTTTGCAGTAAAATACATTTATTTCACTGATATTAAACTTTTTTTTAGAAAAATATCATCGTTTTTTGGGGGGGAACTCAGTATGGGAATTCAAATACCCTCTTGATATTTTAGAAAAAATCGGACTTTACAGTTTTGAAAATTACATATTTTTATGTTTTCTGTCCTCGCATTAGTTTAGGAGAAAGCATTACAACATTTTTTTCTTTTAATTTACTCTGCAATGTATTTGCTATTAAATGCCACTAAGTGCTCTAAATCGCAGTATCTAAAAGTGAAGCAAAAAATGCTTAAAAGTAACATACCGGGTTTTGTGTATCCTTCACCATGGTAACGTCTAGTAAATGCAGTTCGTGCATAACTCGAAGTCTTAACATTGACACTACATCCCGCTGGCAGTGCCCAGACTGTCCAGCTATGGCCTTGATCTGTCAATCATCGTTAAAATGTGCTGACATGCTGGGATGGCGTCAGCTATTCCGCCCTGACCAATGACCATTTCCCTCTATTCAGTCTAAATATTTCGAGGCCTCGATTCAAGGAACTGCTGAGGGGTGGGAAGCCGGTAATGTTCAAAACTGCCTCTCTTTTAATCGAAAGTGGTGATTTATTGCTATGTTAAAGCAATAAACGAAATTTAACTTTGGTAATAGGTTCCTTTTATGCGAATGATTTCTGCCTTTGGCGACTGTGATCAATATTTGACGCTTTGCTTGGGTTTTAGTACATTGGAAATTTCAGTAGAACTTTCTTTTATTTTACTTTTAACAGCAAAAGAGGGGAAAAAAAATTGTGCAAAGCAAGAAAGCGAATATAATTTTTCCTTTATTTCACGCATTATTTGTTTGACACTAAGGAAACTAATTTTAGCTTAAATCAAAGTTTGTGATGCAGTCTTCCAAAAGTATCCACCATTTATACTGATATATGTTTTTTCACTTGAGTATCGCAAACATAAATCTTTTTTTTAGTTCTGATAATGATTTTCTGCAATTTAATTTAATTACTTTCAAAGTATTTGATTTTTTTTCAAGTAAGAAGAGATATATGTTAAAGGGCGGTTTTTAAAGATGTTAACGCGCTATAACAGTTAATACAGCCATCTTTTCCGCCATTTGATTAAAGAATTTGCAACTTTCAGTTTATTTACATAAGTTTCGTGTTACAGTAATTATATAATCATAACTCGGGTAATTCCTTTATCAGTTTACATGATTTCTAAATTAGTTAGATTCCCATTATAATAATCGTCTATTAGTTAAAATTTATAAACATACACCTCACCCCCGTCAACCACCTTTAGCCAGAGAAGGCTCGCATGTGTGTGTGTGTGTGTGTGTACGTACGTGTACGTGTGTGTATTAATGAGTGGATGTACCCTCCCTCCCCCAATTTTTTTTTAAAATCTGAAACTTTTTTTTACTACTAATAAAGAGTTCTGTGAATTTTAATTGAATTTTTGCTGGGGCTTAAATCAAATTGGAGGCCAGAAACATATGTAAAACATTCAAAAAGTGGCTTCAACATCTATTCATTTTTAAATTTTATGAGAGAGGGATTGAAATTAGGATATTGGCCTGTGAGTAGTATTTCCTCTAACTTTTCTTAAAGTTTCATGGATCAAAATATTTTATTGACTATACGTCCGCGAATGAATGATAGTAAACAAAGATTAACTATGGTTTGGTTTGGTTTGGAGCGCTACGGTCAACTAATTGCTACACGAGGGTTAATTAGACCGGCACCTACAGTTTAAAGCAAATTCCGAACGGCTACAAACATCCATGCCAACAGTGGGATTCAAACCCACAGGATCTGAACCGAATGCAAGTGCCCTAGCCATTCGGCCGTCACCTGGTGATTAACTATGGATTTATCTATCTCAGTCTTTTATTTTCGTGTAATTTTTTTTCCGTTTAATTCTTCTTAGAATTCTCTTACTTAACAGACATCATCGATACTCATTGTTGCGGCATTAGCTTAAAGAATTTGTCTCTCAGATGGTCTTAGAAATTATATATATTTATATATATATATATATATATATATATATATATATATATATATATATATATATATATATATATATATATATATATATATATATATATGGAGCCCACTCTAATTAGAAGAGTCACTCATACAAAGATATTCATCTCCAATATGCCTATAAGCCATGGATCAGTTTCAACTTTTTATGTTCTCCTCTGCGGGATTTCTTTGAATTTTTTTTGATAACAGACAATTTTTTTCGGGTGTCTTTTAATGGTATAATATTTGCAGTCTATTTTGGTTTTTTGGATTAATTAAATTCATACACCGCTGATTCTACACACGTTTTCTACACATGATACTTGAAATGTGTCTCCATACTATCATTGAGAAAGGAACTCTAAATTTGTAGAGAATGCAATTAAAATTTTCACTGAGTATTTTAAATCATTAAGCTCATGTTTTTTCTTCCTAGTATTCTTCAGTCATTTTTTTGATATTTCAGTGCTACACGCACAGTCGTAACTAATAGTTTGTAATTTTTTTTTTTTTTGCGTACAATTTTCCCCCCTTTTTTATACATGAAATGCTTTATGTTTAAAAATTATTTTCCATTATCTATCCGGCACCGAGAATAAAAATAACGAGAAATTATTTAGACAATCTTGAATGTTTTGTTTGTAGATGTGTAGTAGTTGACTGTGGGTCCGAAAAGAGAAAATGCAGCTGAATACAAGACATTTACACGTACTATTTTCAATTGTTTATTCTGAACCGTTCATTAATACAGGGTGTTCGGGCAGAAGGTATCCAAAAGTCATGGCTTATTTTTACGGAGCTTTAGAATTTTAAAAAAAATATTTAAATTGAAAGAACTTCTCACCAAGTTTAATATCAGTCATAGACTTCGATCATAGTAACATAGATTTCGATGTGTGCACCTTTTGTAATAGGACAACAAACGTCTAAATGGTAATCCAGTTCTCTCCAAGTGTTTCGTAGCCTATCAGGAGTTCTTACACGAATTGCATGAATGATACGCTTCTTCAACTCATCCACAGTTTCAGTTTTTTGTTTATACACAACGGATTTAAGGAATCCCCAAGAAAAAAGTCTAATAACGCCTGATATGCTACGAAACACTTGGAGAGAACTGGATTACCATTTAGACGTTAGTCGTGCTACAAAAAGTGCACACATCGAAATCTATGATACTATGATAGAAATCTATGATTGATATTAAAACTTGGTGAGATGTTCTTTCTATTTAAAATTTTTAAATTATAATGGGTAGTTCAGTAAAAATAAGTCATGACTTTTTATACCTTTAGCCTGGACACCCTGTATTATCTAAAATTATTTGGATCATTTAGATTTTTTTTTTCCATTTTATGTGTAGATATGTATAATAATGCGAT
Source organism: Dolomedes plantarius (assembly GCA_907164885.2). NCBI lineage: Eukaryota > Metazoa > Arthropoda > Arachnida > Araneae > Dolomedidae > Dolomedes > Dolomedes plantarius. Next base: position 70,051,245 of record OU015500.1, read on the forward strand.
ATGTACTCAGAAAGTAAAATCGTAGCCGATTATAAGACATCCAACCACAATTATTTTACTTTCTTTATTCGTTGCGTTTGATCTAAAATTCAGTAATTATTTGCATCATTTTCAATGTTTTGAGCGTAATGTCTTGTAGTCGTCGTCACGTGTTCTTGGAGCATAAAATCGCCTGTGAAATTTCTCAAAAGTTAGTGCACATATAGCCGTGAACGCGGCGCGCAGCTTCGGGTGAAAGTAGCCTTGGTGCCAGGTAACTTTAGCTACGCCGATAGCTTTTCAACTCCCATGACAAAGTTTTGACTCTAAATTTCATAGCATCAAAAAATTATTAATTAAAAAAAGGGCGTGAACCAACGTTTCAGTGTGATAAAACCACAAGCTATAAATGCGCGTGTGATGCTTAATTTCTATATGACTTCAAAATATTTGTACAGTCGAACCCCGTTATAACGAACTTCAAGGGACCCAAAGGTTTCATTCGCTTTATCCGAACCATTAAGAAAATTGCTAGAGTTCACAAAATGTATAACTCCTTAGTTGCAATGTATATTCAATAATGATGTATTAAAAAATGATAAAATCTATTAAAAATGTTCATTGATGAACTAAATCGACTAAAATCGATTACATTAAACTGACACAATACCAATTAAATTACGTAGAATAGGAAAAACGAGGTTCAACTGTATTTATTTATTTTTTCTTTTTTTTTGGGGGGGGGTGCAATGTGTGTTTGTTTTGTATATCTCCACATTGTTTTTGAATACCAATTACTAGTCCAAAAGGTTACCATGGTAGCAAGAAAGATTACCATGGACGATTTGGTCTATGAAAGTGTGGATGAGCTGCCTTTCCAAATGCAATTGGTCTGCTAGCTTTTATGTCTATATATAACACAGATCAATTCAATTTGGAATCATAATGTAATGCATATACATTTAAGTGAATTCTTGCCCAATCAGTAATGAAAAATTTGACTTTAGTGTAGTGTGATATAAAGATGATTCCTTTTCCTAAAGATAAAACGCATTAATATTTATGAAACTTCACAATAAAATAAGATAAAGAACTAACGAATATGTGTTAAGGGAATAAAAAGGTTTGAAATCACCAAACATTCGTTTATATTCAGTGTAAATCGTAGTTCATTTGAGACTTCTCATCTGGTTCCGATGTAAAAATTTCTAGGGAATCCATATTCTTCCATTTAATTCTTCTGAAAAATTCCGTTGGAAATCTAAAACGTAGAAAATAAGATATTATTGCATCAAAAAGTTAAATAAACTATTTTTTACGTTTGATTACTCTTTTGAAAATCTTAAATTGGCAATGAATATTTTTCGCTTAAAAAATAACGACTTAATGTAAAATATCACTAATTATAATTATCAAAAGGTGTAAGGAATAAGTTATGGGTAATAATGAGGAAATAAAAGGAAAACTGAATGTGTAAGATTTTTTTTTATGCTAGAAAATAATGTAAGACAAAGTTAAGCTATGAACAAGAAGAAAACTATTCCTGAGCTTAATCGTTCAGAATAAGCATTTCTCTTTGGTCACCAAAAATCAACGAAGCTGAAATCCGTTATTGAGAGCTTACGAAATTCTTACGATAATCAGAGAAAAGGGTACATCAAATAATATATTTACAGTAAAACCTCGTTTATCTGGACTAACTGGGGCCATAGGCAATCCGGATAATCCGGGTAATATGGGTAATAAGCAAAACAAAATCCTTAACTAAGCAGACTTATCGTTTATTACGATAAAAAAAACTATGTTTTTTAACAAAATTACATAGTATTGTTTGCAAGGCATTAAAAAATATAAAATTAATTTTTCACATCATTTATTAACAAAGAAATGGTAAGTCAAGTAAAGCTTTCTTAAACTCAACAAAAAGCATTTTATTACCATAATTTATTGTACACTCTATGCGGGAACAGTACATTGAATCAAACTAAAAAGCGAATATTTGGCGTACTTCTAATTACGTTCTTGCTATCATAGTTAAAAATTATTACCTAATGTGAACATTAAATAAAAAATAATGTCTAAAAATCTGATTCGGATTATCCGAAGATCCGGATCAACGAGAGCCGGATAAACGAGGTTATACTGTATGTATATATTGAAGAATATATCCTTTATAATTTCACAGAAATGTCAAATATTCATCAAATTTTGACCCTTGGGAAAAAAGGCTTTTTAACGCAATTCGTAGTATACTTTTTTAACGTAATATACACAGTTTATATCTAAACTGTGTTTTAATGTGAAAATTTAAGCTTATTATTTAATGGACAGGAGGGTAGGGGTCCAATTGAGTTGGTTTATAGATTTTTATGGAAAGTACATACCCACCCCCACCCCCATCGACATAAATCTTTCAGTTTTCTCCCAGTATCAAAATGTATCTATTTTTAAGTAAGGAGAAGAAAAGGAAAGGCAAAACTCCTTGAAGAAGTATTTGCACTGTTACTAAATACTTTTACTTTAATTTTTCATTTCCTACTACTGGATAGTTTTGCTTCCTTGACTCTCTGTAGCACATTTTACATGAGCCAAAAAGCGATGTACCAGAACAATTTTGGATTCAAGCCTTAAGGAGTGATATATATATATATATATATATATATATACGTATAATTAAAGATAAAAATATATTTCAACGCTATCTAAAACTGTCTCTAACAAATAGAATTTAAGCAAGAGAAGAAAGAAGAACTCAGTGAACACAGATAATAGGTCTTTCATTTCGTTATCTTCGGCTGTCTCCATCTGGTCTTATCTATTCCTTGTCTTATCTCTACACTGGAGAGCTTCTAGGGTTGCGAGTTCCAAACACAACTTCTGCACGATAATAAAAGCCCTCACTGGGAAACCTGAAAAATATTGATTTAATTGCATAACGTATATTTAATAGTAGGCTTTTAAGAGCTGTGAGTGAAATACGGATTTTTTTAATAGATTTAAATAAGATTTCAAAAAATAGAAGATATCCATGCAAAATATTATAAACACTCAAATTGCGACACAATAATTCCCATAGCTATGGAAACAATTACAGAACATTTGCTAAGTAATGAAAGGCTACATGTTTAAATCGAGAGTTGTAAGTTTAGGGTAGAGCAGGGCTTGTATACACAACACTTTGTTTGCTCGTTACCTACCACTAAATTTTCAGAACAGTGTCTTCGATGGTAAAGTCGAGGCTACTTGAGGTTTTCTTTTCCTCCTGAAATACAGACTTCCATATTTTGCAAGTGCTGCAATCCTTCCAGATTCTTCCGCTGCTCTACAAGCAACAGCCAATACGAGTAAACCTGCCTCGTACCATAGTTCAAGTTTGCAGATCGCTACATAAATACTTAAAGGATTCCCCAAAAAAGAATTGTCCTTCAATGGATACCTTTCCACTGTGGTTCACCAGGCAATGGGGAGCTGGATATATTTAGCAAAAAGGGAACCTAATGCTCTTTTATTATAATTTCCTATACAGCAGCCTCCAAAGTTATAAATAAAAAAAATTAAAAACTGTTAACTTTAAGATCGCATAAAATTAGGGTCTGGAGAAAAAGTTCTGATGATCTACCAGATGTACCACGTGAAATTGCGATAAATATTATTTGAAAAAAAAAGTTTAAATTATTTAAAACATTTCCATAAATATATCTTCTCGTTGAAATTCCTTACAAGAGTTCAACCGTGCAAAATCAGACATAAATTTACTTTTTTTAATGTAATTATACTGCATATCTTCAGCTGAGTTTCATATATGACTCATGCATGTTACACTGCAAGAGCAAGTTTTTAGTTGAGAGACATTCTCTTGCTCTTGATGAGAAAAATTTACTACCTTAAAAAAAAATTACTAGCCACCATAAATTGTCTCATTTCTGGGCTTCTTTAAGTGTAATACTTTAACATGTATGTGTCCAAAAATTAAAAAAACTGGGAAGTCCTTTCAGAATTTTGACATCACGCCCTTATTTATTAATGCCGAATAAATATCTGGGAAGGATATGACATCTCTTCACAGGCTATCCTATTTATATATATATCCCCTTAAAGTTGAAGGTCTCTTGCAAAACAACGACTTATTGTGCATAAATCCCTATTTCCCAACAGGTTTTTCATCACGGGTTACAAGGACCTTTACAGTGATTTCAGTTTTCTGCAAAAATGAAGAGTAAAGAAGAAAGCAAAAACATCCCGAAAAGAGATTCTAAGATATATGTGACAACAACCAGATGTACCATTTTTTTCCCTTCTCTCTCTCTTTCTCTCTGTCTCTTTTCTTGCTCTGTTGGTATTTTTCTTTTCTTTAAAAAAATGTACACCAAATGTTTCCGGATAAAGATACAGATGAGTATTTTCTTCTCCACGTCAACCCGAGTTCGGAGTTACATCTCATACGAACGGTGATGTCACAAAAAAGAATTTCTGAAGCAGACATATATTTATGACGGAGTGGGAATTTAGTGTTCATTGTAGAGTCTGAGGACTTGCACTCGTTCGAACAATAATTTTGCTGATGAGGGAAAAGTAAAATTGCATTGAACTATTCCTTCTCTCTTGCCTTTTTTTTTTCTTTTTTTAGTTTGTATCTGAACAGGTGAAAATTGAAAATATGTATTGTGATACTTCAGGAAAAAAAAAAAATTCTGTTGAAAATTTTGAAGGTTTTCTCCATTTACATAGGTTCTCACGGATAATAATAGATTTTTTTTCATGAAATATCACAATACATATTGAAGGGAAAGTCACTGCCCTTTGACATTTCACTGTGAATGAAATACATCAATTTATACTGTTAAATACTTTTCGTTATTAAATAATAAATCGATACTCTCGGTAATACTTTTCCTATTGTGCATAGAACTAATTAAAATATTTTAATACAGCCTTACTAGATGCACCTGTAGTTATAAACACGAAAAAAAATCACAGCTGCACTTATTGAAATTTTTTTTTTTTGTCTTTTAAGATTTTTGCAATAGAAAATTCCGAGTTTACTTTCCGCATTGATAATTACATATGATTTTTATACATCCATTTATACAATATCTCTACCAGAAATGAATGCTATTTAAAAAAGCAAAATCATCTGTAATTTTCTTTAACGTTCTTTACGAATTATGATCCCTATAATTAAATATTTGACTTTTGAGGTGTTTCTCCTCAAAAACTATTTACTGTATCATAAATGTTGAATTTGGAATCGATGTTTGGGTGTAAATAAGTTTGACCTATAGTTTTTAGGTCCAAAAGTTTAGAGTTTAAGAAGGTCAAACAATGGTTTCGATATGAAACTATGTGACGATAATTGGTTTCGAAATTATTATTAGAAATGTGCTTCAGAGTTTAAAATCGATAACATTTTACAAAACCATACTGTTTTCTAAGTGAATACAGCTAATTCGATCAGCTTAAGATATTTTTTTCTTATTCTCTGGATCTATTTGTACGATAACTGCACAGACATACACCTTTCTGAAAAGCAACAAAATATACCTTTATTTTTTTCCCTCGGTATAAAATTTTTTTTAGTTTTAGGTAAAGGTGTTTTTAATAATATATCCCTATAATTATATCAATGCAGCTGTTTCTCCCTGAAACTTTTTTTCATTGTACCACGAATGATGATTCCTTAAATCAGTGTTAGATAAAGAGTTTGTAACACATTTTAAGACCAAAAATTAAGTTTATGTAATTTAAACTATAGTTTTAGTTATGAGGTGACATTTCTCTTTTTAAATTTATTATTGGAGGAAGAAGTATATTATTATTGGCTTAAATACATTATTCTTCCCTGAACATAATACAGGAACCGTAAAACAAATTTAAGCTCCTGGTAATTCATTTTCTTTTACGATAGAACAAGTTTAAAGTTTAAAAATATATATATTCTTTTAATAAAAACTTAATTTAAAGCTATTCAGCAATTATAAATAGTTCTCTAACCCATCAATTTCTAACCCACAGTATAACGTAATTTAAGCACGTCACCAAATGCCGTTTCATGCTCTCTAATATTTTGGATTAGCTTAAATTGTTATAATATATACAAAGGCTGGATTTGCAAAGGTGTTTGAAATCGGTTAATATGTTTTGTTATAAGATTCATGAACATAGATACACTAGGCGGTATTATTAATATTTTAATACCTCAAAATGAAATTCAGCATTCTTATTTGGGGTTTGCAGCTTATTCAGCATTCTTCTGGAGAGTATATATATATATATATATATATATATATATATATATATATATATATATATATATATATATATATATATATATATATATATATACATATATATATATATACAGTCGAACCTCCATATATCGAACTTCCACATATCGAAATTTTCTATATATCGAACTCTTAGCAAATCTCCATGTTCATTACATAGAAAAACTGTTTCTATATATCGAAAAAATCTCTATATATCGAAATTTTTTTCACGACATATTGGGAGATTTTATTCCACTTTAGAATAAAATCTCCCAATTTTTGGCGATTGAAACAATACTTCGTGGACTTCCAATTCGTGGAAAATGTCCCTGATGAAGTTTTTTAATGGACTGAATAAATGCGAGCATTTCTTTGATGAACTTTCCGCAAAACTGGCTGCTCAGCAAGATATTCGTAGTTTTTTTTTTTAAAGAATGTAACTGTGATCACTGTAACCAGTGTCTGGATTATTGTTTTTTTTTTTTAAAGGTATATAGTACTCAATAAATCTTTCACATTAATTCAGCTTTTAGTTATTAACTTTCATTTAATGTGATTCGCATATAAATTGGAAATGGAGTTTCGTATACGAAAATTAGTTTTAATTTTAATGTTTTAGGATAGTTATGATAAAACTAAGATCAATTCTATATATCGAAATTTCTATATATCGAATTTTTTTCCGGCATTTTGCTACTTCGATATATGGAGGTTCGACTGTATATATATATAATATGTAAATTTATATAAGGAAACAGTCAGAAAGCCCCTGTATCCAGTTTATTATTTTCATTATTTTCGTATTTAAAATTGGGATTTAGCGAGAATTTTTTTCAAGAGAACACTATTAAACTTCGTAATATTATTAAGGATTTTTACATGCTTTTGAGTGAAGTAATACGCATTAATATTGCTTACAATTTAGTTTACGCACTTATGTGCGTAAGTATAAACCTATTTTTTTTTTTTTTTTACTTTAAATGTTATTACATTACATAATTTTCTTTGTTTTGAGAAAATTCTCAGATATAGGTAAACGGATTTTATCTTTGAGCAGGTTTCATAGTTTGACTAAAAAATATAAAATGATTATTAATATATGAAAATTAATAATCATTTTAATGTAAACTCATAGCAAAATGGATGTCGACTTTCAATTTTAATCTTGCCTTTGATTTTTTTTTTATACTTGGTCAGATCTATAAATACTTAAAACATCTTCCCAAGACAAACAGACCTTTCACATAAACACTTTTCCTGTTGATAATTATTATTATGACTAAATATTAGAAAAGGGTAATCAAAGAATATATGTTGAATAGTAATTAATACATGCTTTATAACTTGTTTTTCTAGCTGTGTTTGAAAGGAATAAAATTTTTTAAGAAGGGAATCCAGATACTTATAAAAGCAAAATTTCTAATCCGAATCAGTACAATCCGAAATCAGTCCACCAAATAATCAAGCCGATTTGTTGAAATATTGATGTCGAATTCATTAAATATTTATCTTTGACTTAAACACTTTTCTTATCTATAATTATTATTATGACTAAATATTAGAAAAGGGTAATCAAAGAATATATATTATGTTGAATAGTAATACATGCTTTATAATTTGTTTTTCTAGCTGTGTTTGAAAGGAATAAAATTTTTAAGACGAGAATCTAGACATTTATAAAAAATAAAATTTCTAATCGGAATCAGTACAATCCGAAATCAGTCTACTAAATACACTCATGGACAAAAAAATTAGCGCACCAAGAAGGAGTCGTCAGAATGAAACGAAATTTTACATACGTAATGACTACTTAGATATAAGTAAATTATAAGAAAATCAAAGAAAAAGAATAATTTATTTCAGAGAAAAAGGCAAAAGAACGGAGGAGATAATACTCCGTTGGACCCCTTCTAGCGCGAATGCACGATGCGATACGATCGGGCATTGAGTCATACAAGTTCTGTATGATGTCTTGAGACATTTCGTTCCATATTTGCTGTAATCTTGCCTCTAGTTCGTTCAAACTCGTGGGATGCCCAACTCGTCGTCCCAAATGATCCCAGATATGCTCGATTGGAGACAAATCTGGGGATCGGGCAGGCCAAGGAAGGGTAGTAACAGTGCGGAGACAGTCTTGTGACACCCTTGCCGTATGAGGCCGAGCATTGTCTTGTTGATAAATGGCTCCTCGGAGCCGTTGCATGAGTGGCAACACATGTTGTTGCAGGATTTCATGAACATACTGCTGGGCTGTCATGGTGCCACGGAACAATACTAGGGGTGACCGCGTATTGTAGGCAATGGCACCCCATACCATCACACCAGCTGTGGGAGCGATGTGTCGCTGTACAGCAAAGGCAGGATTGAAGCGTTCACCACGGGCTCTCCACACACGAACACGATTGTCATCACTGCCGAGATTGAATCTGGATTCGTCGCTAAAGACGACCTGGTTTCATTCCGCTGCAGTCCAGTTTCCTCGTGCGCGGCAAAACTCCAAACGGAGGCGTCGATGGGTGGGCGTCAAGGGCAGCACACGTAATGGGCGCCGCGATACCAACTGTCCTTCAGCCAGGCTCCTTCGTATGGTTCGAGAAGACACAGAAGCCCCTAGTGAAGGTGCTACCTGTGCCTGGATGGCGGCCGATGAAGCAGTTGGCTGTACGCGTGCATTTCTTACGATGTGGTGGTCTTCTCGACGACTGGTCTGTCGAGGGCGTCCTGAGCCTGGTCTTCGTGTACATGACATCTCTCGGGTCCACTGGTCCCAACACCTCCTCACAACACAATCAGAGCGCCCTAATTGACGAGCTACTCGCCTAGCTGACCACCCAGTTTCCATCATCCCGACGATTCTCCCCCTCTCAAACTGCGACAACTGCTTATATTGTCTTCGAACACGGCGTAATGGCATGTCTATATCAGCTCTTCCTTTGTAAATGATTCAGTACACTCAAACAAGCTTTGGTTACCTGTTTTTACTCCACAGAGTACGATGTTCAACGCCGTCTACCGGCTATACGTAATGCGCAATCACGCTGCATTTCTAATCATTTGCATATCTCCCCGACATGTACCTTCATTGCAATTTTCGTTACGATCCCGTAATTATTTCTTGGTGCGCTAATTTTTTTGTCCATGAGTGTAATTAAGCCGTTTTGTTGAAATATTCACGTCGAATTCATGAAATATTCACCTTTGACGTAAACACTTTTATACCTTAATAATAATTATCGATAATTATTAATTTTTTTAATAATTATCGTTAATTATTATTATGAATAAATGTTAGAAAAGGGTAATCAAAGAATATAAATTTTGTTGAATAGTAATACATGCTTTATAACTTGTTTTTCTAGCTGTGTTTTAAAGGAATAAAATTTTTAAAAAGGGAATCTAGACATTTATAAAAAATAAAGTTTCTAATCCGAATCAGTACAATCCAAAATCAGTCCACTAAATAATTAAGCCGTTTTGTTGAAATATTCATGTCGAATTCAAGAAATATTTATTCACCTTTGACAAAAACACTTTTCTTGTCAATAATTATTATTATGATTAAATATTAGAAAAGGGTAATCAAAGATTAATATTATGTTGAATAGTGATACATGCTTTATAACTTGTTTTTCTAGCAGTGTTTTAAGGAATAAAATTTTTAAGAAGGGAATCTAGACATTTATAAAAAATAAAATTTCTAATCCGAAATCAGTGCACTAAATAATTAAGCCGTTTTCTTGAAATATTCATGTCGAAAACCCTGAAACTTCCGAAATGTGTGCATTCGTTTTCATGAGATTAAATATTATCACTCTTTTATTTATAATTATATGAAAAGGAAATTTTGTATTTTACAGGAGACTTCCCAGACTCCTAAATATTTCTCCTGCTTAAAATGCCAAGTCAGCACTTTCTGGCTGTCCTATCTTAAAAACATAAATGAAAAATTTAAAGACAAATATTAACATTATTTCTATTACATGGGCTTGAGACCATTCGATGGTAAAAATTCTGATAGCTGTATAATCCGGATATTTTAGATTTATATTGAAAAAACTTAGAAATAAATTCTTGTTCGCTGTTGAGTATTGTACACTATTATTTCTTCAATTTTTTGAAGCACTTCTGCTGGTACCATTGTAATTTTATTATTATTATTCAGATAATATTTCACTTCTCAAATAAATTCATTAATTTTTACGGAAATTTTAGTGGATAAGAAATTATGTTAACAGTAAGAATCAAGCAATAAAATAGATTTTTATTCAGAAAATACAAACGTTTAATTTTCATTAATTTTTATAAAAAAGGAATTAGAACTGAGAAAAATGGATTACAAAGTAATTAAATTTTCAATTATAAAATTTTTGTGAAAAATATTAAGGTTTAAAACCTGTAGAATTGATAAACTAATTTTATGTGTAAACAGTCTATATGAAGTATAAAATTATTTTAAAAACATGAATGATTTCTTACGTTTTGTATTGGGAAATTGTCTTCAGTTATTCTCATTTTCTTTTCTGATTTCTTTTGAATTTCAATTCTTCCAAATTACGTCTGGGTTTCAAAGTAACACGATAGCTTAAAAAACCTTGGTAGTTGTTTTCCACACAAACATAGCTGTAAAACTGAAAAAAATAGAAACAATTTGTCAATAAAGCTGTTTTTGCTGAGCTATAAAAAGTTATGTTGTTATAAAACAAATGCTATTCTAGATTTGACAGTGTTTGAAGGTAATTTGAACAGAAAATTAATATTTACTTTCAGATAGACATAACTATATACGTGTGTGAGATCATGTATATTTGAGTTTATTAATTTGTGTTACTAAATATGATTCACGGAATAACATTTCTTGTCTTAATGCATATTAAAAAAATTTTACTTAGTTTTCCAAACTCGGAACAATTGTTCCGAGTATTGAAAATCAATGTTAATAAAAAGCAATGTTAACATTGATTTTTACGTTAGAAAAATCAATGTTACAAACACGTTTTATAAAACTCATTAATTATTTTTTAAACTTACATTATACTAATATCAGATATTTTATTATTTTTTCCATTTTTTAACTAAATATTGTCCGCTTCTAGTAAGAACTAACAATTTTAAAATAGCTGGAAAAGAATGACTGGTTGGAAAAAACACCCACTCAATGATAAAATTGTAACAAGTAGAGGGAAAATTATTCCAATAGTACTTAAGAGAAACTTAAACTTCCTTAAAATTAATTCCTGAAATCATTAGTTTATTTGCTTTAATATGAAACAATAGCGTATTTTTTATAACAGCACACTTGTATAGTATTAACTGAATTATTTACAACACAGTTTGCATAGTTAAATTATTTCATAATATATTCATACTTTATGAAACTAAGCTAAATTAATCTTTGCTTTCTACTGACAGAAAACTGTAAAGTTTTTCTGTCAATGAATAATCATACTGTCTCATTTTTACAATTTATTTCAAATTTTCCAACAATATGTTTGATTTCACTTTAAAAACTTGTTGGGAACATGTTTTGAAGTAGGTTTACTCTTACTACTCATTCGCAATATTTTATACAGTAAAATTATTTGCCTTTTCAAGTGAATTAAGTGTTATCGCTTTAATCAGTATATTATGTATCCTTAGAGTAGAATATCTTAAAGAATAGAATACATAGAAATATTATAGTATATTATAGCGGTTTTTACTGTACATATCAAGTATCACGTATCACTACAATTTTTGCGATGTTTACTTCAAATCTAAAAGATGTTTCAGCATATTCAATAACAAAAAATTTGGAAACGTGCTAATGTCACTATGTCAACTAATATGGGCTTACAATGCCTTCTAAACCATTGCCTGTGAATTCTGCTTTAATGATAATAAACAGGTTGAACGTTTGTATGTGAAAGATTTAAGGATCATTAATGTCTAATCCAAGCCTCCACTTATTCGCCCTTATGGCGCACCTATTTTCTCTGCCACCTTTTGTTTGACCTTCATTTACAAAGTCGAGGATTCTTGATTGCAGTTTAATTAGGGACAACAGAGTCTACATAAAGGCCTAGTTAAACTAAGACTATTACAATAAGGTGAGAAATGTGGGCAGCTATCCGTCGCATAGCACAGACTAATTTGTTTTGAAACGAAGAGGTGGAAATTGTTGGATTAGTTTGGAAAATATCTCAAGGAATTGTAAATTTCGGTTCCATATTTCTGGAATCATTTAAAAAATTATTTAAAAAATTTAAAATTGTCTTTAGAATAAAATATTAGAATTTTACTCGTTTGCAGTCGGTAAGAAAACATATTTGAGAGCCATTACTCCCAAAATTGTCTTCGTATTAAATAACTGGGATGTTCATAATTTTCTATAAAACTTTGTGCGAGCAAAGAGGACCAAGTAATTATGGGTGACAAGTAGTGGACCAATGGTATAAAGTTTCTTTAAAACCATTGTGACTGGATTTTATAGCATTAATATGCATTAGAATTTTTACTGAGGCTAAATATTGAATCAATCCTTTAATTTTATATATTTGAGTACGAAATGACATTTCAATTTCCCTCCCCTATAGTTTTAATATGCTTGATAATTTACTACATCTGACGAAAAAAAAAGGAGGGAATATTATAGAAACATATTGGAATGATTATAAACCTACATTTTTTTCCCCCCCCCCCCCCCCAAAAAAAAAAAAATTAAATTAAAAAGAGAATATGAAAATTTCGAAAAGAAGTAAGGAATACGAAAAAAAAGCAGGGAATATTATAGAAACCATATTGGAATGATTATAAACCTACATTTTTTTACCCCCCCCCCCAAAAAAAAAAATGATTAGAGAGAGAGAATATGAAAATTACGAAAAGAATACGAAAAAAAGTAGGGAATACGAAAAAAAAGTAGGGAATACAGTGGAATCTCGATCGATCGTTTTCGGATCCATCGTTTTTCCGTATGTGTCGTTCATTTTATCCAGTCCCAACAATCATATTGCTTTGTTATGTTACCGCATCTATCGTTTTCCCGCATTTATAGTTCATTTCAATAGGTCCCTTGGAAAACGATAGATCGAGATTCCACTGTATTATAAAAACATATTGGAATGATTATAAACGTACATTTTTTACCCCCCTCCCCCCAAAAAAAAATTAGAAAGAGAATATGAAAATTTGTTCATCGAAAGTTTTTAATTGAAAAGTCATATTTAATCACACACGTTTCGAATATTTTGTATTAACCATTTTCAAGTCTGCATGTGCCTACTTGGCAGTAAAGTTACTAAAACATTATAATTTAAGTAGTATACTCTTAGTTATTTTAACATCCTGGAAATATGTTTTCTTACCCCTGTAAAACCTTTTATGTTACAAACTGACCTATCCTTTATTATTAATGAAAGTCAGTGAAAATGAAATTTGAGATTTCCAGTTTAAATAATAATCTTTCAAAAAAGCCAAGAAAACTTATAGACTAAGAGAGTGTTTTAAAGTTGGTTTTTCAAACATTTGAGAAATTTTTGGTATTATTCTTACATGATTAGATAAAGTAAAATTTTTTAGTACTGAGAGGATTGGAAATATCGAGTGAAAGTCATTATAAATTTAAGGAATATTATTCCGTAAGTAATTTTTAACTCATAATTTTTATCTCCAGTTATTTTTAACTCATAATCAATCAATATTTCGTTCTGACTCAGTCGCTGGATTTCGATTTTAAATTGAGATCATTGGTATCACTTGGGCTTCTAACCAAGCTTAAATAAATCGAAATCTCTAGGTATATGTAAAGTAAGCAGACAATAATTACCCCTAGTTACGTAAAATCCTTGAATTGACTAATGTTTTTCATGCAATGTGTCTGCAATGCAGTTTTAAATATTTGTGATGATAAGGGATTAATGTTGGGGAGTTATATGAGAACTATTCTTCTTGATATAATCTGTATCACTGATGACATTAAAGAACCCCTGTGAGTTTCTATAACGATTAGTAGATCTCACGATTTTTTTTTATTATTTCTAAATTCCTTGTTGAAGTTGTTATGATGGAAAAATATACATGTTAAAAGTATTGATATTTGAAATCATAAAGGATGATTGCAAGATGTGTGTAGCAGACTATTTCAAAGTAAATGTAGTAACTCATTGAAACTCGATGTTGAGTTTTTGTACTACATTTGTTGTTAAAAATACTAATTTTAACTTTTAGTTGGAGGGAGTATAATGTTTTTCCAAATGTATGCGTTCCATGATAACGTTGTATCAATGCACTAAAGAGTGACCGTTAAATGCTTGGTGCTAAGTCTAAAAGTGCATGATATACTGAAATAGAAAAATAAATTAAAAATAAAATAAAAAATTTAATAACTCAAAATAGCAGAATCTGCTAATAATATTAAGTCTTTAAGATGTTCTTGAGGCCATGTGTGATTAAGGTTGCAATAAGAGATTTCTTATATAATTGAAGCGTATATATGTGAGTGGATTACTCGTACATCATAAAAGCTTAAAAATAAATATTAATTGTCCAAGAGAAAATCAACATGGCTCGTAAGTAGGAAATATATTTTTTCCAGGAGAAAAATTGGAAAATCTGAGTTTTTAACTAAATTTCTTATCATCTAAAACCTTCCTTTTTATGCAAGTTTTCTTTTTTTTCCGGACTTCTATTTAGATTTACTGTGTATGTGCCGATTAGCTTGGAAGATTGAAAAGTCAGTAAAATTAAATAAAATGTCCCTTTTCGATTTTCTTTTAAACGTAGTTTGGCTCAATATATTAGTCACTATATGTCATGAATTGACATTAATATTTTCCGTTAGAGACTAATTTTTAATTGAAATTGCAGTTTACAAAATTCCATTAAGTTACGCAATAAAGGGATATTCATTGTTTCCTAAGGGATTTATCATTTATGAAGATCATTACTGATGTAATTCAAATCCTTTTTAATTGAAATTGCAGTTTCTAAAATTCCATCAAGTTACGCAATAATGGATAGTCATTGTTTTCTAAGGAACACATAATTCATGAAGATCATTGTTGATGTAATTCAAACCATTTTTAATTGAAATTGCAGTTTCCAAAACTCCATTAAGTTACGCAATAAATGGATATTCATTGTTTCTTAAGGAACATATCATTTATGAAGATCATTGCTGATGTAATTCAAACCATTTTTAATTGAAATTGCAGTTTCCAAAATTCCATTGAGTTACGCAATAATGGATATTCATTATTTCCTAAGGAACACGTAATTTATGAAGATCATTGCTGATATAATTCTAACCAGAATAGTGCGATAAAGAAATCTGAATATTCAGTGAAAATAAAAATAAACATAAAATACACCTTCCTATTTTTTCATCTTCTTTTCGCGGTTTTAAACTCTAATTTTATGCAACTTGCGTTGTGCAAAAACCATCCTTGTCAGCAGAAACACCCCACGCTACCAGCCTGTATGTTCCTTCCATTTAATTAGTATTTCTTGAAAGCAGAAGAAAGAGGCCCAAGTACCCATAACTTAAACTGTACGCGTACTCGCAAACATAACTTTCTTTTCCTAGCACAATAAATTACATAAATATCTCTGTTCTATTTCAGGCTAGGCCACAGGGAACCTATGAGCAGAAACATTTCTCCTACGTGCTATCTATCACTGCAAAAATAATGAACCCAGCAACAAAGATAACATTTTCCAACGCCCCACAGGAATGCATCTATCAACTTGAGATGCCTTTCGCCAGACATTAATCCTAGAAAGACATTGCCCAAAAGGTGACTTTTACGACCTGCTTAGCATTTGAAGAGCTTCCACAGATTTCAATTGGAGGAGTGCGATTGTTCCTGCGGTACCAAGTGCTCATTGGGTCTGGTTTTCTTGACCTTTGACCAATGAAGCAAAACTGAGAGTGAAGGAATCTTCTCTTTGTTGTGTGTCAGAAAGCTAATATCTGTGAGCGGATATGCAATACCAGTACGATAACCCTTATGGAGGCATGATGTGGGTGGATAATTACAAGAAATTGTACGAAATGTTGTGGCTGGAGAGTTATTATAATTCGCACCTCAATCAAGGTAAGATTATACTTTTAAAAACTTCTCCCTTTTTTGCTTGCATTTGTAATAACCTCGTATGAATGGATTTGATTACTGTTGGGGTTATTTATCATTTTAAGATTTAATTTTTGTGTATATTGTTATTCAAAGGTAGATTATAAGGTCCTGTAGCATTCCGTCACTTATAAATTCTTATGGTAAAACAGAGAAAGAAAAGAAAAGAAAGTAGTACCGTATAAAGAAAAGTGGAAGAAAATTACTCTTGGCTAATCTGAGACGATCCTCTTTAATAGTCTCAAAAACAACTGAAATTAATATTCAGTTTCAGGAAATGAATTTAGGAGCGTGGTGTTCTTAGTTAACCAATATTTTACAGTTAATTAAATTAATTATTGAACACTAATTCGACCCAGCTTTCTATGCATAAATTTTTGTGAAATTTCAACTTATTTTTGCTCTTTGCATCAGAGATACTAGTTTTCTCTAAGTTCTTGGGAGACGGCCAAAACATATAGCAGTTTTCCCATTTTCTAACAAAAGCTATACTTCATTAAATTTCCACATAAAATTCATTAGCTACTTGTGTTACGCAGTGTGAAGTCATCCGTTTGATCACTCTAACAATTTACAAAGAATTTGTTAAGAGAGCTTTCATTCATAAACAATTATGAAAGCTCTCACTAACCGCAACAAAGAGAGTTAAATTTCTGGTAAAAAGAAGATAAGAAAATTCTTTATTCCCTTTTTCTTCTTGTAAGAGCTTAATAAGTCAATCAAAAGTATCATTATTTTTATTAAGTTTTTGGTGCATGTTTCTTTAAATTAAATAAACATAAATAAATTGACCAATCCTATATTTTTTTAAATACAGAATTAAAATGTAAGCCTGCAATTCTTATATTTTTTTCATCTTGTTTGTTTGTAGTTATTTTACGAGTAAATTGTTCGAACTGTCTTTTTTTTATTTTTTCCTTTTGAATTCAGGTTAATATCGCATTATTATTCTGGAAAAATTTTATTATGATATTATAAATAATTTTGTAACTTGGTGGAAAAGTTTTTTAGTTAAATCTTTAGCATTTTAGGATAGATGCATGCTCCAGTACAGCTATGTATGCGTGCATGGAAAAGGGTAAAAAAAATCGAAAATATGCTTAATTGTTCTTAATTTCTTTTGTTCATAAATATTTATACATAAACATCTGATGCTGCTACGAAAAATCAGACTCCAAGTTTTTAATGCAATATTTATTCCTTCAAATAAATATTTAACCAGAAAGTAACACTTTACAATCCACTCTAGATTGTAAAGTATTTCTTTACAAGCGTCACTTTACAAGTGACTCTGGTTGGTGTAGTGTAATAGGTGTTTGCAAATTCTCAGCAAAGTAGCTAGAAATTTCGAAAATTAATATACAGGTAGCCCTCCTACAGCACGGCATCTTACAACACGGTTTCGCTCTAGCACGGTAAGATAAATTGCGGGAACTCTCGTATAACACTGCAACCTGTAACACGGTTTCGCTCTAACACGATAAAAAATTTGCGAAAACCTTTGTACAGCACTGTACTTCTATAGCACTACATAACATGATTTTTGTTTAACACATTTCAAAACTAAATTACCTTAAAATAATGACGGAAATGAATAATGAACTAAATTGGCTTTACATGAAAATGTATAACCAAATTATAATTTATTCATTTATAATTCTTTAAAATTACAAGAAGGCCTAAGCTTAGCCGAAAATCTTGAATCATTTTTCCTGAATGCAGACCCTTCCGCTGAAAGAAGCCGAAAATTCAGAAGGGAGCTGCAAAATTAAATGTCCATCTCCATACCGTGAATCTACAATGACCTTGTAAGAACCAGCAAATAAACCAAAATTACAGATTTTTTAAACAGGATAGAAGGTGCAAAAAAATCTAAATAAAGAAAAAGGTTCTGTTTCGTTTGAATGTACTAATCAGTGATGAGGAAGAAATTTATCAAATTAAAGTCGCATTAAATGAAAATAATATATTTTGTTTCTTTTCATTTTGTGTTATACATACATATATATTTTAAATAAAAATTAAGTTGTTTATATGGAATTTAAAAAAAAAATGTTTGTTTTTAATAAGTTTTCAGAACGTAACCCCCCGTTTTTGAACTGTCTCTCGGTCTCATATAACACGGTTTCACACAACACGGTATTTTCTAGGAACCTATCTACCGTGTTATAGGAGGGTTACCTGTATGTAATAAAACTTGAACTACTGATGATATTCATATAGATAGAGGATAGTGGGACTTTTAAATATTTACAACAGCTTGAATAAAATTTTTTTTGAGAATGAGCTGTTATTTTTTTTTTCTATTTATATTACGAAGTGTAAGCATTTTACACCTAATATTTTGATATAATCAGAGAGAGTATGATTTGTATCAATAAGTTAAAAATTTGTATACTGGCGTACTGATGGGACTAGAAACGATTTTCGAGCGCATAACCTTTAAAACGATTATTATTGATTCAAAAAAATTTGGTTGTAATTTTCATTAGTTTCTTTTTAAATACTCTCATATCGACTGTTTGATTCAGTTCACTGTTCGTTCACAATGATAATAATCATGCAAAAGTTAATCGACTCATTTTTATTATCCATCGTATTTGAGAGAAATATTGGAAATGAAAAGGATGTATGTATCGAGTATGTATAAATACACCGAGTAAACCATCAAAACTTCTCCGCAGTTCCTATGTAATATGGATAACTAATAGATCGATCGCCATCATCTGCAAAACCATTCACCGATCACATAGCGATACATAGCATACCTTCACAGAGTCTTCCGCGCGCGGAAAGTTTAAAGTAGGTCGCATCCTATCTATGATTTATATTCAGCATATTCTCGTATATAGAATTATGCTGATCAGTGATTGAAAAACAGAATTGCTATAGCTTCACTGTAGTGAAACATTACAAAAGTTTGTAAAGCATCCATAAATTTAGTATTTTACAACTTACTTTATCCACTTTTTTAATATTTTAAAATTCATTTTATCCACTTTAACCCTTCAGCGGGCGCATCCATGTACAAAGTGCAGCATTTTCGTAATTTTAAATGGTTTGTTTTTACAAGTAAGGTTTGAATGTTCTAAGCAGTTTCTATTTATAGCTACATGCACCCTTTCTAATGCAGGTCGAATTTTCTGACCCTTTAAGAACTTGGATCAACAAAAAATTGCAAGCAAATATTTCTTTTTGAAATTGAGTGAGAAACTTATGTAACTACTAAATGTAAACTTATGTAACTAATCTATCTCTGTCAATTTAATACTTATCAATATTACAAACTTTTTGATATTTGTAAGGAAATTTACTTTTTTGTCCACTTTAAAGACTTGTATTTTGGGTTTAAAACTCTTCACAAATTTTATAACTAGATCCATCAAAATTTTTTCCTTGGATGAAATTCAAAATTTTGATGGATTCTTTGGATAGTAAAAAGTAAATTCCTGTTTTACTTTTTACTTTCTTGCGTATACGCAAGCACTATTGCATATGAATGCAATAGTAGTTTTGCCCGAAATGTATTTGAAAGTTCATGTTATTGTTATTTATTTCATATTTCCTATTTCATTTTTTAACCGTAACCACCTAATAGGGGTAAATTGATGGACCTTTGTTTTAAATTATTTGAAGTCAATTTCCTATAAAATGCTTTCGATTTTTTTTTTACGGTTTTTAAAATATTTTCCCACCTTAAACTTTATTTATTTATTGTATTATGTTGAAGAATTTATGAATCCTTGCTCTCAGTTAGCATCAAACAGAAGCCTTTAAAATGAAGAAGGGGGAAAATATTTTATATGTATAGAAATAGTATAAAGTATCTAAAAAGTATATAACAGTCTTTGTGCAGTGGAAATATAGTGAGCGGAAGGACAAAATTTTGAAAAACGGTCCTTATTCTTTTGCTTGTTTAAAAAAGGAAATGTAGTATATCTCTCAAAGAAGGTACTTATTGACAAATTAAGGCATTTATAGTCTACTAGGAGAAACTTGCTTATTAATTATTTATTTCCAGATGCCGTACATGTTTAAAACAATTTCATTCATTTCACGATAGCATGACTTAAATCGTTGTGAATAATAAAAATTTGCGTGATTTATCAGAAAATTTTAAAGCGAGTTTTTTATTTAAATAAAAAATAATGAACTAACACTGACGCTAAACATGGTATTTCAAAACGAAGCAATTATTTTGATGTTGGGCTGATTAGATAATAATGATCTCTCATAAGACTGTACGTGGCATTACTATTTATGCTAAAGTCAAAACAAAATATTAAACAAAAAGTCGACGTCGATAAATCTGTAAAAGGCTGCTGCCTTATTTATCTGTAAAAGGTTGCTGCCTTATTTTTTAGTTACCAGCCTAGCTTTATGTTGTCTTTCCTGTCGCAGCTCTTAATTCTGACGAATTGCAACGCTTCTAAACCCCTCTCGTTCAGACGATAAAATAAATTAGGATATAGTGTTATGAAGTTCAAGTGTTCAGCACACGTTACGGGTCGAGTATAAAAGTGAGCATTCAAATATGAGAGGATCTTTCTCCAGTGCGGCAAGCCAAAGCGTTTAGTTGAAGATTTCGATATAGATGTCCCCGGAGAGCAAATAATCGAGTAATAAAAGCCATAGTGAATGGGAATCAGGTTTTTGTTTCGTATAGGCGTTCGAGTTTAATTTCCTCAATTAGTTTTGTAGATATAATACTATATTACATTTGTTGCGTTACGTCTTTTATGAAGTGTAGGCGTAGATACTTTAACAAATATCGCTGCACTGTGTATAGAAATAATTACAAAATTAAAAGTTGCGAAAATTTCCTAACAAACTTTTACAAACTTCCAATAAGAATTGTTTCATTTCTTTTGTATATAAATACAGCCTTTCTTGCCCTTTAAAGACCTTTTATTTTTGAATAATTAATGAAGATATTGATACAGTTTATTTTCTAAAATAGTTTTAACATTTTTACTCTAACAAAACCAATTTTTTGTCTCTTGCATATATTTTACAAGTTTTTAACTTTTAATAACTACTCTCCAATTTAACTTAACGTCTTGTTGGCAACAAGAATTTCTCCCAGTTATCTGTAATGATTTAATCTGTAATTCCCAATAATCTGTAATGTTTCACGAGTAGTTAAATATATATTACTATATCTTACATTAAGAACTTGCATGCATACAAACTAGCCGGTGAAGGAAACTTCTAAGTGGTTGGTAAATTCAGGAGGGGCTTAAAACAATAGTTTCTATTAGCTTTATTTAATATATAATGTAATTATATTTAATATTTTAATCACTGAAAAGAAAAAAGGCTAACCAGAGCTGAAAGAAAAAAATAAAAGCTTATTAACAAACACTACAGACCTTCAGAATGTCTCGACTCAATTAGTGAAATATTTCGCCTACTTGATTTTAGCCCATACTGAAGGCTACCGAAGCAGTAGTATCACGTGAAGCTCAACTCGTTCATCTTATGTATGAGAAGGTGTTTCCATAGTTCTAAATAAATACAAATACAAAGCCATTAATATTTTTGAATACGACATACAACGGGAGATAATAGAAAGATAAACATATACGAAGTTTTGAGTAAACAATGTAAAGTGTAATAAGGCGTTCACATTCATGTGCTCTGCGGGGGAAGCCAGTGATTTATGGGCACTGCGTTCTGCTCCTATCCTGCAATTGAGCGGTTCTGGGACAGAGCATCAAAGACGGGGAGGGGGGTCACGCGGGTCAAATAGTGTCAAGCGGAGTCGGGGGACAACAGATCAAAGAAACTCGAGGGACCCTGGGGGCGGGAATGGGGGGGTCTAAATACCGTGACTAATGTGATGACAGGAGTCGGGGATACTTCCTGCAGAATTCTCTGCATGAATGTGGATGTACCATGACGTACGCGAAAAGAACGTAATACAAGGAACAAAATGTATAGATTTAAACTCATGTAAGTTCCGTCTCCTTTGTTACAACAGAATGAAACAGGGTAATACTAAAGTGATTAGAAATCTCCCATTTCGTAATACGCACACAAAATTGATGAAGGTGGGTGTAGAGGTAGTGAAGTTTAGCTAATTACATTATCATATTATTGTAATCAACAGCTCATCATTATAATTTTTGTAGTGTCTAGAGAAGAAGAGATACTTCTAGCACAGAGATTCTCAACCTTTTTACATTTGCAGCACCCTTAGGAATGAGATTGGAAACTTGGGGCATCTTCGTTAGAATTTAAGTTTTTTCAATTTAAAAAAAGAAAATTAAATCAAAGTGGAATATATACCAGGAACATCTATATGTTTAAGTTGGTAAGCCGATTCTTTGAGCAGTCCGTAAGAGAAAACCACTAAATCAATTTACTCCATTTTGGTCTTAAAAGAAAGATTTTAATCAATATATGTGTCAAATTTGGTTTCCGCAACCGTAATTTCTATTAATTAGCGATAATTTACAGTTAAAAAATTTCTTTCTGCGCGTGCTCAGTGACGTGTTTATATCTGGCTTTAGATACTCACGAAGTACGCAACCGCATACATTAATTTGTTTCTGCGCATGCTCAGTGGCATGTTTAAATCTGGCTTTAGATACTTACTAAGCACGGGACCGCATAAACACGCTAATTTGTTTACTCTGAGGACCCTTTCTAGGTTTCTCTCTCTCCCATTTTTACTTTTAATTATGTTTGTGAGGTATAGAATTAAACCTGGCTAAAATTGTTTATTTCATGCTCTTGAGTAACCATATTTCTTTTTATTGGATCCAATAGTAATTTTTTAAAGTGTATTTCTCTATTATTATTTTCGACATTTGGCAATGATGTGTTGAGTACAATTTGTGTATTAGTACATTTATTTACTATCCGGACTTCATGTTTTGACGAGTACCAACTAGCCTTAAATTTAAGTTCAAATAAATACTGTCTCCATTCCTGATTTTATTCATTTATTGAAAGATATAGGTAACAAACAGCAGAATAGAGTATATCAATACGGTTTCAAAAATAGCCTTGGAATTCCGTATAGTATTATACTAGAGGACTACAATGCATGGAAATCGCTGAGAAGAGTTTTGTTTTATTAATGGTAGGCTTGCGATCGATGCTATGTTTGATATCAGGCCTAGCAGTTGTGGGAGTGAGAGTAACTAATTCATTCTCAGGAATGAGAACATCGATCTATGTCACAATCTGTCGGGCGTGAAAGTAATTACTTCAACTTAATAATCATTTTAAGTGGGCCCTACAAATATATTTTTTGTTCTCCCAAAATTACACGTGGTTCCCCTGAAAGATCTCGCGGCACTCATAACCTTTAGCTTACGGGGCCCATTTTTCCCATTCTCTCTTTAGAAAGGGAAATTTCATACCCCCTTTGTAAGAACGGTCATTAAGGGGGTTATATATATATATATATATATATATATATATATATATATATATATATATATATATATATATATATATATATACATACATATATATATATATATATATATATATAATATATATGTATATATGTATGTATGTATATACACCGGGTCGTCATAAAGAAACTTTGCCGTTATATGGACCTCTAGCGGCCGTTCCGTTCAACCTATCGAGATGAGATTTCAGATATAGTTATTCAGAGGTATGTGCTCGGGATTCTGAGAACGGCAACACAGTGACGCTCACGGTTATGGTTATAGGTATAGAAACTCGAAATTTTCAAATGGTAACGCCTGCGCTGAGCATTTTGGGACGGGAAAAAGTGGGTGTTGCCATTTGAAAATTTCAAGTTTCTATACCTATAACCGTAACCGTGAGCGTCACTGTGTTGCCGTTCTCAGAATCCCGAGATCATACATCTGAATAACTATATCTGAAATATCATCTTAGGTTGATCGGAACGGCCGCTAGAGGTCCATATATCGTTTTTGTAGGCCTTTCGCATAGCTGTTTTTAGTGCGTGCATAACGCGTCCGTTTTTTGTGATACAAGTACCGTTCCAACGCTCTTAAGGGTTTTCGCATGCGCTGAGCATTTTGCGATGGTAAAAAAATGGGTGTTGCCATTTGAAAATTTCGAGTTTCTGTACCTATAAGCGTAACCGTGAGCGCCACTTGGTTGCCGTTCACAGAATCCCGAACTCGTACCTCTGAATAACTATATCTAAAATCTCATCTCGATCGGTTGAACGGAACAGCCGCTGGAAGTCCATATATCGGCAAAGTTTCTTTATGACCACCCTGTATATATATATTCATTCTTGGGCCCGTATTCTTGGGATACATGCTATCCCATCCCGTAAGGAAAAGGTTAAGTGCTGCGACACACCGGTTTAGAATCACTGTTCTAGACCGAAATTCATTCTTACAAGTCTTACGAAACGAGCGGAGGAGAGGTGAGTGTAGATACTACGGCCAGTGAACTTTAGGAGCCCGGCATAAAACCTAAAAGCCCATTAATATGGTTTTCCTTGGGCTTGGAATTGGCTCTCGACGCCTGAAGATCATGGGCCTGTTCACATAGAATCCGTCAGCGTCAGCGTAAATGTTTTTAACCAATCATATACTAATCAGCGCCAACAGAACCTATCAGCTCCAACGGAATCTTTGACGCTGACGTGAACGCTGACGCTGACGCTGATGTGAACAGGCCCATAGAGTAACGCAAGCACGTACCTGACTGAAAATAAAACATAGGAGAAAAACAAGAAATGTATATTCACGCCATCTAGTGGTCAGACACGCGTTTATACTAATATGGACAGCAAAAAAGAGTGGCAAATTTTTGTTTCTTGAACGCGACCGGGACTTGTCTGTTCGACATTCTCCCATTTAACGCATGAATTTGTTGGAGTTTTATTATAGGAGCACAGTGAAAATGTATTAATACCACTCCCTATGAGGAGACATCAACAAAGTAGTATGTGCCTTAGTTGAGATTCGATCCCTAGCCCACTCCGTAGGGACGCTAACCGCTATATGCAGGAGCAGCAGCGTCACGAAGCGGTTGCTGTAAAATCACCTACGATTTTATATAACCTACACCTGGTTATCTTAACTTAGAAACCTAACTGTAATTAAAAATCTAGTTATAATGACAAGGCTAAAAATTATTGACAACAGTCATCTGGACCTTAAAATTTCAGTGCAGACTTATTCAGTAGCGTTACCACGGATAAGGTTTTAGGGCTTTGATTCCTTTCCAAGTAACTAACTGAGCTGAAAATTCGAAAGAAAAATGTAATTTTGGGGATAGTTTTCATCACCATTTCTCAACCACCACCACAACAACACGAGCTCACAAACACACACACACACACAAACGAAGTTTTTCCATCAGAAAAAGCAACCCCTCGCACCCTAACAAGAATTCTGTTTGCTCTAGATATCTACCTGAGTTCGAAAATTTATATTAAGTTCGAAATATAAATTTATATTAAGTTCGTTATTTTGAGTTCGAAAATTTATATTAATTGACAGATTGGTCGAAGGATAGTTCGAATAAGAGTAGTAGTGCCATCTGTTGGAGAGAATCCACAAAACGAAATGAGAAAATAAGGGGTTTAGAGAACAGTTACGATGGTGGATTTCGTAATATTTTCACTTATTCATAGCAATAGAGGTGTTAAACGATAGTATCCTACAATTATTAAATTTAAAAGGGGCAGCATTGTTTTGAAATATGAGTTAAAATAGAAGGAATGCAACTGTGATTTATCGTTGATCATTTATTACCATTTGAATTTTTTTAATTTATTTATTTATTTTTTTTTGGGGGGGGGCGGTACAAGTAAACTAATTAAATGTATAGATTACGATTTAAATGTTAGTGGTGACAAAGCTACTTGTTTCAACGGCAGAACATTATTTTAGTTAAAACATTAATTTTATTTCTTTATTTAAAAGAAATTCGATATGTAAATGAACCACATTTTTTTTTGGAACAAATTAAATTCAGTATGCAATCACTACTGAAATTTAAGGGCTCAGAAGAACATTAGAATGATCTTCACCATAAAACATGCTATGTTGCACTGAATTTATGTTGGAAGGTTCTGATGTACTAAAGCAGTGGTTCCCAACCGGAGGTCCGTGAGAACCTCGGGAGTTGTCCGGCACCACATATAAAAAAGTTGCCGAACTTATGGGTATTCCATTTTTGGGGGGAACTAAAGGCTGACAGAGATTAGTCCGTTGAATCATATAGCTAAAGTTTATGAAAAACTTTATAACTCTTTTATTAGAATAATCAGAATTCAAAACATCCTTATTATTTCCTTTAATGAAAGGTTTAGTGTTGAAAAGAGTGTTTGTAAGCCTACAAGTAAACTAACTAAATGTATAGATTACCATATATATGAGGCGTTGAAAGGCAAAGTGGTGTAAGTCACATTTTCGCCTTTTTTTATTTAAGGGCAAAAATGTAATCTCCATGTTCAATTTATGGTGGAATTGCAAATAATTATTATTTGAAATATTATAATAATTATTATGAATTATAATTTGTTCAATTTATAGTGGAATTTTTTGTAGTTTTTGCAGTAAAACGCTTTGGACTTAGACCACTTGACTTACTGACTACTTTGCCTTTCACCGTCTCATATGTCAGTGGTGACAAAGCTACTTGTTTTAACGGCAGAACATTATTTTAGCTAAAACATTAATTTTATTTCTTTATTTAAAAGAAATTCGAGATGTAAATGAACCACATTTCTTTTCTGGAACGTATTAAATTCAATACATAATCACTACTGAAATTTAAGTGTTCAGGAGAACTTTAGAATGATCGTTGTTCACCATAAAACATGCTTTGTTACACTGAATTTATGTTGCAAGGTTTTGAGACTAGAGGAAATTCCCTTCGAGTTTGAGTCTCTTGAACTTGGGTTGTAAAAAATGTTTCAGATGTATCAATCAAAATATGTATTCTTTGTTTGGATCTTGGATATCACATGGTCCTCCAGGAAAGATAAAGAACACTTACGTTCAATTCATTATGACAAGCACTGTAAATGAATAACAGATCAAATGAATAACAGCTCTGATTTTCATGCTCTTCTTTATACTAATTTAAGGGTTTCCCAAAGGGGAAAAGTTAAAGAATTTTTACAATTTTTTTATCTTTAAAAGATTGTTATCATTACTGAAAAGATCAATCAAACGATAACGTAACAATCATTGATTGCAGTCCGTTATTGCAGAAATTTTCTGTACTACTGTGAGAGAGGACCATCAAAAATTACACTACAAGGTACACAATGCTGCTTCTACGATTATTAGAACAAGCACCATTATCTAGATGTGGAGACCAGGGTTCGATTCTTTGGTCTGGCAGTCTGACATTATACTGCATTAATGAAGGTGAAAAAAAGGTGATTTTTTTTCAAGTGTTTGTCATTTACGGCAAACATTGGAAGAGATAATCGTTGTGAATATCTATGGTGTCCGGTATAAAGGCCTTAAGTCAAAAAAAGTGATTTTTAGGCCTTTGTTAGTATTGATAAAAAAAGAAAAATTCTTTTGACTTGTAGAAAAGGCTTAAGTCTATCAATTTTGTATACAAAAGCACATTTCTTTGTACAAAAGACTCAAGTCGAAATTATTGTTCTGCGATTGGTATAAAAGCCAATAACTTGATATATTTAAATCACTGTTTTTGACATAAGACCTTTATACCGGGCGCCATAGATATATTTCTTCCGTTAACTCATTATATGTTCCCACGATTCAATTAATAAGCTACGAGCATGATTTCCGAATACAGATTGTGTGGAAACTAAAGCTCTACCTCTGTATATTAGATGTTGCCAACAGTATCTTGTTGTTTTCAGTTGTTCGCAACGTAATTCGTTTTTGCCCGAAAGCAGTTAACGAAGCTAAACTTTTGATAATTTTAAGTGCTCGTTTAGTAATTAAATAAATGTTCAATAATTTTTAAGCACCGTCTGAAATTCCAATTCCAAGTTGTATTTTAATAATTACTGGAAAGTAACAACTGTTGTTTATTTCGCTCAAATTTCTATGATGCCCGGTATAAAGGGCTCAAGTCAAAATCGGGGATTTAAATATACCAAGTTATTGGCTTTTATACCAATCGCAGAAATATAATTTCGACTTGAGTCTTTTGTACAAAGAAATGTACTTTTGTATTGAAAATTGATAGACTTAAAAAAATTGTACTTTTGTATAGAAAATTGATAGACTTAA
Organism: Dolomedes plantarius; assembly: GCA_907164885.2. Classification (NCBI taxonomy): domain Eukaryota; kingdom Metazoa; phylum Arthropoda; class Arachnida; order Araneae; family Dolomedidae; genus Dolomedes; species Dolomedes plantarius. The sequence continues at coordinate 70,079,799 of OU015500.1, forward strand.
GCCTTTTATACAAGTCAAGAGATATTTTTTTTTCAATACTAACAAATATCTAAAAATCACCTTTTTTTACTTAAGCCCTTTATTCTGGGTACCATCAATTTATTAACAAATAAATTCTACTGCCAGTCCAAGAACCGAGAAAAAAATTGAACTGTAGTATATTAATTGTTTTTGTTCATATTAAACCATTTACTCAGTTATTTTCAGTCGAAAAAAGGCCGTGAAATTTAAATAAAAGTCTTTCTAATATCAACCAGCGTATGATTTAAGAGTATTATATATCTTCAACATAAAAAAACTGAATGGCAACAGTTGTATAAAGTATCGTTATTATTCGATTCGCCTTTGTGTTAAGTTTTACATGATGCGCTGTAAACGCGAGGCTCAAATATCATAAAAATTAACACTAGATTTAATTGTGTTACCTTTTTATTGAATACTCGCAAATTCTAGTTTCCCCACTTGCGGATCCTATAAACACATTCTTTCTTCTTATTTTTTCTTTCTTTCTTATTGAATATTGTGTTTCTTACTCTTCAGCATCAGGACCTGGTATAGCAAACGAAAAGATAAATAAATAAATAAACAAATAAATAAAACTCATACCGCTACCGTTTAAAATTTTTGAACAGAAAAACACGACATATTTCGTATATTCTACACATGTCCTGTAGAATATACGAAAAGAAAATTAAAAGATAATTAATTATAGATGTAAATGTCAACTTCTACATCGGTTATATCTGTATGACAATTCCATACCTGGTCTCTAAAATAAATGATCAAACGATTTGTGAGAACACATGCGCCCGTAACCATATAATGTGCTCTGAAATATTTTGATAGCATGAATACTTGATACGGATTAATTAGATTTTCTACCTTAATCATTATAATTATTTATTACATTTTGAAAAACACAGAAGAATAGGCAGAACTGGCGAGACGGGGGAGGGGAGATTGCTCCACCCCCTCGCTTCTGCGAGCATTTTGGTCCCGTAGTGACTACAGTGCAATGGATCTTCCTAATAAGGCCCCTTGTAAGAATTTTTTTTTTTTTTTTTCCTGTGGGGCGTCGGCTCTCGACACCCATGTTCCATAATTTTATTAATTTATTTATGGCGGATGTGAATATTATTTCTGAAAACCGCTCTTGTCTATTTTGAAATATGAATTAGTACTACTTTGTGCATTAATTATTCTAATTCCTCAACATAGTTTTGAATTGGGTGGAAAAGAGAATAATCCCTGTGAGTTCCTGGGGAGATGAAGGCATAGTTCCCACCCCTATCCTGGTTCCATGGACTTAGGTTTAGTCATGGCCATAGGCGTAGCATGCTTCATAGACTTTCTTTTTTATGGGGGGGGGGGCACGAATTTAATTCGTTCAGGACCCTCTTCGGCGCATTGACTGCCGGACGGTCCTTAAAATATGAAATACTGTGATTTTTTTTTTAATTGAATAAAAATAGAATAGATGTTTGAGCAGTATTCAAAAGTTATACAATGAGGAAAATAAATATAAGATAAATAAACCGAGAAGAAAAATATAGCATCGAATTTTTGTTATGGATCATATCATTGTTAAAAACCATATTAAGGCTAAAGACAAAATCAGAATCTTCAGTTTAACAGTTTGAAAAAGCGGGGAAAAACCCAGCTTTCTTAAAAGTTTTCTACAATTTTCCAATTTTAACTGAACTTCACTTGACTACACTTTTCATTCTATTTCAGATATGATTTGTTTATGATGTACGCTATTAATTTGTATCATTTGTAATTGCTTTGAGATAGCAACCTCGGGGATTAACTGTATCTATGCTGTGACACGTTATAGCTTATGTAAAAAAAAAAATACTGGATATTTTTGGTTTTAAAGATATTGATGAAAAACAAGAGATTCTGCTAAAAAGAGTAAAAAAAATAACTTTGCCTTTCACAAATGTTTTCTGAAATAAAAAAAACTAGGGAAAAGTTGCAGTAAATAAATAATTATATACCAAGTTTAATCAATGATAGCTAATCAGTCCAGTTTCAGAAATAATTAGTTGAACTGATTCTGTATACAGAGCCTTTTTATCGCATGGGCAAATCGGGACTTTGCCCAGGGCCCCCTGATGCTAGGGGGCCCCCAAACCCCCTTGGTGTATGCACCTAGTACTTCTAATAGTATGTATAGCCCATGGATAGTTCTTATTTTTATAAATGTTCGTAAGGGGGGCCCCCAAATAGCATCTGCCCAGGGGCCCCCAGCATTCATAATCGGGCCCTGTCTGTATATTCATTTATTATAGCAGTATAATGAAACAAGATTTTAAGATTAAGTGTCAAAAGATTATTGAAATAAAATGAAAGGTTTATTAAAAAAATGTACATGATGCTAAATTAATAACAGGACTTAAAGTATTTAAGGCACGGTATGGAAAATTTTATTTTTCGGGAATAATTAACCACTGTATAAAAGCATATTGATCAATTATTAATATTGCTCTACAGATTAATCTTTGGTTAACAACTCCAGAATTTCTTTCTTAAATCCTTCGTTTACAGTTTATGCTGACCCTATTACATCGACTAGCAGAATAAAGGCTGATTGACAAAAGAAATCAGATATGAGGAGTATTATAAATTGTTTGTTTCATATTGTGTGACACACGCATAAAACTTACCCTTATTCTCTCTTACTGTGTTATCTGGAAACAGTGGCGCCATCTCTCGTAAGCAAGATATTAAATAAGAAAGTAGCCTTGCATCTGAGATATGGCAACAACAGGAGTCGAACACTTCAGTAGACCATATTACAATATTACACTTGCTGGTGGAAAATGATCTCTACATTTTAACACCTATTACATGTGATAAATGTTGAATATCAAGCCTAAAAAAATTTCATTTTGAAAAGAATAAATAAATAAATAAGGAGATTTTCATTTTTCATGTGATATTTTTCATATAATGCTATATACTGCAATATACCGTCATTGCAATTCCCTTTAGAACTAAGCTTCGTTAATTTTACGATTCCATTTAGAATTAAGCAAATTATTTTTTAATTTGTACAGTAATTAGCATGCTTAAGATGAAAAATAGGCGCGTTACTTCTCATAACACTGTGAGATTTGTAAGCTATGAAAGGTGCAAGCAGTGCAGAATACTCTTTTTTTTTTTAAACCTAAATTCAATGAAATAATCATAAGGATTGTTGTAATAATTATAACATTGATGATATCATTTGTAATAAAAACAAATTAAACAAGATATCGCGCTTGACCTGATAATGTAGCAGTCAAATTTATTACTTAGCTCTAAAAGTGGGAGTCAAATTTTACTATAATGCTACGTTAATCATAAAAAATGCGTGTATTATAAAATTTAAAAAACTCCAGTAAATACAGAAAATGCTAGGCCTAATTTGCAGTTGATACTACTGATAATTATAAGAATGATTCTATATACTATTATGATTTATCATCAGCATCACATTTACCACGACAGCCCAGGTGGGCCAGTGCCTTCTGTTGAAGATTCCACTAGCCTATTTCTAGACCTGGTCTACCAGTTCCTCACTCTAATCTCTCTAATATCGAAATTTCGCAGAAAAAAAATAGACTATATAAAATTTCGCATTTATTCTCATATATATATATATATATATATATATATATATATATATATATATATATATATATATATATATATATATATATATATATATACAGTCGAACCTCCATATATCGAACTTCCACATATCGAAATTTTCTATATATCGAACTCTTAGCAAATCCCCATGTTCATTACATAGAAAACTTGTTTCTATATCGAAAAAATCTCTATATATCGAAATTTTTTTCAAGAGAAATTGGGAGCTTTTATTCCACTTTAGAATAAAATCTCCCAATTTTCGGCATTTGAAACAATACGTCTTGAAATTCAAGTCGCGGAAAATGTCCCTGATTAAAATTTTAGTGGACTGAATAAATACGAACATTTCTTTGAACTTTCCGCAAAACTGGCTGTTCAGCAAGATATTCGTAGTTTTTTTAAAAAGAATGTAACTATGATCATTGTAACCACTGTCTGGATTATTGTTTTTTTTAAAGGTATGTAGCACTCGATAAATCTTTCATATTAATTCATTTTTTAGTTATTAACTTTCATTTAATGGGATTCGCATATAAATTAGAAATAGAGTTTCCTATATGAAAATTAGCTTTAATTATTTTTAAGAGAATTATGAAAAAACTAAGCTCAATTCTATATATCGAAATTTCTATATATCGAATTTTTTTCCGGCAATTTGCTACTTCGATATATGGAGGTTCGACTGTATATATATATATATATATTAATTAATTAAAAAATTTCGCATTTATTTAAAAAAATCACAATTTTACTTACTTGTTTAAGTAAATATCAAAATTCTTAGTTAAAAGCTAACATTGTAGTAGACTTCCCATTCTCTTCCTTAAGTCTTTAGCAATAAGCAAATTTCGAGAGTGAGATCGCTCAGTTAAAGACCGTGGATGGTCTTAGATAAGCAATTATGTTAATAAATTATTACTATTATTACCTAATTTCGCTTGAAAAACCGTTTATCACCGAGTTTTCGACGGAAAGTAGTAGAAAAAGTAATTTTCGCATTTATTCCCTCATATCGGCAAATTTCGAATCTATTTCGTAAGTACGAAAATTACGTATCCCTAATTATGATGTTAACAGATAAAAATGAGGACTGAAATCATTGGTAATGTTCCTTGCAGGAATTTAAAGATTCTCTTGATTTGATATAATGCTCTAATGTTTAGGTCCCTGTCCCCCTGATAACTTTTCCAATTTTATATTTATATTAAGTATTTAAAAAAAATCATTTCAAACGTAGATTTTTTAAGAAACAAAAGGAAATCTTGGGAAATTATCTGCATTGTTTTGCTTCTATTGCGTATTTTTTTTGGCAAATAGCTAATTAACTATTCAACAGTTCAATTATAGAAACACCGTAGCTTTATTTCGCTCTAAATACACGTAGAAAGAAACATCAAAAAGCGTCAAGAATTATTAGGAGTCAAAAGTTAGGAACTGAAGAATCACGAGAGTATTCAAGGTGTCGTGGGTTGATTACTCGCGTTGAATTAAAGTTAATAAGTCTGTTAATCGTTCCATACTCACATAAAGACCTATGAGTAAATAGATACAAAAATAGAATGAGAACAAGTTTATTAGTCAAAACGAAAAACAAGAAGGGAGATAGGCACATTTTGGATCATTGCCATCGGGAATGTAATGTTATTATCAGCATTTAATCAGGAAATTTTGTAAGTAATTTTACTGAAAACGATAAGACAGACTTTTCACGTGTAATTGAACACAATATTTACAAAATGTTGAAGCTTTTAAAGAGTTTTTTAATTCACTTTTGAAATGTTTTCAACACACACAAACACAAATAGACATAGTTTTATAATAAGCTAAAAAAAACTGGATATAATACACATTTATTTAACAAAATGAGCAAAAAACTTTTAAAAAGGATGTGTAGTGTTAATACCCACACTATAAAGGCAAAAATCGTCTTACGAGTTTATTATCACCCAACATATTCCTGTGTAAGAACAAAAATTTATGAATGCTGAAACTGAACGGTGACACATGAAGTTCGACCGAATTGTTAGAATAAATTTGTTTAGTGATAATTCCACTATTATTATTAACCTATATCCTCTGGTCATCTTAATATGGTCATTGTAACATTTTCCAGATTCAACTTTTACATATGTATATGTATATATATCAATCTCAGGTATCCAGGTGTTCAGATTTGAGGAAATGTTTAGAAAAATTCAGCAGATAATATTTCACAGGATAATTTTCATCTGAGCATAAGTTTTAATTAGCATAGTGATGATATCAGATAAAGAGAGAAAAAAAGAATTTCGCTGTTTCAATGTATTGCTCATTTTTAGTTTACGTGGTAGTGACGCCATCTATTGTGGATAGTCTGAACTAATATACCAGCTTCTATCCAACAGTACTCGTAAAGAATATGAGTATTAAAATTTAAATACTGCATTAATTTAAGAAATTCATATCGTGTGTAAAAGTTGTTGCGTCAGTTTTTCTAGATGATATAATTTAATGAATTTATTTAATTGATTTATATCATTATCATAACACTGTTAACGCACATATCTCAGGAAGAATACATATTTTTGGGGAGAAAAATTTTTTTAGAATGCAAGAATCTGCAGAATTCGAATTCTGTAAAATTTCTCCAAGTCTTAGGTGATGTTTAATTGAAAATTAAAATTATACGAAAATTCCTACCTTCACACAAGATGTATTTTTCCAGTTTTTCAGCTTAAGTTATTTCTTTGCTCCATTTCGTACTCTTCTTACATCATAATTCTGTGTGTATTTCCGTTAACGTTCTGTCATTCACTCTTCCTCTTTCCTAAAATATTAGAGAATAAATTAATAATGTACTCTTTGCAAATATGGGGGTTTTTCTTGAAGAATAAAAAGGGAATTATGAAATCAGAAATTCAGAATGAAATTTAAGTTTTAGAGTCCGGTTAAAATTTTAAGTTATTTCTAATTTGTACTCCAGAGATTGAAAAATAAATAAATAAATACACTGCTGGCCACCCATATTGCAACACTAAGAAAGACAAGAGATATCACAACAAAATTTATTTTGTAGATAACATATTGACCAAGTATCAAATGATTAAATTTATAGACTTCTGTGAAGTGTGGTTCCTGCCAAAATCAGTAGCCAGAGTAGCCGCCATTGTTGGAGATCACCGCTGCCACACGCCTCGGCATTGATTCAAAGAGACTTTGGATGAGTTCTTGGGGTACAGCAGACCAAGCAGCTTCCACACGTTGCCAAAGTTGATCTGCTGTGGCAGCTGGGGATGGAATCTGGGTCAATCGTAGAGCAACCATGGACCACATGTTTTCTATCGGCGAAAGATCCGGAGAGCGAGGCGGCCAGGGAAGCAATTCAATCTGGCGATTGACGAAGAACCGTGGGACAATGCGTGCCACGTGTGGTCGTGCATTATCCTGTTGAAATATGGCTGTGGGCAAGCCCTGAAGGTAAGGAAGGACAACTGGCTCCAACACCTCGGAGATGTAGCGCTGGCTGTTTAAAGTACCGGCAATGCATACTAGAGGTGTGCGAGAGTGATATCCAATACCGCCCCATACCATAATACCCGGTGCAGGACCAGTGTGGCGGTGCATAACGCAGCTGTTCAGCATCCTCTCTTCACGGTGTCTCCAGACTCGAATGCGACCATCGTGGTGTTGCAGACAGAAGCGTGACTCGTCAGTAAAGACAATTTCATTCCATTCTGCAGTCCACATCCTTCTGTCATCGCACCATTGGCGGCGGAGACGTCTGTGGTTCTGCGTCAAGGGTAGGCAAAGCAATGGACGTCTTGCGGACAGACCACTATGCTGTAAACGGTGTCGAATGGTACGCTCAGACACTGGATGATGCGTTACAGACTGCATGTGCTGTGCTATGGTTCGTGATGTGACTGAGTGATCCGTCACTGCCATGCGCACAATTTGCCTGTCATCACGTGAAGTGGTGCGCTGAGGTGGATGCGATCGAACACGCCGGTCCGTCGTACCCTCCTGCATCCAACGATCTTATATCCGCATTACAGTTGTTTGGTTTCGTCCAACACGACTACCGATTTCCCTGAAAGATAATCCACAATCTCGGTAGGCCACTATCCTTCCTCTGTCGAACTCGGATACTTGATCAAAAGATGATCGCTGTTTTCGACGAGGCATAATTGATCGTTTTTTTTTTGAAAAAACCACAAGAAAAACACAATTGTCGAACTTGAAATCGTCGAAATCTCCAAGCCTTAAATAGCGCTTTGAAGTGGCGCCACAGGCGCGCGTGATGTGCGTCTGCGCTGAAATTCTAATCATTTGCATATCTCACCTCCGATAATGCATGTTGTAAATTTCATGTTATTTGCATGTTTCCTTCAGGGTGTTGCATTTACAGTGGCCAGCAGTGTAAATAAAAAATCTAAAGAATCTGCAAACTCTGAGTAACGTTTACTAATATGATAAGTCAATGGAAACTTTTTTGAATGAAAAATGTGAAAAATTATGAATTTTTCTGTGAAATGTTAAAAAAAAAATGCATTAAAACATTTTGTTGAATCTACAAATTGTTGGATTATAGTACCGACGATAATAACTTTAGTTTACGACGATAGTTTTATTCGTCGTTACTATCATCGCTACTCGTCATTTCTGTGGGCTTTTAAATTATATATGTATATATATATATATATATATATATATATATATATATATATATATATTAATAGCTGCAGGTAAACAAACGTATGTTTGTTAGAGAGCAGACACGGGGACGGGCTAATCTCGCGAACCGAGCATAGCAGGATATCGCGACTGGTACCGATGTACGCGGACGGACGAGACGCGTGCACTGATGCCATCCTCAACTTTCAAAAGTTCAAACTATTTTAATTATTAAATTAAAACCGCCGATCTCAAAAGAAGCGGACAACAGAAACAGCTCACATTCCGAGTGGGCCAGCTCCTTTCCATTTCGCAAATTTCCACTATTTTCATGCATGCAAAATTCAACTTTTCTGTCAACCAATAGACACATTTTTTATTTCCATTTGTTCTACAACTCTTCATCTTTAAGGATATACACGTTTTTATTAAGTTAAAAATGTTTTTCATTGCAAACGAAGCTTTTTCCCCAAAGCAATTTTCCGAATTTCACGAAATCGACAATTTTGATGGACAAATATTTCGGTTTTCTGCACCTATTAATGTCAATTTTACGATTTATCGGCATTTGCTAGATGTTCAACTTCCAAAATATACCAAATATATTTAATAAAAAAAAATGTTATCCTAAAAAAGCGTACTTACAAAACTCACTTTTGAAATTTCCCGCGTTGATCGCCATAGTATCTTAATGTAACTGAATGCCGAGTTCGTAATTTTTCGACTTATTATTTTACTCGCTAATAATTCCAGCAAGTTCGTGAAATTTGTTTCTACTTTTCCCCCATGAAATTTAATATTTACGTTCTGCCATGTTGCCAAAAGGAAAAATTATTAGTTGAGAACGAGTCTGAGAATAAGTCATTTAATAATTGAAATCCAGAAATAATTTTAAAGTACCAGAAATAATTTTAGTTTTAGGAAATGAGAAGTTAAAAGCTTAGAATTTTCCCAATTGAATGAACTTCTTTTTTGTTTAAAAAGCAAAATTTGAAAACGGAAATTGGAAAGAATTATTTCAAAATCCAAAAAAGGAAATTTGAAAAAGAGAATTTTAAATAATTATTTCGTTTTTTAAAAATTTTAATATATATTTTAAAGTGATTAAACAGTTTTTAATCTTTAAGAAATAAAACCATTTCATTTTAAATCGAAAAAGCAACACATCCGGTTGCCACTCTGCTAGTATATATGTCTATATATGTGTGTGTGTGTTTAAGTAAGTAAGTATAAGTGTAAGTAAAGTAACGCAAATAGACATTTTACAGCTTAATTGTGTATGTTTACATACAGTTAGGGGATGTCGGAGGTGTTTTTACTCTCTAATCAAAACACCCCCCCCCCCCTTTCACACACACACACTGCGCCACTGGATACAAAATCAAAGATTTCACATCTTTCATGTCTTTTCTCAACTACTATTAAGTTTTATAGAAATAAGGCAGAGGAAAAACGCTCAGGGAAACGGACTTCATCTATGAATAAAATGAATATCTGACTGTTCGAAAACATTACATTTTTTCTATTTAAATTGTTTAATTCAGTTTCTGGAACCATTACACAAATAAATTACATTTTAAAACATAAATTTAGTTCAATTTTTAACACATCTTTTTTTTCCAATTCTCTGGAAAACATTATGTTTGATGAAAGAGTTAAACACAGATCCAAATTTATAAAATCATTCACTTTGTCTAGCGGCGGAAACCTTGTTCCTCTGCGTGACCTAGTAACGCCATCTATTGACGTAAACTGGCAATAAGAAGAATTTGGGCTACACAGTATGGGTGGAGATTTTGATTGATCGTTAAAGTAAAAATTATTTATATGAATTAAAAATCATGATTTTTACGTAAAAGTAAACTATGTAAAAATAGTATGAATAACAGTGTAGAGAAAAAACCCGCGGGCTCGTAGATAGATTGAAGAAAATATATATCATATTGAATTATTAAAATAAAATTTCTGCCATTACATATTTTAAACTTTTTAAAGTTATTTTTTTAATTAAGTGGGCTTTCAAAATAACTATCATTAAAAACCAAAAAACGATATAGACATAAACCGGCAGACGATATGAGATAAACACGGTTCAAAGCTACAGTTCGTTGATTTTTAAAATGGTTTGCCAAAATTTTCATATTTAGTTTTTATATATATTTGTTAATATATTCTTAATTAAGAAAAAAAATTCCTCCAACTGAAAAATTGGGAGAAGTGATTTTTTTTTTAATTTAAAGAAAATGGTTCCAGTCAAAAATAGTTATCTCACCACTGTACTGCAGGGCAGCTTTCAACGAGAAAATTGTATATAAAGTTTAAATCCTGTAATCACAGCACCATTTTAATTTTACGGTAATATACCAGTTTTACCGAGGATAATTTTATCCATTTATTATTAACTATCTGAATACCCGTGGTTCGCTACGGAGTACATTCAAATTAAATACAACGGTCAATGTATGTAATTAATACCATATATATATATATATATATATATATATATATGAAAAATACAACGGTAAATGTATGCAATTAATTTGTATGTTTAATATCCATAAACATATTAATTTTAATTAAATTCTTAAAAAACTTCCATCTCAATTAGTGCAGTGGTTAAATTTTATCTTTCACCGTATTTTAATATTTTTTTTTTTGTCAATTTATTTCGTCGTTATGCACGTGACGCAAAATTAATTATAGTATCGCAAAAAGAAAAGAAACCATGTAATCAGCATTTAATAAATTAAATTCTAAAAATTAATCTTTAAAAATTCGCCAAAAATCAGAAAATAGGTAAGGATTTGAAAATATTTCATTTTAAAGGAATTTTTATGATATTTCCCCTGATATAAATTTCATAACCCTCAGATTATTATTTTAAATGCAAACTTAAAAAAGGTTTAAAAAACCTTAAAAATTTAATTTCAAATAATCTAAGAAGAATTTTTCAAAAATCTTTCTTAGTGCACCTCTTCTACACTATAAGAAGAATAACCATGCAAAATTTCAGATCTCCGGCGGTTTGGTCTGTGCGTTATCTGTCAGTCACGGAACTGTTTTATATATATAGATTTGGAATAATTGGGGAAGAGTCACCTGACTAATCAAGAACTATCTTATGTATAGAAGAGGCAAAACTGGTGGAATTGTATACTCTGCCTCTACGATTAGATGCACATTCCCTAGACAGAATTGCTCGTCGTTTGACATGCTCTCCCTTAAGAGGGAGATGGAACAATAATTTAAATATATTACTCGTAATATTTTTTAATCTCCGAAATCCGCTTCTACGATTATCGTCTGAGTTGCTCTTTCTTAAGAGGGGGAGGTAGTTATAAATTAAAAATATTACTCTTAATTTTTTTTTTTTCAATCGCTAAAGTAACTGAGATTTATGTTATAACCGATTCTATTTGCATAATAGGAAATATTCAAATAAACTCGATTTAAAATTATTCTTTATGAGTTACAATAATATTCCTTTACGTTTAGGAAATTGAGAATGAGCAGGGACGTAATTAAGTAATACAATTTTTTTTTTTCATTTGGGTAAAATTTCAGTTTTAAATGCAAGAAAAATGCAACTGACATCTCATAAACTTTGAAATGAAAATTTCGTTTTATTTTTTAAAATAGAGATAAAAGGTTTCGGAAAAAGAATTATTTTTCAAATTTTTTTCTATTTTCACCCAGAGAACAAAGATAAATATTTACCTTACTGCAATTTCTTTCCTTAGTACTAGGGAATATTTTTATAACCATCTATTTTCAATGTAAGGCATAATTCTTATGAGCTCTGCTAAAAGTTTATGAAACGATCAACCCATGTCTGTAAAAATATGTATATAAATCTGAACGTTTCCCACGGTCCATGAATTTCTCATCCTCTTTTAATAAATGTATATGAAATTTCTTAAATTTTTGTACTTTTTACTTAAAGTACTTGTAATTTTTTTCCAAGGAATCACTTAAAATCGATTAAAACTTTTTAATATGAATTAGCTACTAAATTTTGAATATGGCATGTTATATATATTTTGCTCTAGAATTTGGGCAAGCCCAAATTTCGTGCTGGATTTATTTTTATTAGGTCAGATTAGGCCTAAAATTTTAAAATGTTCGCCTTTTTTGTGTTCTACAGCTCTTAGATAATAATCTCTGAAATTGATCCAGCATTCACAGATCTGGTGGAAATTATCCAGACTGCAAGCGTTGTCATGTAAAGATTTGTGTTGACGTCACAAAAGAACGGATTTTTTTATATATAAAAATATTCATGCCGCGAAACTATTTTATGTTCTATTTTTACATCCCAGATATACTTCACTGATAATAACATGTAAAATTTCGTGAATGTAAAGTTATCACTTATAAAAAGTATGTACGATTTTCTCTCGACTCAGAAATTTTTTATTTTCTGGATAAAGATGGCGCCACTAAACGTAAGTCAAATTTCAACAATGTTTTGACTTTCCCTAAGAAATTTTTTAATCCTTATCCTAAAACCTTTTTAAAGTTTTTTTAATCTACTAACCCATTTAAAAGAAAACATATCAGGGAGTTTTCAGTAAATATTTCAAGTTATTAGAATTCTATATATAATATATTCAGAAACTTAAAAATGGCTAAGAAATCGTTTTCCCTTTTGAAGAAAATCATCTGCGGATTTTTGCTCTTGATTTAAAAAATAATTTTATTTTAAAAATCACTCAAAGACTAGCAGAAAGTTACTTACTATTTATTAATTTTTCTAATACACAGTTGTAGAAGAATCTGTTAAAATATAAAAATAAACACCGAAGGTAAAATTTTGAGAGGAACTTTTTGTCAAATAGTTATTGATTCCAGAGTAGTATAAAATAATTAATTTTGAAAGTGCAAAAAATTCCATTTTTTCAATTTTTTTTATACATTTAGTTTCAACTTAATATTTTTTTCTTAGATCTAGTTTTACATCGTATCAGTATTCACATATTTGAAAATTATTCTCAATCATATTATATGTTCGATTTAAGACCTATTCAACTGTTTATGGGGACAACGTTACTGTTGTTCGAAATTGATAAATAAAAAAGTAAATGTTTGGAAAGCATAATTCAGATATTTGTAATTGAAATTATAATCGTGATATCTTACCTAGATTTAAAATTAATATTTTTGTACCTTTATAAGCTCTTCAATAATGGGTTTATTACTGATAATACAAATATGATTGCGAAATAATGTAATTTCGGATTTTATTATTAGTAAATAACTGAAACTTTAAAAACTGAAAATAAATTAAAAATAATTTATAGTTTTAGTTTGAACCAATAGATGGCGGCAAAAAACATTCAAAGAACTTTTGTAAGCACTAATAGATGGCGCTCGGTACCCAATCTTTTTCTCATCTCGTTTCTTCCCTCCTTCCAGATCGCGAAATCCATTCAGGTATGATCAGGGTGAAGTAGTGGGAAAGGTTCCGGTGTTGTTTACATTTTTTAAGTTATCATTTAGACTCGGTTAGGATATGTATTTTCGACTAAACGGCAGTATTTACATACTAGTCATTTCTTTTAGCTCTGAACTCATATTTATTTTTTCGATTTCGAATTCTTTTTGCGATACGGAATATTGTATGCAAACGTTTACAGCCGAATAAGCAAATAAAAGGATTTTACAGCTTATAAGCGCTTTGTACTAAATTCGTAGTTTTCCTTTCTTTTTCTTACAAGCTAATTAACTTAATATTTAATAATACAATATTTTATGTGAATAACATATGCAGTTGTATATAGTATTGTCTGAAGTTGTACCCCGAATCTCACTTTGCATGAAATAATTCAAGGAAAAATGTTGCAGAAAATTTAAAAAATATTTTTGCCTTCAGTTTTCTAAAATTTCATTATCTGTTGCCATCATGCTATTTGATTTGAATGTTTCTGGAATCGCAACCACTTTAAGTATTTATGAACAGAAAAGTATTTATATGAATTTTAACTGAATCTGGAACTTCAGTTAGAAAAAAAAGTGGCATTTCCGCCTGCCTGAATTTGATAAAACTTTGCAGTACTGTCAAATAATTTTCAATAAACTTTTCATCCTCCGATTTTTTTTATATTTAATGCTATATATATATATATGTGTGTGTGTGTGTGTGTGTGTTAAAGCATTTTCTTTTACAGTTCCAAGTATGGTATATAGATACTTGTCAAATAACGACGTTTCTAAACGTTAGACAGCACCATCAGTTACGGAATCGAAAATTTCAAATAAAGAAAGAAAACCTTTTAAAAACTGTTTTTTTTTTCAATATCAGTTGAATGGCAACAGTCTCGCTTTTCCTTAAGTAGAACTGATTTGATTATGTGATGGATTTATCTACTATATTTAGAAAAATGAAATTGAACATGTGGTTATAATAAACAGAACAGTTAAACTACCCTCATAACTTTTTTTCACAATTAGTTTTCATTAATGTTACTAATTTTAAATAAATATTTTTCACGTTTTCAGTCACCATTACTTTTGCAGTTTCATTTCTTGTGATCTTTATCATGTGATCCAGGTTTTTACTTAACTGTTTACCTATCTGCTATAGCAGAATAATATATATATATATATATATATATATATATAACTTCCACTCTGACTAGCGCCAGGCTTGGTGTTCTTTGGTTAAGTACTTTTATTCAAACTTAATTCAATTATTAATCAATTCTTCTGTTAATAATGGATTGTACGGTGTCTGAGTGTGTTTATTTTATAGATCATACTCATCAGAAACAATCCATTGGTTTTTAGACAGTATTGACACCGCTGATGAAGAAATGCTGTCAAAAACCTTATTCATACTTTCTTTTCATGTTGTTTGTTCCTGGCTGCAAGTAGCTTTAGAGCTATTACTGGTTTTCTCTTTCATCTTATTCTTATTAATATATATATATATATATATATATATATATATATATATATATATATATATATATATATATATCATTTCCTCATGTGTCAATGGGTCTTTGAATACTCCAATATTTGCTCAACTAAATAAACACTAGGATGTTTAGAAATCCACGGGCGGAATCATTTTAATTCTGAAACAGCTGTGCCTATTCCTTTTAAACAGCCTATTTCTTTTATCTTTACGTTTATTTTAGTTTGTAGTCATTTCTGCGTCGTATTCTGTATTTAAATTTACGTTCATTATTTTGACACAGTTCTTTTATATGTACTTTATAATTTAACGGCCATTCTTACTTACATTTATAATTTTGACAGGCAGTTTAATTAAATACTTGTTTAATTTTAAAGCAGCACAATGCGGTAAGACTGAGTGTATAGCTAATGAAGGTTCACGTACAAACCATAATTTTTCATGCCTGCTGCGGAATCTACGTATTTAAGTTTCTAAACCGACTTTTTGGGCAGTCTCTGAGAGAAAGCTAATGCATCAATTTTCTTCTTTTTAATCTTAAACGAAAGCTTGTAATCTGTAGATTTGTCAAATTTGGTTTTGGTAACCACAATTTCTATTAATTAGCGATAATTTACAATTATAAAATTGATTTCTACGCATACTCAGTGGAATGTTGAAATCTGGCTTTAGATACTTACTGTTTTTGCGCATGCTCAGTGACATGTTTTAAATGATAAACACGTTTTTTCGGAGTCTCTCTATCTCTCTCTCTCTCTCTCTCTCTCTCTCTGCCTTTTTTATTTTATGATAATTATTTTTGGGAAATATAAGATTAAACCCGATAGAAATTGTTTATTTCGCGCTGTTTAGTTAGCGATAATTTACAATGAAACAATAATTGCTTTCTGCGCATGCTCAGTGACATTTTTAAATCTGGCCTCAGATACTCGCTAAGCACGTGACCGATTAATTTGTTTCTGCGCATAGTTATGATTTTCAACATTTGGCAATGATGTGTTGGGTATAAATTGTGTATTAGTGCATTTATTTACTATCTAGCCGTCATGTTTTGACTGGTACCAACTAGTTTATTTTATTTTATTTTTATTTTTACTTAGCGAAGAAGTTTGTCAATGAACCCCGTCTGAAAGAAATTTTATAAGTCCATGAACTCCTTTTAGGATCTCGGCGTGACTGCCAATTTTAACATGTTTCTCATCAGTCAGTAATTAAATTGATAAAGTAACAAGAAATATTTCTTAGTGAATATGACTTAATATGACTGTTGGGGTGGAACAAATTCACGGAACATTGCTCCTAGATACTCAATAAATACATAAATAAATAAATA
This sequence comes from Dolomedes plantarius, assembly GCA_907164885.2. Classification (NCBI taxonomy): domain Eukaryota; kingdom Metazoa; phylum Arthropoda; class Arachnida; order Araneae; family Dolomedidae; genus Dolomedes; species Dolomedes plantarius. Next base: position 70,096,346 of record OU015500.1, read on the forward strand.
AAAAATGTGTTTTTCTTTGTTTGGGAAAGTCAGATTTTTTTTCCTTCGTATTAAAATCCTAATGCATTATGTAATCTGGATCTAATTTTCTCAAGCCCATAAATCATTTTCTGTTTAGATTTCAAAAGTCCATCGAAAATTATCTTTACTGGATTTCGTAATTTGGAGATTTTATCTGTGGTAAAAAAAAATGATAAGCCTCTATTTATTATAAAACTACATTGTAACGACCCCCTGCAAGAAACCTTCAAGACTCGGGACCAGCATTCCGCCAACTGAACTACTTCGACGCTGTGCGGAATGTTGCCTCGAAGATTATTCCTCGCATAATTTCCTCTCTCTTCTTGAAGTCAATGGCATCACCGTACGTTTGCTATGATATTTATGTATTTTCGAAGAAGAGGATATTTTTTTTTTCCATGGGGAATTTTTGCTCTGTTTGACTAACGGTCCAAAATCGTTCAATCTTCCGGACGTGCGCCAATGTAACAACCACCTAGCAAGGACGATGACAAAACTCCCTTATCTAAACCCTGAAGCCATTTTTCATGGGCTGATCTCCAATTGCGATGTGTGAGGTCGTGAAATTCTATTTTCAATTTATATATATGTTTGCTACATTTATTCTTTAGTTGCACGCTCTATTAGATTGACAAAAAAAATCCTCGGTTATTGTTTTTAAGTCAGTTTAATATCCTATTGACAAAAAAAAAACCTTATGAAGTTAAGAAGCAGGCTTGACGAACTTAAATTTCTTTGCTTAGGTGCATATATATATATATATATATATATATATATATATATATATATATATATACAGGTGGTTATCGAAATAATGGAAACGCTTAGGAAAAACATGAAATTCTTTATTAATATGGCATAGGACCATCTATGGCATTTAATACCACCTGGTTTCACTAAGGAAGTGAATTATGCAAGTCATGAATAGTGGTTAAGGGAATATTATACCATTCTTTATGGATAAATCGTCAATGTTCCTGTAGGGATGCTATTGCTGGATATTGATTCCTGACTCTGATCCCTAAAACAGACAACAGCAGTTCAATGATATTGAGTTTTAGGGACTGTGCGGGCCAGATAAGGTGTTTGACTTGGTCTTTGTGTTCCTCAAGCCACGACCTGACACGTCTAGCTGTATGGATCGGAGCATTATCATCATGGAGAACGCCATCTCCTGCAGGAAACAATTTTTGCACCATAGGATGGATCTGGTCGCCTAAAAGTTCGACATAGTCCTTCCCAGTCAATCTCCCTTTCGGGGTTACAATAGATTCCTTTTGAAAACCATAAAATGGCCGCCAAAACCCTAAGAAATTTCCTCTCCATGTTTGACAGCTGGCACGAGACAAGTATGATAATACGCTTATGTAGGTGTTTTCAGACATACGCAAGTCCTGTTGCAGGGGACAAAGTGAACAATGATTCGTCTAACCAAATGTCATATTTCAACGTATCACTCGACCAGGATTTGTGCTCGTGGCACCACTGTAAAGGACGGTTTGTTTTCACATCTGTTACAAGTGGCTTGGGAATTACTACGCTTTTTTTTTTTTTTTTTTTAAGTTTTCTCTTACCTGTAATAACTGGTACTGGAACCTGCAGATTCAGATGGAGCTCTACGGTCACTTTGGCAGTACGCTTCAACACCAGTCAGTCTTTTTCACTTAGCTTTTCCCTTTCGTCCACTATTCTGTTTCACAGAGGATGTCTTTCCGTGAACTCTGTATACCATCATGACTTCCGATATCATAGCTCGGTAAACACCCAAACCCATGGGGGCTGTTGTAACAGATACTCCAATTAAACGCGCTTCGATAATTTGCCCTTCTGCACGGTCTACAAGGTTTGATATCTTACGCTATCCCCCCAAGAGCCTGATGCCCATAGTTTCATTACTGCTACTTTAGAGTAGAATAATGTATACACTATATTCTATAACAAAATATTGGTCTCTAAACTGGTTTTTTAAGGAATACAAAGCACTTCCATAAACACCCCTAATATTGATGTGTTTCCATTATTTTGATAACTACCTGTATATATATATATATATATATATATATATATGTATACAGTGGAATCTCGATCTATCGTTTTTAAAGGGACCGATTGAAATGAATGATAAATGCGGGAAAACGATAGATGCGGAAACATAACAAAGCAATATAATCTTTGGGACTGGATAAAATGAACGAAACATACGGAAAAACGATGGATCCGAAAACGATCGATCGAGATTCCACTGTATATATATATATATATATATATATATATATATATATATATATATTGACTACATTAAACTGACACAATACTTAGTAAATTAAGAACAATAAGAAAACGGCGGGACCAAAATTTTCGTTTGTTAAATCCGTGAGTTCGTTATATACCGGCTTCGCTATAACGGGCTTCGACTGTATATAATTAATATCCCATCTCTCAATTCTGTTCCTTTAATATTATCTACCCCCTTCTACAACTACTACCGTTTCTTTTTTGTGGCACCTGACTGTCGCTTTAGATGATTCCTTTCACTTTTGCACGTGATCTATAAGGCCTAATTGCTTTAGGCCTTATAGATCACGTGTAATAGTGAAACTAATATTCCATTGTGCTGGTAGGAGAATTCAAATGAGAGGCACTTAGCGTCTAGGAATTGAGTATTGACAGCACACGGTTACCACCCTTTCCTCTGTTCTATGTAAATATCTTTGTAAATACTTCTCAGTTTCTATATTTCTTATAAATGTGTTAATCAATTAAATATCAGATCGCCCGGTTGCGTAGTGGTTAATCGCGTCAAGCTGCCACCCCACGAGTCCAGTGTTCGACACTGCGACTGGGCAAGGTCGACTCAGCCTTTCATCCCTCGATCAAAAGTATAATAGATATACCCTAACAGCCTCGTTTTATGAAAGGGTCGATAAAATGAGGATCAAGCATACTTGGGAACTAAACTCTGGGGGTCCCATGTTAGGTTGACCACCTGACGGAGACATATGCTGTATAGCAGGGGTGGGCAGACTTTTCCAGGGTACGGGCTATTTCTAATATTTTCAAGGTGTTGCGGTCCACCCAGTGACGTAGGTGTGGTGAGCTAAAAAAAAACGGTCTACAATACTTATTATAACTTAATAATAAATACGGAATATGTACTTACCCACTTAACTACAAGAAAAAAAAACTTACTCTTTTAAAATCGCGTCGGTGTTCCATAAATATGTTTCTTTTAGTATGCGCGTCTTAGGTCTTAGTAAAGGCGGTCACCCCAAAATGTCTTGGTGGTCCACCGGTCGATCGCGATCGACTTAATGCCCACCCCTGCAGTATAGGCACCCCCAAGCCGGCCAAGAAAGCGGAGATGGGTACCAACGGCCTTGGTCCACAGCGGACTGTTGCGCCATGAGTTTAGTTTTTAGTTAATTAAATATCAGAGTATTGTCCGTAAGGTATTAACGAAAATAATATTATCAACTGGTTTGAACTCACTGAGATTGTTGACCGCTCAAGCCAGACTACAACAACGCCTGTCTCCATCTGCTTCTGAAGACGGTATACACACACACGTATTTATTTATAATCGTGCTGTACTCTCTGTCTGGTATCACCGCTGAAGTTTTAATAATTTCTTCATTATTTGTTTAAAAAAAAAATTCTTAGTTTTAAATGTTTAGTTTTCTCAACTTCAACGGATACGCACATACGCGCACTTTGGGGCATATATATCATACTTTTGATAAAGACTGAAACATCCATGTGTTGATAAAAATGAAGTAACTAATACCTATGATTGCGAGTTAATTTCTTTAACCAACAGCTAACGTGACAACTGTTTCGTTATAACACATGAATTCAAGATTACAATTATGAATAAGTCACATTTTATGGCAACTGTACTACAGGAGGAGTAATGGTGAATCATGTCATTGCTAAAAGCACGTACTCTTGAGTACCCATGAAGCTTACCAGGTTGTTTTAAAAGTTATAGCAAGGACTCATTCATGCATTCTTGCCATTGAGGTTCTTGCCTTACGGGTGACATAACAGATCATCAGTCTGTTACGTCATCAGTCAGTATGTTAACAGCTGGTGGAAGGTGTATCGTTAGTTCTCACAACAGGTCTGCTATGTAAACAGCTGATGCCATGTGGCGCATGGGTTGTCACAACAGATCTTCAGTGACAAAGTTAAACTATGGGGAATTTTCTCCTGAGCATTCTTCTAATCGCGGATTAGTTAATTTGTTGTTGTTACATATGGCAATTTTGGAACTTAGTCCCTTACACTTGCAGTCGCTACTGCTGGCCATTTATTTAAGGTGGCACCGTAGAAGTGGACAGCATTAACCCCTACAAACCGGTCCTGTAAATTAGAGTCAAATGCCGAGACCGGAACACTTGACCCCGCACCTCCAGAGGTAAATTTGAAACCTTGGAGGACTCTGCAGCCACGACAGATTTTACGTGCACCAGCCACCATTGATGTACACGGCGATGGATTTGCATCGACGGGCATCGAACCAGAGATATTCAGATCCCCAACTGGGTCATCGCACCCAGTAAATTTGTATTTTTTAATTATTTTCTCTGCGTTTGAATGAAAACGTTTAAATAGATAGCATATAGTTTTCAAAAGTTTCAAACTTTTGAAAAACTTTTTACGTTTTTATTTTTTTACAGGACATTAAATTATTGATGCAAATTGCTGCAAAATTAAAATCGTTTTTGAAAAAATTAAATTCAAATTAAAAGGTTTTTGAAAAATACGCGAGCTGCGTTTAAAAATCAATTTTTCAATGCCAAGAAATTAATTCAAAAATTTACATTCACTAATCTTAGATTAGGAAAAACAATGAAAGTAAAATTTTCCGTAGTTTAACATTAGGCAACATTGGGCTGTTAAGGCAACTGATGCGTTATCTGACATCAGAGGTTGACGTAACAGATTAAAGGCCTGTTGTGGCAACTAATGCGCCGTCTGACATTAAAGGCCTGTTCACCATGGAACCCTTCAGCGTCAGCGTTACTCGTATTGAAATAAATTTAACCAATTACAAACCTCCAAACGATTAGCAACGAAATTATTAAGGCCTGTGCTTGGTTTTAAATATGTCGATGCGAGTAACGCTGACTCTGACGAATTCTATGTGAACAGGTCCTAACTGATGTTAACATAGCATACTGAAAATCTGTTATGGCAATTGATGTCGTATCTGACATCAGCTGTTAACATAGCAGACTGAAGATTTGTTATGCCAACTGATGCACCTCCTGTCATAATCTGCTATGTCAACGGATGCACCACCTTAGGCACATTCTGTTTTCATGAGAGTTTTGAGGATCGTTATATTGTAGAGTCATTTTTTGATATGGTGTTTTCTAGTGCACCTCCCTGGTGATAGAAAATTATTTTTAAAAAGTGTAGCAAAAGTTTAGTTTGTCATCTACTTAGTTTTGTAATTTATTCGATCACATACACAAAATAAAAGTAAGCCTTGTTTATATCATTAAATATTATTTATGATTTATGAATTTAGACCATTTTAATTAAGAAAGTCTTATGAAAAAACGTAAATCTATCACAAAGAGAATCTAACAAATGTATAACATATAAATTAGACCGTGTTTTTAATATGTATTCTGAAATATATGTTTAATTCAAGTGGCAACATAGAACAGACCAATAAATATTTATTAGAGAAAAGTATACACCTTTGTGTTAAAGTTTTCCCACCATTCATTAATGATTTTAAAAACGAGGACCCATAGCTCTTGAAGTAATGCAATTCATTCTTTTTAAGTTCACATCCTGTCAATGGATCCGTTTTTCTCCCAGTGTTCCCCAAGTCATGCTCTCGATTACGCATGCGTGAAATTTCCGTTTATTTATCCTTTCTACTGCAGGTATAATCTTCGCCCTAGTGTGTAATAACTGTGCGGGAAAAAATAGCATTTTAATATCAAACTAATATCCGATATTCATATAAGAGGAACCTTCACGCACACGGGAAATCTTTAGCCTCCTTTTACAATCATTAAACACGCATAGACTTTTAGATAATCGTTGTGAAAGCCCAAGATGTGGTGGCTGTCAAATAACGTATGAGCCACGATGAATTGCAAAACCTCAATTACCACGAAGCTCTTTGTTACCCTATCCCATATTTCAAGCGGACAAGGCCGATAACACAAAACCTCTTTTGTGCCTAAGACTTTTCGACCTGGAGCTATACCAACACATATAGAACACTGCGTCCCTCGGCGTTACCCACTAAGACGACGACAGGCGTTCCTATCTTCAAGAAATCTTCATAAATTGGGCGAAAACACCAGTTTTGGGGGCTAGGGGGTCCCCTCTGCATGTCTTTGTAAAACCGCTAGGCGGTGCCTCGCGTACTCCCGAAGGCAAGGCAGAGATTTATTTGGTGCGGCTTTTTCCACTGCAGAATTTTCTAATCCCGTTAACCTCTCCCGTTCCCTCTTCGGCAAGGTTCTTCTTTTCACTTTCTTTTTCGCATGCCCCCCCTCCCCCTCTTTTTTTCTTTCTTTTCTCGTACGAGCTCATTATTTCCAGGGCCGACAGAATCCGGTTCAATGTTAAAGAGTTATTCGTGGCGAGGTAAGGGCATCGCGCAATAAAGCAAATTAATTCTTAAAGGAAAGGCCGAGTTGTAATTAATGGATTATATTATTGCAGGGTTATTTCCAGTTTCGTCTTTAGGCCACCTATGAATGATTTCGATGCGCGGTTATATGTGGTTTCCGAGAAGCTGGCGAAGGTACTCGTAATGTAGTTGTCAGTCATTGGAAGAGATCAGATTTCTTAGAACTCGTGTCTTAGTAATAGATAAATCAGGCATACAGACTCGAGAACAGAACTGGATGTTAATCGGTGTCAAGAAGTGTTGCCAGTAAATATCTGAGAATACAGAGGTAGGTATAGGAGAGTCAAATGTCTAAGGGCCTGTTCACATAGGAGTCCGGTAGCGAAGCGTTAAAGTATTGCAATATATTTAACCAATGACAAACCTCCAAACGATTTGCAACGAAATTTTTAACGCTTATGATTGGTTTATTTTCGTCTCAACGTCATCTTTCCTTTAACGCTCCGCTACCGGACTCCTATGTGAACAGGCCCTAAGAATCGAAAAAGATTGAATTCTTTGAATTCGTGTCTTGGTAATAGATAAATTAGGAATGTAGACTCAAGAACGGAAGTTATTTGGAGTCATGAACTGTGACATGACTCACTTGCACCCCCTCCCCCCTGTGACATGTAGCATCATGCTACAACCACACATACGCGAATAAGCTCCCCCCGTCGCCTCTTGATTCATTTTGGTGTTGATTAGTCCCCCCCCCAATATGGGGGAAGTATTTCGTCGCTTTGATCATTCGTCTTAAAAGCGCTCTCCGGAGCGGCTGAGTACGAATCATCAAAGGGACGAGGGGCGCCATAAAACCTCCTCTTAGCGACGGGACCAATAAATCACTGCTTTCCCCTACACTTCGCTCACTGTTTCTCGAATGTGTGCTCGCAGTGTGATATGTGTTATTTGTAGTCATGAACCTGTTGTCAGTGAATATACAGATATATGTTTTGAAACAACAGACCTAATGGTGCATATACATTGGTGCAGAGTTCTCTGCCTGCAGACCCCCGACTCCTGTCATCACATTAGTCACGGTAACCCTACCCATCCAAAGCGATGTGAATGAACACGTGTCTTCCAGATATTCCCCCATTTAGAACCCCCCCCCTATTCAAGCCCCCAAGGTCCCACGCGTTTCTTGATCTAGTGTCCCCCGCCCCCACTGTCACCATTTGACCCCCGGGACCCCGGGTCGTCTTTGATGCTATGTATCCGGACCGCCAGAGGAGGCGATCCACGCATATACAGAGTACAGAGTAACATCAATCACTGGCACATGCAGAGAACTCTACACCAATGTATATGCACTATAAGAAATTTTGTTACATTTGCACACATGCTCTAAGACTTATGATGTAACTTTTATTCTTGTTTCAGTTACTTCTTTACTTCTCGCTGTTATTTTAACAACAGAATAACGCTTAATATTAGTTGAGAAAAGGAAGGAATCCTTTTCAGTGTTGACAGTTTCTAAAGGCGGATCTAAAGTAATACTTTGTGTGGTGTCATATTTTCCTTTTTACGATCCATTCACCTTGTCATTTTATCAACTCTTGCATTATCTTAATTAATAGAGCTAGCTCCTTTTCCCTTGTTAAAGGTTAATAAAATTAGTAACATAATACCATAAGTTAAATAACGTATCTTATAGAAGCTCGCCTAATATCAATGTAATGAGAGGGATATAAGGTTGTTGATGTAAAAAGAAAAGGCACGTGGTTGTAGGAGGGTATTATGTCAATCTGATTTGAGTGAGAAGGTGATACAGTTCGCAGCTATGCCGTCAAAACCTGAAAATTGCCATCTGCATAGTCTTTAAATGTAACCCACTGCACGTACCCGCGTCGCTCAACCATATTATTATTATTAGTATTTTTTCTGAGAGCAACAGAGGAGTGTTAAAATTATTATCAGTGTTAAAATTATTTGCTGAATTGTAAAACTTAAAATACACGAAAGAGGATTGGCCCAAGGATTGGCCATTTATCCTGTAACAAAATGGCCAATCCTTGGGAAAATAATGTTCTTTTTTTGGCCTTTTTTTCTTAAGTCATTAAAGAAATTAAGATCTCAGATAATTTTTTTTTTTTTTTTTTTTTTTTTTTTGGGGGGGGGGGGGGCGGGCGGAGCAGAGTAACTCCTTTAGAAGTCCTTATTTTCAGCTTCTTCATTTAGGAGCCCTTACAATGGTTTATCAAAAGTACTGAATTGAATTCGAGGACCTTACTCTTTACTTAAAAAAAAAATAAAAAAAATTGTAGTTCTTTAAAAGCATAGTAAAACCTCGTTTATCCGGATTTCCGGATAATGCGGATCAGATTTGTAGACATTATTTTTATTTAATGTTCACATTAGATAACAATTTTAAACTATGATAACAGGAACGTAACTACAAGTACGCCAAATATTCGCTTTTTAGTTTGATTCAATGTACAGTTCCTGAATAGAATGTACAATAAATTATAGTAATAAAATGCTTTTTGTTGAGTTTAAGAAAGCTTTACTAGACTCGACATTTCTTTGCTAAGAAATCATGTAAAAAGCTATTTTTATATTTTTTAATGTCTTGTAAACAATAGTATGTAATTTTGTTACAAAACATAGTTTTTCATCGTAATAAACGGTAAGTCTGCTAAGTAAAAAGGATTTTGTTTTGCTTATTACCCATATTACCTGAATTATTCGGATTGTCTATGGTCCTACTTAGTCCGTATAAACGAGGTTTTACTGTATTTACTCTTGAGTTGAAATACAAGAATTTACAATTTAATACTGTCAACGATTGTCTGTAGGAAAATGCAAATAATTTTTATGTGTGCGTGCGTCGCTTTTTGTGTTATTTTTATTCGAGATGGCAACGCTCATTTCATATTATCTCTCTCGTCTCTTTCCTCTTCGTTGATAAACTACTGGTAAACTTTAATTACTCATAATGGCACTTCTTACTGCTGTGCCATTATGAGTAACATATAGCATATAAGTTATTCTGAAATATGATTAGTAATATTAAAAACTTATAAAGTTGATATTGTGGAAGAAATTGTTTAATGGTTGGGATCCCAATACTCAAATATTTTGAAGTGTCAAAATTTTGAATCCAAAACAAACTGTAAGTCACTTTTTGGGTTATTAAAAGTTTTGTTCTTAAGATGTAATTAAGTACTTCTTATTTTTTATATCTGAAAATAAGCTCTGGTGAAGATTTTAAGCATTATTTTCAACTGAAGTATTACGGGACTTGGACGTACATCTGTGCAGAATATATATCCCAAAAAAGAATAATTCAGTTTCCACTTTGCAATATGTATATAAGAGTTTAAAGAGAGTAAAATACACAATTTTTTTAAAAGCTCCTTTAATTTTCATAGGCCTAAAGCATATTGTAAAGCCTCTAGAATCAAATGACACGAACAGATATTGCTAACATAACTACATAACCAAGGTACTGCATTTTAGTCTTGCACTGTAATGTGTAACTGCATTTCTGTTTAATAAAGTATAAGCAGACTATGATTTGGATCATTCGTACCTAATTATAAATATATATGTATTTCATTAAAGATACTTTATAAGACAATGCATACCCTGCAATTTATGTCTAAGTCCTAGAAAAATGGAAGTACCATCTATACTTTAAGTCTATTTTTCTAGGAATTGAATTTTTCCCAATTTGCCATCTTTAAGAAGATATAAAATCCCATGCATTATACTGGGAAATTTCGCCTAGAGTTCCTTTTTTGTATATTCCTTAATCTGCCTTCAGCATTTTTATTTAAATTTAAAGTATAAAAATATTCTGAAAATGTTTAATTTCAAAGGAAGAGGAGATTAATGAGATATAAAATTAAGATATAAATAAGGATCATAAATAAAAGGATTTCTTTTCCTTCAATGTAATTAAAAATTTGATAAATCTAATTTTCATAAATACCGAAGGCGAATTATTTTCAAATTTTTTCTCTGCAAGAAAGTGGAAAAAAAATTACTCCCTTAAAGGTATTGATCTAGCATATGTATGTAAAGCTAAACATAATTTAAAATTTGAATTTTAAAATTTTGTAAAACATGTGTACAAACTGTTCAAGAATTTTTCGTATGAATAACTATACACATATATATAAAATCACATAACGAAAAAAATTTACAAAATATATAAATTAAAAAAAAAAAAACTCTCTTAAATATATTGATCTAGCGGGTATATGAAGAGCTAAACATAACTTAAAATCTGAATTTTAAAATTTTATAAAACGTGTACAAACTGTTCAAGAATTTTCCGTATGCATAACGATACACATATATATAAAATCACATAAGAAAACAAATTGCAAAATATATAAATGTAAAGAAAAACTTAAATCTGTTGATCCCTTAAATCTATTGATCTAGCGGATATATGGAAAGCTAAACATAATTTAAAATCCGAATTTTAAAATTTTGTAAAACAAGTGTACAAACTGTTCATGAATTTTGCGTATGCTTAACGATACATAGCTATAAAATCACATATAAGGGGGAGGGGGAAATTACAAAATATATAAATGCAAAGAATAAAATTCTGAGTTCTTGCTTAAACGTGTATTTTAGCTTGCTGCACCCCTGCAGTTGTACTATTAGTTTGAGAAATAAATCCAAATTACATATGTTAAGACTTCATTACGCATGTACAGGATTTTAATTGTAAAGAAAAACTAGCCAGAGCGTTCCGGGTGTTCTTTCTCATCACATCCTTCTCCGTGCCTCACAGTCAGTACCTTGTCGCCTGAGGGAGACCATTTATTAAAAAAGTCTGCACCTTTGTTGAGGTGCAAAAGTCGCCTGCTTGTCCCGGATTCCTAATTGTTACAATATTGTACCTTCTTCTAGGAGGGGTTCTGGGAAAATATTTTCTGCTCCATTGAAATAGAGATTGCTACGAGGAGCAGACGATTTTTTTTTTGTTTTTTTGTGTCTTTCTTGGAATGTTGGTTCTTTTTAGGAGTGCTGTTCAAGAACAGGAATAAGTAGGAAAAAAAGAGAAAAGTGCTTATAATGGAAAGCACTTTGTTAAGGTAATAGAGATTAGAGCGGGCGGAAAAAATTATCTCCGATTAAACATTTTTCAACCACTATTTCTTATTGAATCAAGTATTAGCAAGCCACGATTTAAATCATATGTACCTTATTATATATATATATATATATATATATATATATATATATATATATATATATATATATATATATATATATATATATATATATATAAATAAGAATAAGATGAAAGAGAAAACCAGTAATAGCTCTAAAGCCACTTGAAGCCAGGAACATCCAACATGTAAAGAAAAGTATGAATAAGGTTTTTGACAGCATTTCTTCATCAGCGGTGTCAATACTGTCTAAAAACCAATGGATTGTTTCTGATGAGTATGATCTATCAAATAAACACACTCAGACACCGTACAATCCATTATTAACAGAAGAATTGAATAATAAGTTTGAATAAAAGTACTTAACCAAAGAACACCAAGCCTGGCGCTAGTCAGAGTGGAAGTTAAGAACTTGTAACCGCAAGATGACTGACGTCATAAAACTTGCAACCATTGAGGTAGTGGATACTCAGTTACAGACTTACTTAGGTTACCCTATTTTAAGACTATTATTCCTTTATTTATTTAGTAGTAGTTATTATTTTTATTTTAACCTATTGTTATGTTTAACTTATTAATGCAACAGAACATACTATTCATTAAAACAAAAACAACCAATTATGTTTTTGGATAGACTTACTGGGTAATTATTACGAGTTAGCACAGCTTTCAAGTCTATAATATGCTTATTCCTATTGTCTTTAGAACATAGCCTATTTATACGAACTAACTGATTTACAATAATGTTATTAAAAACTGATTTATGTAAACAGGTTAGATAATTTTGAAATTTAACAATATTAAAATTATAGTCAGATCTTTTGTCGTATAAGTCAAAAGTAAATTTATTGTTAGTACTTAATTTAATTTTAATATCTAGAAAGTTTACATTAATATTATCATGGCTACTTTTAATTAGTTCCAAATTAGGAGGGTAAAAGTTTAAGTCTATAGGGTTATTACTTTTATTAATTACTATTATATCATCTATATATCTAAATATATTGTAATTGCTATTTTCTATATTATTAATTTCAAAATAATATAAGTATAAATTAGCTAGCATACTTGAAGCATTACCACCTTGTGGTACACCTTTGGACTGTAAGTATATACTATTATTATGAACTATGTAATTATGTTTAGTTACTAATTCTATATATATATATATGTGTGTGTGTGTGTGTGTGTGTGTGTGTGTGTGTGTGTATATGTATGTATATAGTGCTCGATTTCTAGAAATTGAGGTGCCGGAACTCTAACAATCCGGGTGGTGTGGGGGGTATTCCATACTATATATATGTATATATATATATATATATATATATATATATATAAAATATGGAATAATATTTGATAAAATAAATGTTTTTAACTATCGTAATTTTTTTTCCTGAAGAGGTACGCCACAAATCCAGTCCTGTATATATATATCCTGTATATATATATATATATATATATCACCGCGAGACTGCTGGCCATTCATTTAAGGGGGCACCGTATAGGTCGTCAGCATTACCCCCTACAAGCCGGTCCCGTAATTTAGTGATGAGACCGGTACACTTGACCCCGCAGAGGTAAATTTGAGAACTTGGAGGACATTGCAGCTACGACAGATTTTTCGTGCACCAGCCACCATTACTGTACACGGCGGTCGATTTTGTCAGCGACGGGCATTGAACCCCTGACGTTCAGATCTCTGGCTTATGGATATATATACATCTGCCTGGTTTGTAAATTTAAAATATTTGGGTATACCTAAATGACTTATGACTTTAGCTTTCCAAAACTTTTGGGAAACCATGTCCGAACATGGTTTTCCTAAGCGGTCAGTATTCCACCATTTGAAATTTTCAGGTGATCTGAGGAAGTGTTTTTATAAAGGATTTTCACTACAAACTGCCCCTTCCATTTTTCGATCAATGACACAGATCTTGGCTTGATACAAATTAATACTTATTAATTTATACATTTTTATTTAATTGTTTGCTGATGCTGATTTTTTTTCCACGATGAATATTTGTCATATCGAACGCCAGCATGAAAAGTGTCACAACTCAAAAATGCAGCATTTGAGAAAAATCAACTTAAATAATACTATACAGCTTGAACTAGCATTACAATAAAAAACTGATACAACTGTCCTCAGGTTGACAGATTGCGAGATAGAGATGTGTCGCTTTTCGTGCACGACTGGACACTTCCTATATATTTTTCAACTAGCTGAAAATCCATACCTCGCTACGGAGTACATTCAAATTAAATACAACGGTCAATGTATGCAATTAATCCCAAAAATATGTATAAATATATTTATAATAAATACAACGATCAATGTAGGCAATTAATGTAATAAAAAGGAAAAAAATATATTTATGAAAAATTCGTAACGGATATTTTTATAGACAAAATAATGTAGAAGAAAATATTCAAATTAAATCTAATAGAACATACTAAAGAATATAGTACGGTTAATATAGTACAGTTTGAGGAACATTTCTTTTGCTGTATTTTAATATTTTTGTGGATAATGTCCGCATTAGCAAGAAAAAAAAAATTTTTTTTGTCTATTTCGTTGTTATGCACGTGACACAAAATTAGTTTAAAGTATCACAAAAAGAAAAGAAACGTGATCAGCATTTAATAAATTAAATTCTAAAAATTAATCTTTAAAAATTTACTAAAAATCAGAAAATGGAAGTAAAGATTCGAAAAAAATTTCATTTTAAAGGAATTTTTATGATCTTTCTCGTGATATAAATTGTATAAACCTCGGATTATTATTTTAAATGCAAACTTTAAAGAATGTTACAAAAACAGTTTAAAAATTTAATTTAAAAATATCTAAGAAGAATTTTTTTTAAATCTCTCTTAGTGCACCCCTACATTATAAGATGAATCGCCATGTAAAATTTCAGCCCTTTAGGTCCAGCAGTTTGGTCTGTGCGTTATATGTCAGTCAGTCAATCAGTCAGTCAGTCAGTCAGTCAGTTACGGAACTGTTTTATATATATATAGATGACATAACCTCAAAATTGTCATTTTTTGACTTTTGTTACTTTTCTTGCCGGGTTTCGAATATGCCCCAAACCTTCAGTAAGATCCTTCCAACTGTCAGAAGCTGCAGTTCGCTAGCCAGAATGTATAGAATCGAACCAGATCTCAAAAGCCTTCGAGGTGGTTGTTCTACCAACTGAACAATCACTAGATTCGGGGAGGTTTTATTTTCCAATGACTTGCCTCAAAACCTTATTTTAAGCCCCATTCTGCATAATAAGCTGCTGAAACAAAAAATTTGAATTCATTAATTCAATTTTTATTCAATTAATGAATTCAATTATGAAGCAGTCATTATTAAGAGAAGCTACCTAAGGCTAATTATTTTTACTGTAATTAAATTATACATGCTTTCACGAGAGGCAATTTTTCTAATTGCTCATTACGTTAATGAAAATGTGTATAATAACAAACACCTCCTTCTCGATTAATTGAAGGATTCAGCTTATAGATGGCGTTTTGAAAAGATTAATCTGCTTTTATTCCTTTAAATGCGTACTTTAATAGTATTGTATTTTATTTTATTTTTTCAATAGAAAGCTATTTGGTTTATTTCTCTCATTATTTCTTTTAAGTTTTACTTTGATTAGCCAGGTAGGAAATAGGGTGTATTTCAGTTTGCCGTAACACTGATGTCTTCAAATTCGGGAATTTTACCGTTCAACGAATTATTTTTCAAAATTGTATTACATTTGCAAATTTTTTACGTATATTTAACTCAAAATTATCCTTGCGAATTGATGCGCGGATATGCAGGGGAATCAGGAAAACGTCAGCTAATCCAAAAAGAGCCTATAGCATGACTTAGTAACTGAACTTCATATAATTATTAAGAAGGATTTAGCAAACATATTAAAACTTAAATTATTACTCTATTTTTCAGTACAAGAAAGAAAAATCAGATATCTTGTAACTTCTCTAGCCGCCAAATTTCGACAACTACTCCTCAAAACGGCAATTTTTTTTCGAAACCATGACTGGCCGCCATATAGAAGTTTCACTCTATATGTCTTTTGTTTGGGAGGCACATTCATATTCTTTGGATATTTTAAATTTTATTGCTAACCTTTATTCTTCCTGTGATGCCCGAATAATCCTCAAAACAGATAATGCAGGCTCGGATAACCGAGAGTTTAGTGTCTAGTGCGGAACCGATTTGAATTAAAAAAATTATTTTGAATTCTGTCATTTATTTCTTCAATGAATGACCTCAGAGATCAAAACATTATATTAGCATTCAGGCAGTTTAGCCTGGACTTAGTCCATTTTACTTTTTAATGTGAAAACAGGACTTATTACAGCTAAGGCCTTTATTTATGTGGTTTGGTACAAGAAGTGCGTAAGTCAATTTTTTTCAAAAATGACTTTGTTTGCTTATATCTCTTTAAAAAAAAATTTTTTTTTTGCCCAAATGCGGAGGCACTTGTCGTCAAACATTCGCCTATACTACGCCGCAATTTTACTGCCCATTTTATTGTGGGGGCACCATATAAGAGGACAGCATTACCCCCTATGAAGGGACGACACGAACGGAGGCATTTTTCGTGGCGTGACGACATATTTTTTTCAACTTAAGAAGTACCCAAGTCTGTCCGATGCTTTAAAAGTGCTTTCTAAACCATTGTACAAACTTGGAGACTTACACTGAAAATAATATTTTCTTAAAGAGACGTAAGCAAACAAAGTCATTTAAAAAAAAAAATGACTTAGGCACTTCTTGTACCAAGCCACAGATATTCAAAAAACTCCTTTCGTTAGTTGTTTCATTTGTTGCAATTCATTATGGAAATATGATTCATGCAGAGACACTGACCCTATTTTATGACCTCATTAAGTTGATTTATTTCCGTTAATTTGACTATATCCTTTCAAAACGAGCAATTACATACGTAATAAATAAGTTAAAATTGTATATGCTGTTTAAATCACAAAAAGGGTCAATTTGACGTCATTTTGATTTGATAAACAAAAAATAATGATATGTTACCATTTCGGATATTGCTAAAGTTATTTATCGATTTCGTCTCAGTAAAAGCTGTTTCTAAGTGAACAATATCAATGAATGCACGTAAGTAAACATATCTAAAGATAAATTACAATAAAGTCATAAACTATGCTTTATTTCAAATATTTAGGATACCTCGATGAATCACAAGTCTGAGTGTGACATCATAAATTTTGATCATGGGTTGCAATGATTTGACCAATTTACGGTATTTATGGCAAAGGTTAAGATGAATAATGAACCCTTTGCAGCAAGATATATTTCAACGTGTCCTTAATTATAAACATAATTTACTATGATAAATTTATGATTATTCATTTTTGCTGAAAAATATGACTCTTGGTCGTATCATTTTTTGAGTAAGATTATTTGCAGAATGAATCAAATTTTGCAGTTTAATAGTTTCTGAGAGTGTAAAAAGCTATGAAACAATTCCCCGATGATACCAATCCTGTGTTTGTAACGCAGGTTTACAATCTCCCATTTTGGCGAAAGAGAAAAAAGTTATCATTCAGTTCTTTGCGACAGATGTTACGCCAAAAAGGTAAAAAATATCCATGCATGAGAGACATGTCATTTTGACCTGCAGAATGTGAAAACCCGTGTCAGTATAGACCTAGCATTCGGGAAGTGTATTGGGTTAATGCATTAACATCACGATTGCTTTCAAAATTGTATTGAGGGGTATATTTAATCATACTAATGACAATTAATTCTAGCGTTTAACGATAGATAAAAAAAAGAGTGATATTCAATTTCATTTACCATGTTGAAAATCGAATACAAGAATTATCCAAGATGTCTCGTCTATAGGATGCTTACATAATTTTCCGTATGTAATATAGGATTAGAGTACATGATTCTTCTTTCTGTGGAACTAATTAAACAATATATTATAGCAGACGTGCTTGCGAAAGCACACATGTTTAAACACAAATTTTAATTTTATAAGTAATGATCCATTAAAAATACTTTTTTCTAAAAATAGCAATCGGAAAGTTTGGAAAAGAAATTTATCGAAGAATGTGTGTTATTCACAAAGAGTAATATGTCATAAATCTTCACTTTATATTTTTCGATTATGCTCTTTTACTTTATAAATTGCAATACGATGAGAGAGGCCTGATGAAAAAGAACTGGTTATTTTTTTTTACAATGTTTTTCTTTCACTTAAACATGTTAAAGTGAAAGAAGTAAAGTTTTAAACCGTGCATGGTTTAAAAATCTAAAAAGAATAAAAAATATTGAGTGCAATGTTATCAGAGAGTATTTTAGAGAATGTAGGTGTTTCCACGTTCGTTTACACTAGAGATTACAAAGGAGGGGTTCCACCATCTGCAAGTACAATTCTAGAAGGCCACCAACTACCCTATACACTTGGAAATCACTTTCTTACAAATGATTTCAATGTCCTACGAGTTGCACAAATCAAACGTTATTTAAAATTGATTATGTCACGTTATGAAGAATCATATAAGGAACTAACAAAAATAATTACAAGATAAAAAGAACTTTTTACATACCATATTTTTAAATTTTCTGTTGAATCATATAAACTTGACAATTCTATGTATTAATAAATACTCTCTAAAAAATTTTTTGATGAATTATCCCATCAACATGAAAGAAAATGAAGTTAATTGGAAATTAGCTTGCGTTTAACTTTTCGTTCCCGTCCCGGCAGATAGATGGCTGCACCAGTCTACAAAACAAAATTAACTGAATGTATTCAATTCTGCTTAAAGATGGCTAAAAGTATTAATATAATGCATTGTCATCGTGTTCTGAGCTATTCTAAAAGTTTCAAATGTCTAGCTAGTCGGGAAGTTCGACAGGAAAAATCGTTTGCAAGATTTGTACCGGACAAACACACACACACACAAACAAACAAGAAAGTGAGTTAATAAAAACATGGTAAAAAATAAAATCATAGCGTCTGGTAACTGAATCCGTATTCAAACCAGTGAAACAAAAGAAACACCAGAGTTAATTTTATTCAAGATTCACTTGTATATCGCCCTTAAATATTTTCAGTGACCAGAGGGACGCACACACACACACACACACACACATTAAAAAAAAAGAGAGAGAGAGAGAGAGAGAGAGAGAGAAAGAGAACGGCACATTTATTGTCTAGTAGTGACACTGAATGACTGAATGATTGTTATACGTTTGTATGTACATATTAATAAAAAATAAGTTCAATTTATTTTTAACCATTTGCGACTGCCGCACTTTTTTAATTTAAAAAATTACCCGTATATACGTAATTAAAATAAGATTTGTGGATTTGCTTTTACATATTTATAGAAGTACAGCCGATCGAATCCAAATTTCATAAGAAAATCGACATTTTTTTTATTATGTATATTTGGATTGAACCTAGTATCTCCAATTTTTATATGTTTACTGTATCTCTTCTTACAAGGTTTTTTTTTTTTTTTTTTTTTTAATCGCACGGTAGTCTGTGGAACGTATCCCCCTTGCGAAAACAGAATCAGTTGTATTTGATTCAATCACGTGCGTTATAATCATTCCATTTCACTGTTTCCGTCTGATTGCGACTTAGATTTCACTTTTGCGCCGTCGGTGATCTAAAATTAGGCTACGCATTTGTTTCCGACGTTGTACTAATAAACAGTTTTGAGAACAAATACGTGACGTATCTAGAGCTTTACTCGCTTGACTGTACATCGTTTATACGATCCTGTGCAATCCTTTTAGACAAATAGTATGCTATCACCTGCGCCATACTATAAATGGTATACACAATGGAATGACTGTAGATGAATGTTTCTTATATCTTAAGGTTTTGACCCAACTCTGGAGTTCGTTTTGTCAAAGCATTGTTCATGAAATACTTGTCAGAATGTCTCATACTTCATCTACTTCGTTTGACTTCTTAAATGTGACTACCTCTTTTGTTCTTAGTGACGGGGAAGTAGCTTGATTCTAATGTTCTTGGGGTCGTTTCATTACCCCCATTTTTTGAAGGACTGTCCCTTTCCAAGTTGTGTCTATTTTGAAGACCACAACCTTCAGAAAATATCCTTCGTTTAATTATAATATCGTCACTATTATCATTAAACTACTACCTACTTTAAATGTAGGTTATAATCTTTAAACTACATTTGACGCAGGCTGCTTTGGTTTGTCTTCCTGTAATAGTTTTCAGTTTCAAGTTTCAGAATTCGAGGCTTGCAAAACTAGCTAATATACGCCAAGAATATTACTGGTGGGACAAATTAACACTGTTATCCCAGTACTTAGTAGGAAAATACCGATGCATCTCTTGCGGAAACAAAGAATAAAACATGCTGATTCTTTTCTATGAGACAAGCTTTGCATCCCACCGGTGAGCAAGCAGCCCTGTTTTCGCTGAGTGATTCGAAGACTTGCAATACATCAGTCGACTAGCGTTACCATGACAACATGAGGTGCGGGTAGAGGGGACGCTCTGCATCTTTCGTCTTCACTCGGAAACGAGATTTTTCGGACTGATAAGCCCGTCGCATCTGCAAGGCGTCCCACGATTTCCGCAGTTTTAGTTATGTGCCGTGTAAAATTTCAACTCATTATTAACGATATTATATATGAATTGTACGAAATGTGTATTTAATCTTAAAATGAGTGATATTATAGGTAAACTTTTGGGAAACACACCATGTTCTCGGCGTATATACCATAAACATCGATATGATCAGAGAGTAGGGCCCCAGTCAGCATTATTAGACCCTAAAATTAGAGCAAGGTAAAGGACATTCCTCTAATTTTAGAAGGTAATCCTATACTTTAGTGTGTGTGATGTGACAAGCAATAAAACTTATGGTAAACCGCGTCGAGGGGCTTTTGTAAACTGTAGTGCTGGCTGTTTTTACTTTTTTCCGAAAAAACCGAGGAATAAGACTAGCTTCTGAATTTTAAATTATTTATAGTTACGCCTGCTGATAAAAGTCAAAACATTTGGTTACAAAGGTTCGTTTACTGCTTTAGAGTCATCTGGATATCTGATAGCCATACTGGAACACGAGATAACTTGACTGTTAACTGTTACCACGTGATAAATAATTTCCGCCATTGCTTTAAATAAATAAAAATTTATACAGTTGAAAAAAAAAAAAAACCGAGAAATATTTGGTTACAAAGGATATAGTTTACTGCTTTAGAGTCATTTGGATGTCAGAAAGTCATACTTGAACACGAGATCACTTGACTGTTAACTATTGCTACGCGATAAATAATTTCCGTCATTGCTTTAAATAAATAAAAATTTATACAGTTGAAAAACTAACCGAGAAATATTTGGTTACAAAGGATATAGTTTACTGCTTTAGAGTCATTTGGATATCAGAAAGTCATACTTGAACACGAGATCACTTGACTGTTAACTGTTGCTACGCGATAAATAATTTCTGTCATTGCTTTAAATAAATAAAAAATTATACAGTAAAAAAAAACCCCGGGAATTTCTCTAAATAAGGAGTGTAAAAAAAATTTTTAATGAGAGGGTCTTTAAATTCAAGATACATCTTGAAAACTTTGCTGACATTTATTGATTCTAATTTACAAGAAACTTGTGGAAGAGAAAGCACAAGAAAAAGACACAACTTCTTAATAGCGCAAGAGTAAAAAATAAAAGGGACTCTAGAGATATTCACACCTAATGCTTCTCGACAGGATGAACTATTAATTAGTTCGAAACTAGTTGCCACCCATTTATTTTTTCTTGCGGATATTAAGAAGCTGTGTGTTCCTGTCATCAGTCAATAATTCATTTGTTTTTGTCTCTGAATGGTACGATCATAAAAAAATGATATCAGATATGAATTTAACAACATAGGATGTTATCTAATAAATCTGACTGTTTTACGTAAAACTGGGTGATGATTTTTAGTTACTTACACTGCTACCTAGCTAGTGTGCATCGAACTTTGCTGGTATCTATTTATTTGCACTTCTTTGCGGATTCCAAACATGATAAAAAGTTCAGGAACATGAATAGCCGCTACATATAGGAATAAATTTTAAATTCAAAGAGATACAGGATAGATGTTAAGGGAATTTTTACATGTTTTCTTTCTTCTGAATATATTACGTTGAAAAAGTATCAGATCCTATATACAGTTACATATAGAGGATAATGTTATAAGTCGTTGAACTTCTCACCAAAATAAAATACTGATTTTAATGTGCTAAATTTGTGTTACATTTTGTAGAGTAATGGACTAAATGGGCTGATGCATTTTGTTTTTTAATCTTTCTCAAAATTAAAAAAAATGTATATATAAACATGAATTGGACTTTTTTATTGTTGTTGTTTTGAAAAGATTAGAGTTAAGAGACGTTGATAAGTTGATGAGCTTGTCGATAAGTTTAATTTCTGCTACGTGGTGAATTACTTCGGTCAAAACGATGATTTATTCATTAGTAATTTGACTATGAAAAACACCAAAGAATGTGTATAAACAGGGCTGTATTTACATAGGATGTACTTAACTTTTGATCTTTAACTTTGAAGACCTGAAGTAAACTTAATAATAAGTTTTTATTTCTCTATTTTCTGATACATTACATCATTCTCTTATCTTCACAAAACGGAAAAATTCGGCAAGGTGTTTTTCCCGATTTTAATTTTAGATTTAACCATGATAAATAATTTTAGTTTTAATAGCCGATTTAAAAAAAATATGTGTTTACAAAATTGAGTTCAAACGTACCATCGAAATGAAAATGAACGGTGAAATTCCTTGTTCTACGCATTAGCAATGTTTGTGTAGTAAATCTTTGTTTGAAGAGAAGGCCAGCTATCTCCATATAAAAATTTATTCTCCAGAATTGACAAAGAAGAAGTGCAGGGTTTACTTACAAAGAGTCAACAAAGAAGTCAGCAAAATTATTGAAACAAATATCCTTTGTTTATTTGTTATGATTTATATTCAATAAAAAATTCTGCCGCGTATAATTTAATTTAACATTAAGCATAATATATCAGCCATTACGAAGATTAGAATCATTTACCAACGAAACAATGTATTGATTCATTCCTTCTGACTATACACATAAAAATTTTTTTTTTAAACAATATATAGAACTAAAATGTAACCTTGTTGACTTACATAGTTCAGTTAGCTTTAGTGTGTGGTTGCATTATATTGGGGTCAAAAATATAACAAAAGAAAATTTTCAATTTTTTTATTATTTTTTTTAGCAAAATTCCATTTATTGAAGCGCAGTCATTAGGCTTGCCTCGTTAAGAATGCTTTGGAAGCTCTTGTAACTTGTTCCTGCACATCCGACAGTGGTAAAATCCTCATACTAAATGGAATATTCGAGCATTGAAAACACGTTCCTGTTGTTGTTGTTGTGGCTTATGCCCCTTGACTGACAGTATATCGGATCAAGTCCATAAAGCTATTGGGCAGAATGGTACGGCTCTGGTTTTGAAGAGCACCAAAAGGGTAGGGGGTCCCACTTGGCTAAAGGACTGGCCCTGTAATTTTGAACCGAGTCAAGTGGCGAGACCAGTACACTTGACCCCACACCTCCAGAGGTAAATTATGAGAACTTGGAGGACATTGCAGCAACGACAGATTTTTCATGCGCCAGCCTCCACTAGCGTAGGTTTGTCAGCGACCGTTCCGTCATTAAACAAACAATACACAATTTTGAAAAAACGAAATATTTCCTTCTCGATCACTGAACAAAACACTCAACGAAATGTGGGTGCTTCACAGTGAAATGGGGTAACGCCAGCTGAATCCATGGTTCTTTAATAGGTGCCGTGGAGACGGTAATTTTAAAAATGTAATCAGAATTAGGGTTTTCATTTTTTAATTTTCAATAATCATGAGCGTCAATAACACCTGACCCCAGACCTCAAAAGGTATATTTTGAGAACTTGGGGGAAATTGCAGACATGACAGATTTTTCATGCACCAGCCGCTATTAGCGTACGCGGCGGTGGATTTGTCAGCGACCGTTCCTTCATTAAACAGACAATACACAATTTTGAAAAAATGAAATATTTCCTTCTCGATCACTGAACAAAACACTCAACGAAATGTGGGTGCATCACAGTGAAATGGGGTAACGCCAGCTGAATCCATGGTTTTTTAATAGGTGCAGTGGAGTCGGTAATTTCAAAAATGTAATCAGAATTCGAGTTTTCATTTTTTAATTTTCAGTAATCATGAGCATCAATAACACTTGACCCCGTACCTCCAGAGGTAAATTTTGAGAACTTGGGGGAAATTGCAGACATGACAGATTTTTCATGCACCAGCCGCTATTAGTGTACACGGCAGTACGTTTGTCAGCGGCCATTCCTTCATTAAACAAACAATACACAATTTTGAAAAAACGGAATATTTCCTTCTCGATCACTGAACGAAACACTCAACGAAATGTGGGTGCTTCCCACTGAAATGGGGTAACGCCAGCTGAACCCATGGTTTTTTAATAGGTGCAGTGGAGTCGGTAATTTCAAAAATGTAATCAGAATTCGAGTTTTCATTTTTTAATTTTCAGTAATCATGAGCATCAATAACACTTGACCCCGTACCTCCAGAGGTAAATTTTGAGAACTTGGGGGAAATTGCAGACATGACAGATTTTTCATGCACCAGCCGCAATTAGTGTACACGGCAGTACGTTTGTCAGCGGCCATTCCTTCATTAAACAAACAATACACAATTTTGAAAAAACGAAATATTTCCTTCTCGATCACTGAACGAAACACTCAACGAAATGTGGGTGCTTCCCACTGAAATGGGGTAACGCCAGCTGAATCCATGGTTTTTTAATAGGTGCAGTGGAATCGGTAATTTCAAAAATGTAATCAGAATCAGGGTTTTCATTTTTTAATTTTCAATAATCATAAGCGTTTTCTTTCTTTTTTGATAAGCATTTTCGGGTTATTTGATCTTAAATTTGGGGAATCCTTTTCAGGATGCTTCTCTGTAAACGCGTCAACTGCTTCTAATGACTCAATTTCGCAAAAGTTAAGAGGAATGAATATTTTTAAAAACATGCGTGGTTTATGCTATGTATTAATTATTTTTGAACAACATTTTTCTTCATTCAACATATATTTTGTTTTAATTTTATCTTTGATTATTTATCTTCTGTTCGTATTTACTACTAATAACTTAACCTATTTTGGGGTCATAACCTAAACTTCTAATTAAATGTAAAGCCAAAAAGATATTTCTCTCTCCTAAACAACTTTAAAGAGCAGAGGTCAAAATTAACAAAAAGTGTGGATGCATAGAAAACCATGTGCCGCCCGAAACCAAAATAAGATGTCTGACAACTCCCTCAATCCTTTAATATACAAGAATTTATTGCCTCGAGTACGTATGTTCGCTTTTTCAATGGGCTCTGAATTCGACTCTGACAAAGGGCTAGCAGTTTGAGCAACAACCTCGTTTTGGAGTACCATGCAGGGAAATTTCTTTGTAGCCCTTTTATAGGGTAGTTTGAATGGTAAATCGCTTTGTTGCTTTTCCTCTCTGCAGATCTAGATGAATTACTGCTCCTCTCTATGAAATTTTGAGAAACAGGGTTATTTGATTTGCCAGTGTTGCGGACCGTAAGCTTCTATCATTCAGTTTCTGTTGCATGTCCGAAAAACTATTACGTACAACGAAAAAGACGCGAAAGTAGCTGATAATGGAGAGCTTGAAAACGTTGCTCTGTCAAATGATTATAGTTATTTTTTTATTTTTTTCTGTTAAGCAGCCATCGTTGTATCACCAGGCGACGAGGATTTGCGGTCTGGTGGATTTCTGGAAAAAAAAATTATTTAAAGGTCTGGTTTTCAACAGTTTCGAATATTGTTCTTTCTTATTCTTATTTACGGATGAAAACTAATGTTCTGTTGTTTAAATCTTATTTTTAAAATTAAGTTTTTGACCTGTAATAGGCTCCTTAAAGCTCCATTACCGTCAAATTTCGATTCCTTTGTTACGCGTGAGTTAAGAGTTTTTTTTACTAGATACGATTTAAGATGGTTCTCTGTATATTTACCAACGTAGGGAACTTATCACTGAAGACATGCATTCACATAATCCGCGAGAATCGGTGGTTGCTTTCAATAGGAGAACCGTATTGGTGAATCCACACCACCCTCTGGTGCCACGTCATTTTTGAATTAGCAACCCGACAGCAGAATGTTGCGACATTTTGGGCGGATAGTACCTTCTTCCACACCTCTTTTACGTCATAGATGGACTTTCCGATCTAAGGATTCAACGTGCCCATATCCGACCTCGACACGACGGTATTTAATGACTTTCATCGGGTTTCGAACCGAACACCCCAGTTCCAATCCCGACGCGCTACCACTAGGCTACCTCGGGATTCTTGGTTCCCTGTATGAAATTCTGCGAAAGAAGCGTGTATTGTTACTATTAATAAAACCTGTCGTCAGTATAATTATATTTTCCCGATTTCGCAAACTAGGTTAGTTCTATGCCCTTTTAGGGACATATCAATTTCCCCTGATGCTGAGATCTCAACTGCATAGAACAACATTCTGTTGTATTCAGCTATTCTGAGCATTTTATTTATTCTGTAAATGTTTTATTTAAGGCACGAATTGGTGGGCCTAGGATATGTACATCGTGGATGAATTTCGCTGCCCAGTTATAAATTAATAGGAGATCTAACAAATAGTATCGAAATTCGAACCGGAAATCTTATTTAAAGGGAAAAGAAATCTAACAAAATAATTGCTGCTTAGGGATATTGTTATCATAAGAGAATTTTCAGCAACAGTTTCATCGCATGTTTCCGTCAAATGAATATCATGTGCTTCAAAAAGCCCTGATTGTGGTACTTCTCGAATAACTCATTACTTTCTTTAAGCTGCTATATTTATGTGTTCTATATATAAATATGCACTAAATCCTGTCTTCGACAAAAGAGAGTTATGTACACATAGAAATATATGGAGGAAATATACCTTTCAACAGGGATGAAATGAGTCTACAACATCCCCCCCCCCCCCACACACACACAAAAAAAAAAAAAAAAGAAAAAAAAAAGAAAAGATAGATTTATCAATATCTGAATCTTACATTTATGTAGTTACGACAAATGCTTCTCTCATATGAATCGCATCTTTTTCTTCAACAATATGACACTCAAAGAAGTGGTATGAAAAATGTTTAATTTTGTTTTAAATTCTTTATAACTAAATCAAAATATTGATTAATCCAAGTACTATTAATCCAAGTAAAGTGGTAAATCCAAGTAAAGTGGTAATCCAAGTAAATAAAAGTGGGCTAAGTGAATTGAGTAGTATACTACTCAATTCACTTAACCCACTTTTACACGTCATTTAAAAAATAAATTGCTTTTATTATTTTCTTCTCTGTAAATATCTGAAATAAGATGATTTTCTGCATAACCCTTTAGCTCACTTACGTATTTTTGAGTGCTTACATCACAACGGATAAATATTTCGCTTAAAACTGCAATCTCGCATCTTTCCTTTATTTAAAACCCTTTAAACTACCACTGTTGGAGATGTGATAATTCTTATGTGCGATGCGGATGTGTTGTCAAAGATGCACCAGAAACTTTAAATAATAACAATAAACTCTCTTTTCGTTATTGTTATTTTTTTCTGTAGAACTTGTACTTCTCAGTAGTAAACGTGTTAGAGGAAAACTGGGCTGAAGAGTTATTACTAGCCTAAAAGGTCACGCTTTCCTTAAACACTGCTTTTCAGCATAAGTTGCTGCACATCAAGTTGCCATTTTTTTAACTGTGATCATTTTAATGAATTTCTTTTGAGTTTATCCAATAATTACCAAGTCAGTTACACTTACCCTTTTGCAATGTTTATTACAGTAAAACCTCGTTTATCCGGCCCTCAAAGCCCAGTAAGTGATGTAACAGACTAAAGCTAATAAGCAATGATTAGTAATGTTCATACAGTAAAACCTCGTTTATCCGGCCCTCAAAGCCCAGTAAGTGATGTAACAGACTAAAGCTAATAAGCAATGATTAGTAATGTTCATACAGTAAAACCTCGTTTATCCGGCCCTTGTTGAACTGGATCTGCGGATAATCCGAATCAGATTTGTAGACATCTTTTTAGTTTAATGTTCACATTAGATAATAATTTTTTACTATGATAGCAAGAACGTAACTATAAGTACGCCAAATATTCGCTTTTTAGTTTGATTTGATGTACAGTTCCTGCATAGATTGTACGATAAATTATGGTAATAAAATGCCTTTTGTTGAGTTTAACAAAACTTTACTAGAGTGTCACAGGGTGTTGACGTGCCTTGTCTCAGAGAAGTTATTTTTATATTTCTTAATGTCTTGTTGTTTCCAATCCTTTTGGTGTACACCAAGTCCAAAGGACCCAGGTCCTCAAATCCTAAGTTCTTGGCGAAGGGTAGTAAGCAGCTTCACTTTACGGCGAGGTACCACTAGAGCTGAAGACTGACTTGACCTCGAAGAGCATCGGTCCCGTAATTTTGACCCGAGTCAAGTGACGAGACTGTAACACTTGACCCCGCACCTCCAGAGGTAAATTTGAGAACTTGGAGGACATTGTAGCCACGACCTATTTTACGTGCCCCGGCCACCATTAGTGAACATGGGCACGTACAGTTATACTTTACAATGTCTTACAATACTTACACTGTTACAATACTATGGAATTTTGTTACAAAAGACAGTTTTGTATCGTAATAAACGGTAAGTCTGCTGAGTTAAGGATTTTGTTTTGACTATTACCCATATTACCCGGATTTTCGATTGTCCGGATTGCCTATTATCCGAGTTAGTCCGGATAAACGAGGTTTTTTCTGTAATTCATTCGTTGAAATTACTATCGACATTAAACTTGGTGCGTTTTAAGAAATTAAATACTCAGTTAAACGAGCAATCTTTATTGGCATTTTTTCTTTCTTTATTTTTGTTTGTGCCAGTTTCAGATTTGCGTACATTTCATTTGACTTGACATCTGGAAGAGGAGAATCGATGTAGTACCTTATATAAGTACTACTGTAGTAATCTGCAAAAAAAAGTACTTGGATTTTTTCCAAATTTTTTTTTTTTGTCTTCATTCTTAATTGTATCAATACAAATATTTGCAGTGGCATTTGAATCTGTCGTTGTTCTTGCAAACATAATTTTTTTATGTTGAGTATATATATATATATATATATATATATATATATATATATATATATATATATATATATATACAACCCCCCAAAAAAGCAAGAAATTAGCATTTTGGATGAGTGTGCAGTTGTCAATATTAAGTAATATTGACTTTACAATATTATTCAATAGTGGCAGATTATTGAAATATTGGCGTGAAATGGTATGTGGGAAATAAGAACACTTGGAATCTGCTGTGACTGACAATTCTGCAATTCACTGTTAATTATTACACTGTTTTTCTTTTTTTGATATGATACAGCATCTGAAATGAAACATTAAAGGAATAAAAGAAAATAAGAGTAATGCGCATTAATTGGATAGTTCAGTTGGCAGAACCGTACGTTGGAATTTCAGGGACCCCATGCCAAAGTTTTAGCATGGAATCCGTCAAATATGGAAAAAAAAAATATTCACAGTGCCTAATATTTTACGTCACTCCTATTCTAAAAAGCGAAATTAAAAAAAATAATAATTGGATTAAAAAAAGCACTTGCAAACATTTTGCATCGTTAGAATAAAAAAGAAAGGGAATTATGCGAGGAAAGAATTTCAAGAAATAGTTGTTCCTAACGTCTAACATATTTTTAGTTGGTAGAACAATATTCCTCGAGGATAGAGGGAAAAGGTTCGATCCCCAGTCCTGTCAGATGGTCATTTCAACTATTAGAATAAAATCACATACGCTTATTTAAACTATACCATGGCACTTTTTTCAGATCATGGCACCAGGAAAAAATTGTTTATTTCATTCCATTAAATTTTAAAGTTAAATCAATTTTTTTTCTATTTATAGAATGCATCTACTGCGAGCTGCAATTTTTTTTGTATTTTTGTCATATTTGTATTGTACGCCATATTTTATCTGACTTAAAACATTTCCTGTTCATTTTCAAATTTCACTATTACTTTCAACGTGTGTAGGATGAGATGAAAAACTTTAGGAATTCCCATGGAGTGTGGCAGTCCAATTCGGAGACCCGGACTCAGATTTTGGTTTTGGATTTTTCTTCTCTATACGCACGGTTACAGCCATTATCATTAGCTATGCAGAGAAACTAACATGTAGGCATTCCTTGAAAAACTTGTAACACATGTATGTAATGAATTCTTTTATTTTTCTGACTTGCTGTGTAGTAAAACAGATTTTACATCTCCTAATTATGAATTCTTTGCATAAATCATAATCAAATAGGTCCGTACTCTTAATTATTTTTATTTAATTTAAACAAAAGGCCTGCTTCATTGCTTTATTTAGCAATATATTTGTGAATATGATGCAAATAAGATGATAACTGATTTGATATTGGTATACCGATATCAAATCAGATTAATTTTTATTGTTTTTCTCCTCCTGTTTTAAATCTGATTATTGTAAGAACAGCGTTAAAATTGGGATCTTGAGCTATCCCCTAGATTAAATTTCAGAATAAGGCTTGTCTTTTGTATGTTACATCACTTCTTTCAGGTAATGGCAAGTAAAAAACATAAGGGCGTTTCTTGGAAATTGTTTGAACTTGATTAAGAAACCTCAGTCTGTAATTGATTTTTGATTCAGTTTTTCATCAGTATGCCATTGCCTATTTCTAAATATACGCTTGCTTCAACCCGTATTGACATAATATTTCAGCTGAAACTTAGTTCAAGTATATCAAAATATTATTTTGATATACTTGAACAATTTCTTTACTTCTATTCATCTTGTATATTAATCCAAATCATGTAAGTTGAAATTGTTTTGTCAGCAAAAGTATTTTTAAATAAAAAAAATTTCTCCTAAATCCCACTCTTTTATCCTGCAAATAATATGCTATAGAAATCTCACTTCATAGTATATCTCGATTTTCTTGGAGTGACACAGAAAGAAATGTTTAAGGCACGCTTTGCAATCATGTAAAGGTAGGGACTAATGCTCCTGTAATTCTAACGAATTACATGAAATGTTATCTAAACAGTGCTATGAAAATGACCTGGAGAAAAAATTGATTTATTTCGTCTTGGATATTTTAAATATAATTTAAATTTGCTTCACCAGTTATGCAAATGTGAGTTTGAAATGTATTTGTACGTCTTTTATGTTCCAGAATTTTGAAGTAACACATTTTCCGTGTTATGTTATATTGCCACGTAGAGTGGTAATATTTACTAATCAGTTAAATAGCTTCCGGGAAGAAATTTGCTTTATTCCTTTCATCTATAAATTTTAATGTATGCCTTATTTATTGACTTACATGTTAAAGATATATGCTGTTAATGAACATTTCGTACATTCGAATGAAACCTAATCTGCTAAAATAAAATTTAAATGTACAACCGAATGATACCAAACAAAATGAAACCCTCTTATTGCAGGGAAACCCGTTTGTATATTTATTTTACGGTGCCAGGTACTCTAACACTTTGGTCTGTTTTACAGTATTTAATGAAACAAATAAAATAATCTACTTGGGATATACCCTATCGACTGAGTGAAAAAAAAAATAGGCTTTAGAAACCAAGGCGTACGAGAGTAGATAAATGTTCAAAAAGAGATTCACAGAAAGTATATATATCAGATTTCCAAATAGATAGTATTCATCTTTCGGCTAGGTAGGCTATAATTTATCCACCAGTCTCCGAATTTCGTTTAATGCGTAAGTCTCCTAAACCGCAAAACGGTCCTTGCGACACTTTCTCTCATCCTTATCTTTCGCGAGTCGACATCCGAGCAGCACAGTCACATCTTTTCCCCGTGTTCCTTCGCTATCGTCCTTCATAATCCTTCACATTCAGCTGTTACATCCCGGTCTTTGGTTGGCTGTCAGGGCAACTCCAGTCGTAAATCATGCCGGGGAGCTAAAACCAATTGGATAGATGCGGTCGACGGAATGGGTGACGGCTGACAAAAAAGGGGGGGTGCTTTGGCCCCTTAGCAACAGCTGGGGCCCCTTCGGTTCGAGGGGAGCAAGAGGTCCTGAGAACGAGTGGGGATAAGGGGTATCCTTTTAACCAATGCCGCACAAAAGAATCGTATAGGTGAGGGGAAGTTCAAAGTGGTATCGAGCAGGTATACAATGAATTGAGTAGTTATGCTCAGTGTACAGATATGTAACTTTAAGTGAGGATATAGTAAATCGTAGTTCAAAGGCCGGAGGGAAAGATGTTTTTAAGTAATTTTAGCAGAGAGAGAGACACCATTAACTTAAATCACGCCATCTAGCGCAAGAAAATTTAATGTTATGTTTGCCAGTTAAATATAGAGGACATTACTTTCTAAAAGTTATATTTATTTATATATTTTAGTATAGAAAATAAAATATATGTACTGGGAGACATCATCGCTCTAAATTTTATGTCTACATGATGGTTTAACATACTAAATAAATATATCAATAGCTTAGTATAAAATATATATTTATTGACTTTTCCTCTTTTAGATCTGATTTGGTAATAAAACTAATTTTCACCTGATGCCCCCAAAATTTCTGTTTTTGCTGATTGAACGGGGTACATATACTCTTTGGGGCGTCTCCAAAGTTCAAGAAATCGAAGAAGTATATGTGCCTCTTTCATTCTTACTGCAGCTTATATTATAAGCTTATAATATTCCTGCATTAAAAATGTGTTTAATTGAGTGTTTATATAAGCCACTATATTTATGGAAATTACCTTTTAAATTGTCTATCGACTGAAAGGTAATTGAAGAATATAATAACAATAAAGATCTAAAATACAGTATGACAATGTATAGAGCAATATGAATGTGTACATTGAAAATGGAAACTGCAGTCTATGACCAAGGAAAAAAATAATATTTTTATTATATTTTGCTACTTCCTTTTTTACACAAGAAAAAAAATTCGAAACTATTTCCAAGAACATAGTGCACATATTTTATTAATATATTTTGTTTATTCTATACAATATAACGAAATGTTATACTTTCATGTACAATGTACCTTATTATTTATAAGCTACACATCTGTATTTTACAAATTTTAATATAAATGGCCGAGTAGGTAAACTTTATTCACCTACTGCCCTTTAGATTTACCAAAAATTACGTAATTATTATTTTTTAATTTTTATATCACCTGTTTAATTGCATAAGATTTTCTGAGGATAAACAAAATATTAGCTATTCACGATTGATAAAAAAAATAAATAATTGCAAAATTAAAGTAAATGAAATTGAAAAATTTCCTGATTTTAAACAAAGTAAAAATGTTTCACAAGTGAGGATAAATTATTAGTTCGCAATTTAGTTAAAATTAAAGTGATTAATTTGTGCTGTTCTGTTACTCTTCCAATGTATGCCAAAACAACAGAATGTTGTTTTATTTATAAATTCTATTATGGAAATACAATCTGCTATGAAAATAATCACTCTTATTAATGTTATTATATTAACATTGTTATCATATTAACTTCATAATGTTAAATCTATGCATATTGTTAGATTTATAATATCAATAATTACAAATTTCAACCTTCCTATTTTTCATCAGTTATCATATTTAGCATTTTTTGTTGTTGTTGCAAAAATAACGTAATAATTATTAAAAATATCAATAGTATTGTATAGGAGCGATGATTTTTTAATCTTTCGTGATAACGTTCGCGTTTATGCACATAGTGACGACAGCTTAAATTTGTGTTGATACACTCTTATCTTAATAGATATCCTTTATCTAGACCTAAATGTAATGTTCTCGCGCTGAAATATGCAATGTGCTCCTCGCAGTGATATGCTTGACTTAACACAGAAGAGAATATTCTCCGCGATGGAGCTTGCTCATTTTTTAATGCTCTTTTAATCGTATCTCTTCGAGACAGCACCGTGCATCTCTCAATATTGATGCGGTCCCCAAAGTCAGCGCTACAGTCGTGTCTACACAGCTTCAAAATCTTAGAAAAATACGACGAAAATAATAACAGCACCCATAGCACCCAGTGAATCCTCCCTCTGCAGACGAGGGATCGAAACAGAACAATAGAACATTTTTTTACCAGAGGGGAAAAAACGAGAGAAAAAAAGAGAGAGGAGATTGTAGGGGAGGGAGAGAAAGCCTTACTCTGCGGGGTGTGCGTAGTTCGAAGGCTCTTGAATGGCGGCAGGATACAGCACAATACAGAGAAAAGAGTTCGCTGCGCCCTGATTGGCTGGAAGCAGACCTTCCGGGGTTTAAGCCCAACCAGCTATGTCTCTCGCTGGCCGCGAACCGAATTTAATCCAACACGTTGCCCGAGAAAGAAAATAATAATAAAACAAATTCAGGCACCTCTCTCCCCCCCGGAAAAATCCGAAACCCCACTCACAGTTGTCGCATGTGCTTTAGGTGCTTGGTGATATTTTTCGCTGGCACTTAGTTTATCTCGACGATGATGAACTCGTATTTCGAACAGAGCGGCTTCTACAACGGGCCCGTCGCTACAACAACTGCCGAGCAGCAGTCCTATCGCTTCCCGCAGAGTTTGCTTGTTCCTCCGTACGGTGCACAGAGTGGTCCGCGGGCCGCACACGAGGCCACGACGACCCCCTACGCGGACCCAAACACGAATGGGGCCGCTTGCAAGATCTATTCGGACTCCACCGTGTTTAAGGCCGAATGCCTGGCGAAAGATGCGAATGGATTCAGCCAGGCAGTGAAGGACATGGTAAACTGGTCCGCTAGGGCCGCTAATGAGCAGATGCGGACCTTCGCAGCTGAAAATCAGGCGGCGGCCCCAAGGGGCGACGCTTGGCAGCAGTGCTGTCAGAATTCGCCTGCAGTGGCTCAGACACCCTCCAATGCCTTTTATCCATGGATGGCCATAGCAGGTTTGTATCTGTACCTTTTTCCGGTATAAATACAACACAGTACACTGAACTTGCTATGTACTGAAATAGTGCCATATATTACTATGCATGTCAACACACTTTTATGTCATAGATCCCAGAACGTTGTAAATACTCTTCGTTTCCAAGGTAATACAAGATTTACTCCAAATAACTTAGTGGAAAATCTAAATTTTTCTCTAAAACCCATAATGCATGTGTATTTCTTTGATTCTGGGTAAAAATTGCATAAGATGACACTGAATTTACATACTGAAATCATGACATGAATTGCTATTATGCAAACTCCTTACAGAGTATTAATTTTAGCAGGATACATGCACTAAATTATTTTATGGAATGTGTAAATTATTTCAAAAACTCAAATTTAAACATCATGTGTGATGGGGATAACTCTTGATTTAGATACTGAGTGGTTTGATCAAGAATACAAAACAGTGCAATGATTTTTACTGTGTACTGAAATTATTTCTAAAATTACCATACATATCAAAATTATTCCCATCTAAGATAATTGATGTTCTTGACAGGGTTTTAACTGGTTTGTTTTATGTGTAGTATAAATTATCTCTAAAATATCAACAGTCACAGTGCAATAGAAAATGTTTACTGTTGATCCATTGGTTACTCTATGAGTTACTCTATAGTATCTAATATTTACACAAAATTTGGCTCTTTAACTGTTATTTTGAAATTATCAAAGTAACACCTTTCAACACAATCCTGAAAAATCTTCATATTTTTTATTGTTTAATGACAAGTGTAAAATAGAAAATTTTTAAAAATGCACTACTTTGTGGCATTTTAGAAAATATAAGTGTTTTCACTGTTTCTGTGTAACTACTGCTGTTTATTTGCTGGACGTATGAACACTGCCAGAAAGAGAGTTTAGTGCAGTACACTTCAGTAATATCATTTTTTAAAATTGTCATCCTCTTTGTGTATGAATCAGACATATTGACAAGTCATACATTTTCACTGCATGTTTTTAAAATATCCTCTTTCCAAAACAATTGACACATGAATTCAGAAAATTCTCAAATATTTTTAGGACCTTTCATGTTTTGCAATACTGTTTGGGATATTAAGTGTTTTTTATAGACCTAGCACACCTCTAGTTTATTATAAATAAAGTAGGAGTTATCCTAAATAGAAATAATTTATATGTTGTTGAAATTTCTGAAGATTTTATAGCACATTTTTATAAATAATTTATATGGAATGAATGATTTTATGCAGAAAAGAAAATTAGTGTTAACATTTTATTAATATAAATAATTTAAATGTGAGAAAATTTTGCTGTTTAAAACATCAACTGGATTTAAAAGAATTAAATGATATATAGTTTGATTACTCATGTTTAATATGTGGAAAAATTGGGCTTTTAGTTCACCATACATGCATAACATGATGAT
Organism: Dolomedes plantarius; assembly: GCA_907164885.2. Lineage (NCBI taxonomy): Eukaryota > Metazoa > Arthropoda > Arachnida > Araneae > Dolomedidae > Dolomedes > Dolomedes plantarius. Next base: position 70,132,632 of record OU015500.1, read on the forward strand.
AACAAATACCATTGAATTACACCTGTAAAATCCAACGTATCTATTGTAATTTATAGTTTTGATGGATTAATTTCAATCCAAAAATTAAAGTATGCAGAAAAATGTGAATATCATCATCATTATTTGTTGGAAAATATATTAAACAAGTATAAACAATAGATCAAATGAATAATATCCATACATGGCAGATGTGAGAGTAACCAGTTTTGATTTCAAGCATGTTATTATGTGCCAATACAATGTTTATTTTTTGATATTAATGATTGACTTACTTAAAGTGAAATGACTCTACAAATTTTCAAGTATAATATCAATATTGAGATAATAATAGTCAAATTTTTATTGCTGCAACATCCATAGAGAGGTAAAAAAGTAACTGTAGATGACTTCATTTCATCGTCCAGAAATCAATTCCTGATACTTAAAAAATACAGAATTTTACATTGATTTTATGCATACATATTAAATAAACTAATAGTGTGGGGAAATTAAAAAAAATAAGTTTGATGAAATATGAATTATCATGGATGTGAAAGTTTCAGAGATGTGTTTCTTGAGAAATTTCATGGCTAAGAATTTTAAAATTTGTAATTGTGCTCAGAATCATATTCATTCTAAATCCAAATATTTTTTCAAAATTGGGAATTTATTAATCACCCTGTTTTAAATAAAAGGGGTACTCGTGTATTGCAATGTTGTTGAAAACAATATTAGTATATTTATTTTGATAAAACAATTTATAATGAACTAAAGCTTTATAAATGACATAATAATTGAGTAAAATGAATTATTTAGGGTTAAATTTTAGTTACTTAAAGGAAATTAGTAGTTACAAAAATAATTTACATTTAGTTTGCAGGCATTAATATACAACTGTATTGAAAAATCAGCATAAGATAATATATTCCATGTCTTCAAAATTAGCTTTGCACGACAACAAACTTAGTCGATAAAAACTAGTGTAAAAAGTTAGACCCTTAGATAAGAACACTTTGACTCCAAGTAAAAAATTTTATAATTGTCATAAAGGTCTGCATTATTCATAATATTCAGTCATTGTATCAATGAAAAGTACAGATTATTGGTCATTTATTTATAACTGAAGCTTCTTTTATTTGGAATAGTAATATCACAGAATTAAAGCTTGTTTTTCTTTTCAAAGTATTTTAAATGCTTACTTAAATGTAATCTTAGAGTTGCATCTTTTATAGATAACTGTGAAAATGTCAAATAATCCTTGCTTTACCTGATGAAAATATTTTAATTCCAAGGGAAATAAGAACTGCTTAATTTTGATTAGAGTACTAGGGCAATCACAGATATTCCAGAAATTGGAATTTTAATGCATATCAATGAAATTATTTACCAAGAATTAAAGATAAAAGGTAAAGTAAAACATTGGAAGGTTATTTAATAAGAAATGTGGAATAATTAGAATGGTATAATGGAATGATGTACATTTAAAGTATTAGTTATCCTGTATAAAATCAGTCGTAGGAATTTTTACCCAATGCTAACATTGGCAATTAAAAAAATTACCAAAATGTCTAATGAAGTTAGTTTGAGACATTTCTTCTCAAGATAAAGTATTAAATATTTGTTATATGCATCAGTTTCAAATGTTTAACACAACTTTGGGATTCATATATCTTTGAATAAGATAACTAGATGATTTTAACATTTTTTTTATATATTTACTTTATAATTTCATTGTTATAACATCATAAATGCATGATTGTTGAAAGGTTGCAACTAGCATCTTTATGAAGTTTATTTAAAAAAATAAATAAACAAATAAATACTTCATACTATGCCAAAAACTTTCAGTGTAATAATAAATTAGTGTTGTCTTTTCCTTTTTAATATATAAAATATTCCATGTAAATTTCTTTCTAAGTTATGAAGGAAAAAAAAATTAAGTTATATATTACCCGAGGTATGAAAATTGTTCCACAAAAGTTACTCTATTCCGAGTTTTTTTTACTCTTTGAATCTGGCATCACGTGCTACGAGACCCATAACAGTTAAATAAGTCTCGGAGGTGTTGACATTTACAGCATCAAATAAAGCCGTAGTGATGACTAGATGGTACTTTATTCGATATTAAATAGTTTATCCATTCTACCTCAGTCCCTAATCGTAATTACGAGCTAAATAGTCGTTTATGGCTACTTAGTGGTATTTTATTACAACCGTAAATCCTTGGCCTGTAGTCGTGTAGAGTTCTCCATCTTATGTGCGTGTAAACATCCTTTTATTGCAAGTTAAGTGTTGTGAGCGGCCTCCTGGATTGGAAACCATTTTGAAGGTGCTACCCTTTTCCGTGGGTCATAAAAAGTCTCTCTTTTCCCCTATAAGGGCCTCTTGTGAGGAGGCCCTTAAAAGCTGACTTTTATGCGTCATTCCGGCTTGCCCCATTGGACGTTCATAAAATGATAGAAATTTCGTGCGCGGAGGGGGATTCGTACTGGAAGTCCGATGATTTTTTTTTTCTTTCGATTCTTAAACGTCGAATTAAACTGTGTTGCGAAAAAAAAAAAACTGTCGTGTTTTTCCTCTGGAGAAATTATTTTTATAGTTGTATCCTTAAATTTGGATGAAATCGCTGGAATAGTAATTGGAATTTACATAAGCATTTATTTTGTATTTGTTTTGACAAATGGTTCCACTAATGTGTTGTATGAAAACGAAAGTTCAAAAACGTATTGTGTTGAATTACGTTTATAAATTAAAATGATATACTCTGCAATTGAGGAAATGTATTCAATAAGCGTTTATCCTTTCTGATTGTACTAAGCGAGTTACTCTGTGAACATAATTATGCATTTTAAATAAATACACTGTAAATGCAGATAAATGACAGTGTTTTTAAAGAAAAAAAAAATGCTTTTTCAAAGACCTTTTCCTTTAGTGAAAGACATTGAAAATTTTTAGTTGCTTGCGTTTTATATTAAGTTTCTAAAGCGATGTTCATAAATTTTAACTGAAATGAAAGTGTCAAGTACATTCTGATTATTCATAAAAATTACAAAAAGTGAAAGAATGTGTCTTTAAAAACATCTTTGAGGAAAGAATAATGAATTTATGTAAATTTTCTTTCATATTTTTAAATTAGTAAATACCCTTTTATATCTAGATTATTTTAAAAGAAAAAAATTTTAAGTAACTATATTTCCTTTTAGAAAGAAAGTACATTTAAATAAGAAGATAATCAAAATCTATTTTAAATAAGTATCTTTTCTATTAATTTTCCCCATCTGTTAATATACACATCTGATGTCAAGTTCCGGATTTTAACATGTCTTGATTAAAGATTTTGAATTTTAAACCATTAGCATACAGCACAAGGATTACATAACTAACATTAACTAACACACACACACACACATATATATATATATATATATATATATACACGCTATTATCATATCTGTAATATAGGAATGATACGAAAATGAATACATTTTTTCAATAGTATTGAACTATCACTTTCATCCTATTTGAGAAAAAAAGGGCAGGAAAATTATATGGTTTTGCCTAATACAATTTTTCTTAAGTTAGCAGCTCTAAATTTCTGATATTAACGGACCTTTTCTTTATTTTTCATTTACGAATTCATCCGTGTAAGCAATTATCGTGTAAGTAAAAATCCGTGTAAGCAAAACCGTGTAAGCAAAAATCCGTGTAAATATTTTAACTGATTTTTTAAAAATTGTTTACAGTTCGATAACTCATTTCTTTGTTATTAACTAATATCCACTGACCTCTAAATTGATACTCATCACTTAATGCTAGTAAAAATACATTCTACTTAAAACTATACAAACTTAATTAATGAACACATATTTTCACTGTTTTTAATACAAATTCTTTACTTCTTAATGTCCAGCTTAAGAAACAGAAAATTTTGTTGTAATACGCGATGTTATTGATTTTTTTAAGGTATATTTATGCTTTCCTTGAAAAGAAAGAAGCAAGATTTTCAGCTGTAAATTTGGGAATATCTTAGTGAATTATTTTTTTTTAACTCCAAAAAAATCTCTTTACTTAAATATAGAACGAAGCAAATGGAAAAGTGAAAGCTTATGTATATAACTTAAGGTTTAATCAGTAAGTTAAAGCTGTTCAAAACCAAACTTTGTAAGTATATGTTTTACGTTTATCAGACATTGGTAATTATTTATTGAACGTATTTTTCTTAAAAACCACTCGCATGTTCTTTTTAACGTGCTAAGAAGTTTTGAAATACTATTCAGTTTCTCAGATAAACCCTCGTGTCAACAATTTTTCTGACTTTCCCATTCCATATCATAAAACTCAGGCTACACTTGTCAACATGGCTACTACTTAAAAGAACGGCCCATATACATAACCTTTAGATTTATATATTTTTTATTGGAGCTATTCGCTGATTTCTTTTCCCGGAATAACATTTGTTAGATCAAAGTTAGCGACACTTTTTTATGATAACGTTAAGCGACGTTATGTGGACGGGATCAGCGTTGCGTTTAATGTAATGGGGCAGTAAACATTTCTGCTCTATCGTTTTCTGCCTCGTAATGGAGTCTAGAGCAGCTATTATTATTGTATGGATGAGGACGTGTTGTCAAGAGCTGAGCACTAGTTATTTATTTACCGTACGGGCCTAGTTATTTACATTCCAATATTATGTTGATGGTTTTAATATTGGGTTACAGACAGTTGTAGTTAAGATTATATGATGGGCATTTTATTTTGCTTCGTTGCTTTGTGATATAATTTGAAAATGTTTTACTAAATAAGTGATAAACAGACTGTTTTTACTCTTTTGATTTTTTTAACGATAATTTTTGTTTTTACTCTTGAGATTTTTTTAGGTACTTTTTTGTTTGTTTAATTCAAATTCTTTTGGTAATTTATCATTAAAAAAAATTATCGATATGGAATGTAACAAGATTTGCTACCATGGATATTTAATTATTTATTATGTGGTTTCCATTCACGCAATCTAACTTAGTACTACTGTAATAGCAGTTACCCTAAATTGAATTTACAATATTTACTTATTCAAGAAATGATATTGCCTACGTCAGTTTAACATCTATTGTTTTCTGAGCTAAAGGGATTTTATGTCAGTATTTAAAGACATGATATAAAAACCTAATATTGCAGTTTTAATTTTATGGGTAACTAATAGTATGAAACAGCACATTAATGCTTTTTACAATTTAAAGAAAATAAGAGATATTTTTATTTCTATAGTTTAAAGTTTTTTTTAATCTATACCTCCTATTTTCAATTATTAATTGGAGAATTTTACTTGTGTTTTTTCTTCATTTATTTATAAATATTGTGAATTTTTTTTATGAGGACAAATAATGCAGATACCTTTTAGCATATTTTTTATTGACTTTGTTTAAAAATAGTGTGCAAGTGTCAGAATAATGTTTTATTTATCAAAGCGGCATGCTTCCATCAGGGTTTTTGATACTGTTGAAAAAGCTATTTGTTAGATTTATAATAAATTTGTATGCGTTGGTAGTGCACATGTGTTGGTGGACTATTAAAACCAAATATCCACTTGACATATTTACAAACTTTCTTAATTATCTGTAACTATTGTGATTAAAAGTATTGTTGCGACGAATTCTTTTTTCAGACCACGTACCCAATCGAATAGTTTAAACATATTTTTGAGTGCATTTAAATGTTAAATGTTTTCAATTTTAAAGTGTATGTTGGTAAAAAAGTGTTGATTATATTTTAAGTATCTTTTGCGATATATTTTGGTACGAAATTATGCGCAAGACGTATGTAGGAATTATTAAACCTAAATCTGGGCATCTTGTTCTGAAGACAAGAATATAGCATTTATTTAATTTAAAATAGTGCTTCGAATTTTCCAATAATGGAAGTGCTTTACTATGATCTGCATAAATCTGGGAACAGTGATATAAATATACTAGTAAATGTATACATTACATGCATTAATATATATATATATATATAGTTGCTTAATGATGTCACCCCTTAAAATTTACTCTAAATGTCACTTCCTAGATTCCTTAGCAATAAAAATAAACGTTTTAGGTCTTGCTTATTCTCGGATTCTCTTCGTATAAAAAAGGACGCTCTCTGAATTCCAATAACTTACTTGTACTTTCCCGTCACGTTTGTAGGATACTCACCGGGATTACACCTTTGCCATCTTATTGTATTGCCTTTAACATTTCTTAACCTCCGATTTTCCGAATGTTTCGTGTCTTTGTAAGTTACAGCGGCAGTTATGCATAGGTTCATTAACGGATAAGTGACATTTTAGCGCTTGTTTTCAATATTGTGTCTGAAATCTGTATCTCAGAATATTTCTTTATTTTCCTACCACCCAGTTTCATCTCTCATCTAGGGCTTCATTTCGTCGTTTTAGAATAAATTTGTAATCACAGTAAGGCCAATTAATCAATGCTATAATTTTCACTTGAAGCTTGTTATTTGTGGCTTTAAATGTATTTTTTTTTTTTTATATTTTAAAGGAATATAAAAATATACCTTCCACCGTGGAACCACATTCTACTGAGTACTCTATTTAAACATAATTATTATACTTCGAATAAAAATATTAGGTATATGCGTATAATATATACTTCGAATGGAAATACTTTCTATTTATAAACCAATAAAATGTTTATAAATAGAAATTATACTTTGAATGAAAATACTAGGTATATACATAAAAGATATACTGTTAATAAAAATATTAAGTATATAATTGGATTTTTTTGTTCGAATGAAAATAAACTTATGTTTCGGATTTAGATGCATTTTGAAATTTTGGTCTTAAAATTACTTTTTCGCACTGTACCATAGTTAGGAATGCTTTGAGGAACTTCAGTTGCCATCATATAAGCCTAATAAATCTATCTTATATATATCTCTCTCTGTGTATGTGTATGTATATATATATATATATATATATATATATATATATATATAATATATATTAAATTATTCACCAAAAGTGTCATTCTTCAACAATATCAACAAATATTGCTTCAATCTGATAAATAAGAAATTCTTTGGTGAATTTTCAGACCTGGCAGAAAATGTTGATAAGTTGCACCTTTTCTGAGTCAAATTATTAATCCATCGAAATATGAATCTCGTCTCGCAATATACTCACAATTAATAGTAACTGTCATATTACTACAGTGTACCTAATGGTTTGTACTATTTATTGAGATTGTGTGTCTTAATATAGTCAGTCTTCTTATAAAAATTTTACTATACCACTGTTGCGATTTGCTGGTGACATCTTTGTGAGCATATCATCAATTTTTAAGTAGGGCCTTTTAAAGCTAAAAAAATATGATAGGAAAATAACAAAAAGTAGTTTTAAATAAGAAATTTATCTATGCATATTAAAAAGAAGATAATAAAAATTGATACGTATGACGTTTGTCCGTTTTTTAACGATCTTTATTATTAGGAAAGGGTTAGTAAATAAATTGAACAGTGAAAAAAAAATTCACAAATTTATCACATTCTATCGTCTGAAAGAAAGCTGCTTTTAAAACGATGGATTAATATAATAGTATCGAATTAAAAATTGCTGTAGTAACTGTTATATGCTAATATTTCTGTATTTGCTTTTGTCCAATATTTTTGATTCTTGAATTGACAAGTTTTATCAATTTAAGAGAAATGGTTATATATATATATATATATTTTTTTTTTTTTAAATTTGTGTTTGATGTTCAGTCCGTTTCAATAGTTAACGCAATTTGATTTTGCACCGTAACCGTACAATTAAAATATTTTAAAATTTTAATTTGTCTCTACTCAAAGCCTCTGTTTATAATTTTAGGGATCGTGCTTTATCTCTGTGTATGAGATTTTTTCATCACTTTTTAATCGTGAAGTGCAGTGAATCTCGTTAACTCGTCATTGTCTTTAATTTGATCATTTTAAATTTGTGAACATCCATGTTAGAAAAAATATATTGAGAACAATTTGATTAAAAAATATGCCTGAATGAAATACTTGTCATTACTGCCGCTTCAGTCCTTGTTTCACACACATTTCGCGTTTAATGTTGCCAATCACGTTGGGCAATGTTTGCTCGGCGAATGTCAGCTTCTTCCTCTTAAGCGATATTGCATTCCCGACAGGTGCCAGTTCGACCCCCGTGTCTACTTAAGAGCTCGTTTATTAGGCCCTATCAGCTGGAAGTCTCGGATTATGGCGGTTTTTGTGTGTGGCCGTGCCGCTCCAAAAGTTTGGTGTCCGCTCTTATCGCTCAAGATTTACTTCTGCACCTCATGCATCATACGAGAGCTAGGAGACAGAAGACGTGTATGTGTTGCATCTCAGAGGCTCATATTAAGGGGTGCTTATCAGAATGAGATCTAATATAAGCTGTAAAGGACTGACTACTTGATTCGTTAAAGATTCTATTAAATATTTATGTAATTTAATTATTGAATGATAGATTGATTACGTGAATGTTAGAAGATTTAATAACTCAGTTATTTGAGGTCTTAGCTTCTCAAAGCTAGTTAAAATAATCCTAAAGTAAGCTCGGCACGATATGCAAAGTAAACAATTTTACAACTTGATGAGTAAAAAATATTGCATTTTGTACTTTTAATGGATATTTCTTTCAATGTCTTTTGAAAAGGCAAATAATTAAATAAACTGTTCGTTTATTTAACTGCGTTTGTAACGTTGTTTGAATTTATATTAAAAAGCTCACTGGCAGTAATCTCACTTCCATTTTTAAGCTTAACTTATACAGGTGAACGTTGTTTCCTTTAATAACGGGTAAAAATTTTTGGTTTTTAAGAGTTTAGAGAGCTACAATCCGCTGGAAAACAAGACTGAAAGTAGAATTTCTGAGTATACCCGCACGATGTTACTTCAGATCCGAATTTAGAGCTACTTATGTAAGAGATGACGTATTTTCATTATAGTGATTTTAATCGATTTTTTTTCTTTTGAGGGAGGGGAGGGGGTGTTGTTTGATTCTTTACTAACTAATAAAAAAATTAAATTTTGTATCCATTGTAAACTCGATTCTCGTAGATAGGAACATTTTGAAGTACACCTCTGGGAAATAATAGTTTTAAATTTTTGTCTGAAATTTTTTTGAAAAAAAAGTAGATGACGTTTTTAGTTTTGAGGAACTGTATGCCAATCAACTTACAAAAATTTGCCGGTCTACAAAAGTAAAAATTTTACTTGTTGATAAATTATAAATGGGTTAATATAGTTTATATCTTAGTGAAATGATCATGACAGGTTGAATTATGGGAATGGGTATAACAATATTACAATCTGAGAATCTCATTACAAGCTTAGTAGAAATTTTACTTCATTCATTTTACGAGCTTTCATTCTGATGTAACGTCAGTATTACTTAAAGTTAGTCCACACTGAGATCTGGTTATGGCTATTTTAAAACTTTATAGTGTCATGCGTAATTTCTTCAGGAGTTTCAGCTTTTACAAACTAATACATATGTGAGTGTCAGTCTGTAAGAATTTCAGATAATTACTTAAAAAAAGCAATTTGGAAGAATAGTTTTTTCAATTAGAAATTTTTTATCGCTATACGTATTATAGTCGAATAAACTATATTTGTTAGTTAAATTAAATAAATTTCCTATTAGACTATTAGATAGTACTTATCAACAGGAGCCTACCTTATATGGTATTACAAACAAATTCAATGAACAAATGTGAAGAGAAAATAGACGAATACTGAACAAATGCATTGAATCTGAGTATAAGGCATGGATGTTGGTCTTAAATATTAAAGCAAGCAGTCATAAAAAAAATAAATTCAAGTACATTGTAACATTACCAACAATTGCTTAACTAAAATGCTTGAGAATCATGCAATTATCGCAGAAAAAAATTCTGAAAATGTGATACTCACATCAATGATTAATGATCTTAACAGAAGCTTTCATGAACTGCCTATAAAATTCTTCTTTTAACAAATGTATGGTAAGTATAGCATCATAATTTAATCTTTAGAGACTGGTATTTTGTACGTACTTCGAAAAAAGTCGAATTTTTAATAATGGATTACTGAAGGGTGTAAAATTCCATCACAGTTTTCAAATAGCCGTGGGGTAATTATGTTTTTAAAAAATTAGAAAATCAAACTTGGTAATATAATATTATATTATAAGATTCATATCCTCTGAAATTCAGGAGATATTCTTTATTTGATAAGTGCAATGACGAATGATGTTTACAACTTAAGGACAATGACTATTAGCATTAAAATTTGTTTAACCAAATTCATTTTATTCAATTTAATTCAAATAATTTTCATTTAATATTATTATGATATAAATTTTCTGATACAGTTTACAAGTCTGCATCTCTACTAAACATTTCCTATAATATTGCTCTGCACTTTATCATATTACACTGCATAATATTACACTCCACGATAGTATACACTGCATAATATTACACTCCACGATAATATACACTGCATGTTTATCTAGTAACTTTTAGGTGTTTCATTTTGGTGTTTAACCTAGCAAGTTTTATTCTACAAAAGGCTTATATAGTGCTTAGAATTTTGGGTTGCAGATGCTGTTTTAAAAAAATACGAATAATGTAAGACCAGGTTTGTTTTCATTCACGAACTGGTGAAAACCAAACCTCCATAGTGAAACTTTATATTAGTGGATCAAAATAAAGTTTTTCTTTTGTAGTTTAGTTTTGGCGTGCTACTGAAATGAAGAGAAAAATCACTGAAGTAGCTTTAGAGATTTTTTTTTTATTTTTTCGCCTCTTTCTGATCTCGCAAGTTTAAAATTAGCGTTCAGTTTTATGTTATGAAGAGAAATTTTCAGTTATTGATAGACAAAAATTTGGTTTTTAATAACATTTTTCTTAATTTTTTTTTCCCCACTGGCGTATAGAAACTTTAAATTGCTTATTGAGTTTATTCAACTTAAAGGATTGATGTAGTATTTTTTTGTAGTATTGATTATTGCATGTGTAAGAAATAAAGTCGAACCTCGTTATAGCGAACCCGGTATATAACGAACTCACGGATATAATGAACGAAAATTTTGCACCCGTCGTTTTCCTATTATACATAATTTAATTAGTATTGTGTTAATGTAATGTAATCGATTTTAGTCGATTTAATTCAATAATTATAATTTTTAACAGATTTCATCATTTTTAATACATCTTTATTGAATACACATTGCAAGTAATGAGTTATGCATTTTGTGATCGCTAGCATTTTTCTTAACGGTTCGGGTATAGCGAACCACTGGATAAAGCGAACAAAACCTTCGATCCCTGGAAGTTCGGTATAACGGTGTTCGACTGAAAAATAATGTAAGAACTGCTATTAAAACTGCTTGTTATTATTTCTGCATTTTTACAGCAGGTACAAATGTACGTTTCGGTAGTATAGATACCATTAGTCGCTAGTGATATCATGGGATTTTGTACAATATTTGAGATTTCATACCATTTGTTTGCAGACAGATTTCTGAACGATAAGAAGGTTGTGAAATTATAAATATCGAAAACGCAAAAATGTTGGGGTTTACATAATAGCAGTGCAGTTTGTTGTCACATTAGCGGCATAGAACAAAAAGGCAGAAATCATCGATTCGTTAATTTTTATCAGTCATAAATCCATGGCAGTTATCGGTGTTCCGGCGCTAATGAAAGTTATCTATCGTATTCACTTTCTTCACCCAATGCATCATCTTTATTTACTGTGTGCGCCCTGAGCAAAAGATAACAGATGAACTCGGTGTTTATTTATTCTGCTGCATGAGGGGCTGTTAAGTCGCCGGGATTAACGTCACAGTGTGAGTGATTCCGCGATGGCGTAATCTCGAAATTTATTAGCGATAAACAGGAGAAAACTGGCAGTAATCGCTGAAGTTAGGCTTAGTGTTTGATACCGTTATACTCTTCCTCTTACTTTTTAAAATATGACCATTGTTTATATTTCAGAGGCTATTCTCCCCTCCCCCCTTTTTATGATAAAGCTATAATACTCACTGTTATCAATCTTCCAATTAGTTTATCGAATTTTTCGCACGCTTGCGAGTTTTATATCTATACAGTCGAACCCCGTTATAGCGAACCCGGTATAAAACGAACTCACGGATATAACGAACGAAATTTTGGTCACGCCATTTTCCTATTGTACGTAATTTAATTAGTATTGTGTCAGTTTAATCTAACCGATTTTAGTCTATTTTATTCATTAATGATCGTTTTTAATAGATTTTATCATTTTTTAATACATCATTATTGAATATACATTGCAACTAATTAGTTATACATTTTATGAATTCTAGCATTTTTCTTAACGGTTCGGATATAGCGAACCATCGGATAAAGCGAACAAAACCTTTGGTCCTTTGAAGTTCCTTATAGCGGGGTTCGAGTCACTTTTCTTAAAATAATTTGCTTTTTTCCCATTCCGGATTCTTGTTCGCCGGCAATTTCTATTAACTGTAACTACTGTAAGTAATAGCCAACTATTTTACTGAAACATTGGTACCACGTTTGCTCATATAAAAACAAATTACTGATTTTTTATGACATTTTGAATCTCAGAATTGCTGTCACGTAAACAATTGCTTTGAATGATACACTTCTTCAACTCATCTACAGTTTAAATTTTTTGTTTATACACAACGGATTTAATGAATCCCCAAGCAAAAAAGTCTAATAACGCCTGATATGCTACGAAACACTTGGAGATTTAGACTTTACCATTTAGACGATAGACGTGCTACAAAAGGTGCACACTTCGAAATCTAAAAGTACTATGATAGAAATCTAGGCTTGATATTAAAACTTGGTGAGATGTTTTTTCTATTTAAATAATTTTAAAAAATTCTAATGGGTAGTTCCGTAAAAAATAAGTCATGAATTTTGGATACCTTTAGCCCGGATGACCTTTCATATATATATATATATATATATATATATATATATATATATATATATATATATATATATATATATATATTTAGTGGAATCTCGACTGAACTGAATGATAAACGCGGGAAAATGATAGATGCGGGAACACAACAGAGCAATATGATCATCGGGACTGGGTGAAATAAACGACACATAAGGGAAACCGATGATTCGAGGAACGATCGATCGCGATTCCACTGTATATATATATTACTATCGTTAGACGTTCTTCTAAATTTCCTGAGAACAATCTTGTTTCCAATCTTCCAATACCCATTATTTATAAAGCAGTGTATTAGATGTTTTGTATAAAATAATAAAATAATTTTTTTTGTAGTTTTTCCTGTTAACATTTAAAACCCGAGTTAACGCAAGAGTATGATACTCGGATCTCTCTAGTACAGCGTTCCGGAACGTTACGACGTCAGGTTCTAATTTTCGGTAGCAGTTTATTCTCGGGAGGGAACAGTCAGTATTCCCCGTTTCCCCGGTGTACAGGAAGGGTGAAGGCCGTTAATGTCTGTCCTCACTTCTCGTTTGCGGGGGAGGAGTGAGGTGATTTTTTTTCTTTTTTTAAAGCTGAGTTGTTTATCGCGATGGCGCTATTAACATAGGAGTTCGCAAGTGTAGAGGCTTCTATGTGCTGGGAGATATCGTAGGATAGAATTACAAATTAGAATTTTCGGTAGTGTTCCCATTAAATGACTATCAACTAAATTATGCGAAGAGTAAGAGGGAAATTCAGTTTTTACGTGCTTGATTTGTCTGAAAAGGAAAATTAAGTTTTCATAGGTAATTAAGTATTGGTAATTTAAGTATTATTTGCAACAATCAAGCTCCTTTCTCAGAAGATTATTGACTTTTTGATAATATTTAAATTTTTAATGTCAGTTGTAGCTAGTAAAAATATCAATATCATTAAATTTATTCTCTCAGTATATAAATAACTAGCTGAAAACCCGTACTTCGCTACGGAGTACATTCAAATTAAATACAACGGTCAATGTATGCAATTAATGTAAATATATATATATATATATATATTTATAATAAATACAACGATCAATATATACAATTGATGTAGAAAAAAATATATATATTTATAAAAAAATCGTAAGGGATATTTTTATAGACAAAATAATGTCCAATCGTCTGCCGCATTAGCAAGAAAAAAAAAAAAATTTGTCTATTTAGTTGTTATGCAACGTGACGATAAATTTATTTAAAGTACCAGAAAAAGAAATCACGTGATCAGCATTTAATAAATTGAATTCTAAAAATGAATCTTTAAAAATTCACCATAAATCAGAAAATAGAGGTAAATATTCGAAAAAGATCTCATTTTAAAGGAATTTTTATGATCTTTCTCGTGATAAAAATTTTATAATCCTCAAATTATTATTTTAAATGCAAACTTTAAAAAGGTTACTAAAACAGCTTAAAAATTTAATTTAAAAAAATCTAAGAAGAATTTTTGAAAAATCTCTCTTGGTGCACCCCTACACTATAAGAAGAATCACTATGCAAAATTTCAGCCCTTTAGGTCGAGCGGTTTGGTCTGTGCGTTGTATGTTAGTGAGTCAGTTACGGAACTGTTTTATATATATAGATAAAGATAAACGATGTGTGAACGTGTCAAAATTATTCACCAATGAATGGTTATGATATTTTGAGTCCTATAATTTAGCATAAATATACTTCATATGAATCATCAGACTTCCAATGCACCAAACAGGATTCGACATAGCAATTTAGGCCCTCCGGGTTTTAAACCATTATTTTTCCGTACTAACAAATCACCTGTGAAGTTACCCCTGTTTAAGATAATTACACCTATGCTTATGTGACTGAAGACATTCTTTAATTAAAATTAAAATTATTTACTTCATAAATATTATAACTGCTATAAATTTGAATGGCAGAAACTTCCTCCTTATTCATAAAATGTTTACTTTAAATTTCACAAATGAACAAACAACAAACAACAAAAAAACCTTCTTCGGGGTAGTTGTAAAATGCTTTCTAGGTTAGCTCTCATTTAAGCATTTATAACGGGTATCAACAATTTATTAATGAAATCTTATCATTCTAAAGAGATACTAATTAATAATATATCTCACTGTATTAGAAAAACTATAGCTAGATTCAATATTATGCAGATTCAATATTATAGCCAATGCCTATATATCTTTTATAAATATTAAAAAAGGTTTTTTTAATTGAAACTTTTTTCTAAATGCAAGTAATCATAGAAAACGTTAATAAATGATAAACAGATATGAAAGTATGACATGCATGTATTCTTCAAATTATAATGGTATAACTAGTATATTAAAATAATTAATATATATATATATATATATATGTGTGTGTGTGTGTTAGTGTTAGTTAGTAATTCTTTTTCGGAACTATACTTATGTATGTCTCTTGTAATATAATCACTGTAGGATAAAGGATTTTTAAAATTTTTATGCTTTTCTTTTTTAGCTTATCGATGAACTGAAAAAATATTTTTGTGTATCGCATTGCTTTTAGTAATCTCAGTTTGCAATCGACATTGTTTTATAACATGCTTTAAAAACTTATACTCCTGAAGCAGTTCGAATTAGTTTAAGCACTAAAATACAGTTTTTAAACGTAAAACACGTTTGTAATTTTCTTTCTATCTTTCTTTCTTTTTTTTTAATCCTAATGGTCTATAACAGGCCTGCCCAGCATACGGTTTGCGAAAGCCTTTTGTGATGACACATATTATAAATCTAAAATATACGGAATATTATTTTACATGTATAATATATAAAAGGAATATATAACTAAGGAATTTTAATATTTATTAAATTTTTTAAGTAGCAGTTCGAGTTAGTTATTAGCACTAAAATGCTGTTTTTGACGAAAGACATGGTTGTAATTCTGTGATTTTTTTTAATCCAATGGTCTATAACAGACCTAATGGTCTATAACAGACCTAATGGTCTATAACTCTTTACTTAAGTTACTTAACGGTCTATAACTTTTTTAAGTAGCAGTTTATATTAGTTGTTAGCACTAAAATGCAGTTTTTAACGTAAGCCACGTTTATAATCCTGTGATTTTTTTTTTAAAACCCAATGGTCTGAAACAGACTTGCACAGCATACGGCTCGTGAAGCCTTTTGTGATGACGCATAATACTATAAATCTAAAAAATACGGAATATTATTTTACATGTATAATATACGAAAGTAATATGTAAGTAAGGAATTTTAATATTTATTAAATTTTTAAGTAATCAGTACTTTTTTATTTGTTAAATAATATATTTTTCGTTTTCCCATCGACCCTGGTCTATAAGTTTATTATATGTATTCGCAACTTAGAGGAGTTAAAAGTTGCAGTAGCAAAGGATTTACCTGAATATATACCGAAGTAAAGTTCGTTTATATTGTTATAATCATACTGTTAATATTGAAAAACTAGTGATTATTACAAAATTCAAGGAATAATAACATTTTTTGAATGAGACGATTGTGCATGTATTTCGATCGTTCTTTTAAGGAATGTTAAAAATTATTTTACAAAATCAAATCTGCCCTTTTTAAGCCGAGTGAAAAATATAAAAGATCAAATAATTAAAATTTCGAGCATAGTGTCATAATGGGGGTATAGCACAGAAATTGTAATATTTTATCGTATAACAGTTACAATATAGTAGTCTGTGATTTATTGAAAAGATCCACTTTTCAGTAAATCTGAACGAAATTCTGGATACTCAAGAAAAGCCGTAAAAAGAAAGAATGGGGTAGTTAATTTCTTGAAATGGGATGTAGTACAAAAGCTTAAATTCATACACAGCCAGTAAAATTTGTATTTTTTAAATATTTAAGAAGTAAAAATATGTTAATTTTCTATTTTCAAAATTATTAAGAACCGCAGAAAAACTCAATGTGCAGTCTAGTTCCCCATTTTTAATTATTATTATCATTCATGTAATTTTAAGTCAATGTATAATTTCATTTTAATAATATAATTAAGAATTATCTACAGACATTTTCTAAAGTTTTTTTCCTCTTGTACAAAAACAGATAGATATTAATCGGGACAAAAATGAAATGCCCCGATTATCGCTTGGAATTGCAACATTTTACCCTTTAATAATCGAGTTTATTATGAATTGTTGTGAACACGTTCGGATATAAAGATTTCACTGGAATTTTATCCTTAAATAATGAACCTTTGCCCATTTTACTTGATCATGGATGTTTTGAGCCAGCTATGATCAGTACTAGCCGGGAAATGTTTGCATATCGCTTCTTTCAACTGCTGCAACCAAAATAAACACTTCTCGAAGCGTATTATCAGAGGAGCAGAAGCGCAAGAAATCGATGTTGATAACTGATGGTGAACACATTGTAGATTGCCGGATATAATGCAGGCATAAAAAACTTATAAACAGTGATGTCCAACTAGTAATATACAAAAGGTTGTGTTTGAGATAATGTAGATATTTTTGTGTAACAAAAGAAAAATATATAATGCTCTACTAGGAAACTCAATTCGGATTAAATTTCATTTAGACTGCAGCCCAAACTCTATTTAACGGGATAAAAAAAGGATTTTATATCTCAGTTTTTGTATTTTGATAGAGTTAGTTGATACAGTTTTTATACATTTATGAATTTTTAACTGATCAGTATTAATTGCTATCGACCAATAGTTGAAAAACACCAGTAAAAATATCAGAAACTGGCAATATAAGCATATGTATAATCAAGTTTTTAATATGACAAAAATATGTGTTGATAGTTTCAAACATAACTTCCCAACACAGATATAATATCAATTTTATATCAATACTGATGTAAAATTTATTGCTAAAAAATTAATTTTAAATTTGCTGTTAGTTGGAACATACATAAACAATGTCATTCATTAATTACGAAGTTCATAGTGCTGTTTCCCAAGCATATCGCTGTTCGATTTTACATAAAGTGATCTTTTTATAATTTCACTCTCGCATTGATTATTGAAACAGTTTATACATATTCTTTTAATTTTCTCAGCTGCTTAATCCTTTGTAAAACGAATTCAAACGACACGTTACTTTGTTACAAAACCCAAGTTAAATTAAGCTTTGAATATTCAATAAAATTGAGCAAATAAAGAGATCTTTATGAATTATATTTACTAGTCTTAATTAAATCTTAATACCAGAAGGCTTAAATAGTCAAACATTTCAAATGCATTAAAAACGGGATATTAATTTAACGTGTTGTTCTGTGATTATTTATTGGTTCTTAGAATCTATATGTATTCGGAAATGAAGTTTGTTAAGTTTTGAAACTACCTACACATATTTTTGTCAATTTAAAAAATTGTTTATAAATATCAAAAACTGCAGATTCTTGTTAAAGCTTACTACACTTTGTTATAAAATTTTACCAAGTCGGATTTTCTATTTTTAAATAACAATTTAAATTAAATCATTCTCCAAACTATTTTGCTGTTCATTGTTTACTTTCAGCATTCAAATATCAACATTTTAGGAAATTTTTCAATTTACTTTTCTGTAACTTACTTTCCTTGATTCATATTTTATTGAGTATTTAAAGCTACCAGCAAAAGAAAAATTGGTTTCATACGTTTGGGAAACCAACGTATTGAATTTTAGTAAATGGTAGGAAAAAAGGGGAAGGAACAGAACATTAAATAACGAATGGGCAACCTGTTCAAATGCCTCTAGCGCGTAAATAATTTTCTAAACGCCATTGGGTGAAAATAGTTTGCACCGCCTTCAGGCATAATATGGAGTACCAAGTTTAAAATCGACTATTTTAAATCACTAGGCGCGTATAATATTCATGGATATAATACAGTTTACACTAATATTGTATCTGATTAAGAAATAGAACTTTGTAATCACATTTTAGGTTTACTTTTCAACGTCAATTATAATACAATTTAAACAAGATGATAAGTATTATTCTCTTACAATCAGAAAATGCTCATGATCATAGAATTTAAAACACATTTAATTTATTAAATTTGCAAGATTGCATATGAACACATTCAAGTAATAAATCTTCCTTAAAAAAAAATTAAATGTTTATCTTGCTTTACTTCTTTAAACTCTCCGAGTCTGCTGGTAATAATTAATAATCACAATAGAGGTTTTTATCGAATCTTATGCTATAGTTTATTAAAGAAAATTTGCTGCAGTTTGAATCACGATAAGATAATTATGTACATATCATAATAGTAAAGGTATGTGCTCATTCACTTAGTTAGATTTTAATACCAAAATACGCTTATTCTGTTTGAGCATAATACTGAATTTGTTATTCCTTAAAAAAATTCATTACAGTAGATAATGATTATACAGTGAAAAATAAACAAAGAAAAACCCCCAATATTTTCACTGAGAATCTAATCACAAAGGAAGGAATTTAAATAAGTACAATTAAAAATATATAATCAAAAGGAAACACAAGAGTCTATAAAACATATATATTCCTGTCATTGATTTTAAGCAATCATTAATAAGGGTGGCCTAAATGAGTTCTTATGAAAATTAATAGCTATGTTTTACATTTCTCACACTTTTTTGCTGAAAAACGAGGTTTTTTTTATGTGCTGTTGTTGATCAAGAAAATAAAATTAATCAGTCATGCCTTTGACAGGGAAAAATGTGAAAGTTAATATTTTTTTTTCTATTCAGAAACTTCATTTACATTGGCTTTAAAGAAAAAGATAGTTAATTAATATTTAAAGGTGCTTTTGAATTTTTTATACATCTTAAAACGAGGTTAATTTTTTTATGTGCTATTGTTGATCAAGAAAATAAAATTAATCAGTCATGTCTTTGACAGGGAAAAATGTAAAATTTAATATTTTTTTTCTATTCAGAAACTTCATTTACATTGCCTTTAAAGAAAAAGATAGTTCTTTAAAATTAAAGGCCCTTTTGAATTTTTTATACATCTTAAATGGGACTATTGTTACTTGAATACCTCACACTTGTAGACACTTAATGTTTTCATTGTTTTCGTTAATTGATAAAACGTTATCCTCTACGGACATATATATATATATATATATATATATATATACATATATATATATATATATATATATATATATATATATATATATATCATAAAATAAAATCATATTCATTAATACTAAAACACATAATCATGTACCTGAGGATATCATCTGAATTCTTATCACACCTTAATTTAGAATGAATGTGTGTATATATATATATATATATCAAACTATTATATTATTAGTCTTGAGTTGTTATGTTGTAAATTAGGGTGTGATAAGAATTCTGATTATATCCTCATGTACATGATTATGTGCTTTAGTATTAATGAATATGATTTTAATGTAATTTACATAATATGAATAGTAATATGTGTAATTATACACTTGTAAAGGAATTTCATTAGTGATTACTCGTTCTATAAATATTTACATTTTATCGATAAACAAAAACTGCTCCACATATGAAATGAATTTTTTTTTTATATTGTGCACTGTTTCCAGTAATCTTTACACCCCCCCCCCCTTTCAGTTTATATCTAAATGGTTGTAAAATTCATTCACTTCAGTTTTACCTTTAGAATTTAAAAAATTTCTTTGTAGATTTTCAGAATTATT
This sequence comes from Dolomedes plantarius, assembly GCA_907164885.2. Lineage (NCBI taxonomy): Eukaryota > Metazoa > Arthropoda > Arachnida > Araneae > Dolomedidae > Dolomedes > Dolomedes plantarius. The sequence continues at coordinate 70,153,237 of OU015500.1, forward strand.
TTATACATTTTTATTGAATCTAAAATATTCCCGCACTGTTAGTTTACTCAGTATTAATAAGTAATTATCCTATGATATTTTTCGGATTAGGAGGTCTTGTTTATAAATAAGTTGTTTAAAGTTTTGGTCAAAAAAGGTTATCAAAAGAGATTACTTCCCAGTAAAAGTTAACATAAAGAAGTAATCAATGATATTTAGATCTTGAAAATCGAATTATTATACAATTTTCTTCTACGGAAATATTCCTTGACTGTTTACCTACGCATTCTTAATAATGAATTCTTGAGAATAGTTAAATTACGTTAGGAGATTTGAACATATATATAGTACAACCACTTTATGTACCTATTATGTGAACGTTTAGGTTGATTTTTTTTCTTTCTCTGTTAGGACAATGTTTTTGTGAAAGTTCAATTTATCATTCATTTGAGAAAGTACATGATTTTTTTACAACTGAAAACAATAAAACCATCACTCATTTACTTCTAAATGAAAAGTTTTCCGTCGTTTTTCTTAAATAAATGGTTTTTGCACTTAAGCATTTTTTTACAGCATTTGTTTGTATATCTTTATCTTTCGTAAACAATGCGCTCACATTTCCTGTTTAATCCTGAGGAATTAACTTATTTATATTTCATGAAAGGGCGAAAGTCGTCGAAAAATGTAAATCTATTGAGTTAAAATGCTTTTCAATCTTTGAGTTAAATTAAATAACTGGTTGTTTTACATTTTCAGTTGCTGTGTTGATACAAATTGTTAGACGAAGTTTAGGCTGATGTAACTCATAATTTTTATAAAATTATCAATTTTACGTACAATGTCCGTACGGTCGAATGTAATGAAGAACTATTTTTAGATTCTAGTTTTCAGGGCCCTTTGAAGTGTGTGTGTTTCATTCGTGTTTTTTATTACTATTCAAGGTGATTACGCTTATTTGATATTACCCCTGTCACTTCCATATAATTATTAATAATGATAATATATATATATATATATATATATATATATATATATATATATATATATATATATATGTATATATATATATACACACACACAAACATAAAATACAGTTTAATGTATCGCTACGATACTGATTATTGGTGTAAATTTATCAGGTTAAATTCTGCGGAAATCGAACATATTGTAACCTGTTAAAGTATTAAATCAATATTATATCTGAGATCCTTAAAATAGTAGCTTCTGCAGGTTTTAAAAAACTGCTTTGAAACTCGTAATTTTTAATTCTAAATATTTGTACGAACCTAGTACAGAAAATATACGCATTTTAGGAGCTCTTATTTTTATAACAAAAATTTTTTCATGAATGAATGGTTTTAATTCCTTGTAATTGTACAATTTTTTAAAAAAGTAATGGTGTCACATATACGATTAATTCTGATAAATTTACCTATTTTAAAATCATGGGGTAAAAATTAATTTATCGTAATAGTAATAAAATAGGCAATTCTTTAACACTTGTGAAAAACAAGCAACTATTAAATGCATAAGATAAATTTAACTTCAATGAATATCCCTTAAACGGTAATCATTCTGATTTATCTCATAACTTTATATTTCAGCAAAATATTATCGAGTACAGCATTAAAATTAGAATCTAATTCTCACTTTTGTATATGTATTAACTCACCTTTTTTAAAAATTAGATAATTAGGTTTGGCAAGTAAAATTATTTTTTTACGCTCCAAAACATTGCCTGTTTTAGTCTTTCAAAATTCAAAATACAAACGCGTTAAAATGATTCGTAATTCATTAGAAGTATTCATGTAAAGCAGTTGTTACGAATATTTGTTGTGATTACTGGAATAATATTTCGCAAGTTACACAGGTTATTTTCATTGCTCATATATTCTTTACGGATTGAGAGCTGTTATATATATACTACTATATTTTTAGAAGTATGACACAACTATCTTACATTGGAGTAAAAACAGTGAGCTAGAAGCATTTTTAGATTGATTTCTAGTTATTAGCTAACGCGATCTGAACTGATATACTTTCCGAACATGAATAAGACATACAGTAATGATAATTTTATACCAATAATTATACCAATTAAATTTATTTATACCAATTTCAATTATTAGAAAAACCTTATGTCTCCAAAGCTTTGGTGTCGGTAATTTGCAAACATTCTGACAATTAATAAAATAATAGAATTTTGTTAAAGTTTAAAGTATTTTAATTATAAATAATTTTGTTTCATCTAAGGGAGTTTGCCCGTCTCCTCCGAATTTTCGTCTCGAATGTCAGTCAACAAACTACTTGTCGATTTGTAAACATAAAATTGTATCAAAACATGCAAGAGCGGCTTACCTCCTAAATATTTTATTTGTTGACTGTATCATTGAATAACGTCTCAAATATCCCATCTTATGTCCACCGCACAATGACATGGTCGGAATTTGTTTTGCAGCATATTTTTTCAATGATATTCAGAATTTTAATCCTTCACCGCACCATCTGCCAGACTAGACGCAAGAGCCTAACACTTTCACTTTACACAGTAGCCAGATTTTTTTTCCCTACACATTCCTACGCATAACTACAAGTAGCCGAATTACTATAATAGACGAGAGGGGAAAACATGATAATAATTGTCAATAAAGCACCCCCTGGGACATCCCCCCCTCTATAGTGATCTCTACTCAGACAGTGGTGGACATCCTATCAGGACTCTGTGACGTCACGAGACATAGATGATCTCTACCATAATCAGTACAAAGACACTTTTATGACGATGAAGCCTATCATATGCCAGAAGGCTTTTGTGATAAGGTTCTAGGTATCTTCCAAAGGCGGAGCTTCTGGAAGACTTGTATGGATTTCTTAGCGAATTCCCTTGCCCCTAGCACAATTGTTAACTTCTCAAGAAAAGGCGCGGGTGGTTGTGCCTTATATTGTTAGGAGTCATAAAATTCGAATTTTATGAGCAGGATGAACCAAGTTTTTCAGACCGAACCTTTTGATCTGTCCAATCACCAGGTGTGGCTACAATGGTCAGGTGAGCAGAATTATGATTACGAAATAGAAAAAAATGATATGTTTATGATGTACTTATTCGCTACACTTTGATAGTTAAACGAGGATGACAAAGGATAAATCCATTAATAAAGCGGTTTGGTTTATTGCATGAAAATATTTTGCGGAATCTCATATTTTCGGGGATTATTCACAACGCAATATCCGTACAAATGTTATTAATTAATTTACATTTTTCACAAATACTTTTTTGGTACTGTATTATCTTTGTTTTCAAATGCATTAGCTGCGAAATAAAAATTAATTCTATTTTTGCATTTTATCTATATATTTCTGGGCTGTTATTTCGTTTTATTTAAAATAGAAGTTAGGAGAGACTTTTTAAGTAGTTTATTTTGTTGTTGTAATTTAGTTGTATTTATTAATTAGTTTAAATTCTAAAACAAGCAAAATCAGGAAAATAAAAGTTCTTATGTCTATGACATTAAATCGACATAATATCAGCAAATGAAAGCATGTATATATATATATATATATATATATATATATATATATATATATATATATATATATATATATATATATATACATGCTTATATATATACATGTATATATATATATATATATATACATACATATATAATTTTTAGGCATGCTAACGCTGGAAATAATTGGAGTTCTAAATTGTTGTCTGCTTATTTTAGTTCACTTTCTCTGTTTCCCTATATCAAAAAATCAAAACCACATCAATCCACTGCTGCTTTTATTGTCAATGTTGCTAACATTTAAAAACTACTGTCTTCAAATGTTTTGTTTCAAATCAATTCTACGAACTGCCTGAAATTTTAATGTACAATTTTTTTCCCCGTTTACAAATTTTTATGCCAGTTTTGAAGTATCACAATTAAAACTGCATTATCAGGAAAACTGAAGGGTTTTAAATATCCAAACTCATCAAAATATTCACTGAATTTTACCAACGTGTTAAGAAAGATTAATTTTCAGTTTTTTGGTTAGAAACAGGATATGAACAATCCAGAAAAGAAATGTTTGCAAAACGATGATATATATATATATATATATATATATATATATATATATATATATATATATATATATATATATATATATATATATATATATATATATATATATATATATATATATATATATATATATATATATATATATATATATATATATATATATATATATATATATATACGATAAAAATATTTTTCCTCATATTTTGGTTGTACCATAAAGTTTTCCAAACATCATTTTAAATCATAGCGACTTCCTTACCATTTTAAAAAAAAATTAATTTAGTTTTAAAAATAATTACGCTATTTGTGAATAATATTTATAACTATTCATATGCTGGTGCTTTGTTTTCGCTTTTTTTTTTCAATGTATATTTCGATAAATAGATTTCTATTATTTAAGTGATATTCGTCAGTAATATTCGTCACTTTTAGGTTAATAGTGCAAAAATTGTTAAAACTCGGAAGTCGTTACCTACACCCTTTTGAATTTTTTTTGTATTCCTGATATAACGCTGCAGCATATCAGTTTTTCTGCTCGAAGTGGTAATTGTTTATAACTAATCATTTATCCTCCCACTAATTTCGCGCTTTTCCTCCTGCAATATATATTGGATAATCTTTATATTCATTTATCTTGTTATTTTTTGCCTTACCATGATTATCTAGTTATTAATTTATATAGAAATCATTATATATCATTTTCCATATTCATTGGGTTCATCTGACGCTCAACTACATATCTAGTAGCTATTATTATTTTTTTTCCATATATTGATTTCACGGGATCGTGTTAATTTCTTTTCTTTGAAAATAAATAAAATGTATCTATAAATTATTAGTGAAGTAAAAACTACGCTACTGTAATATATGACTTTTAGAGCAGAATGTTTTGACTTGTACCCTGTTTGAACTAAAAAATGTATATCAGACATGTCATGTACTTTTCCTGTTTTTGTTTTAAAATATTTTAAAACTAGTAAAAATGCATGCGATTTATAGTATCCCAGAAAAGAAGAGTTTCTGTTTGGATCTCGCCAACGAATTGTATGGCGAGGATTATCAGGAAGAGTAATTTTGAATGTACTACTCTATTTTAACTTAAAGTTACTAAATTACATTTGCTATTTTATGCTATAAACGAATGAAACTTTCACATTTTTAATAAAACACTCTCCTGCTCTTGTTGAAAATTATGCGAATATGCTTTGGAACTGATGAATAAGAAATATAATGCTCTTCCACGAGGGTTTATTTTTCACCATCGAGTTAATGAAAATTCTATAAATAAATTCTTTAGTTTGCAAAATGATGATACGAGAGCAAGTTAATAAATAACTGTTTATCAATGTTGTAAAGTTTTTAATAGGGTCTGGGTCGCATTGTCGTAGAGTAGAGGTTCTTGTAATATTTGTTTAAAGTGAATAACTAATAAGATTTTATTAATACTGTGTATTGATGTATTAGGATTATTAGTTTTATTTTTAGTGTACTTCTCTTCTTTATTGTACTTCTCACGTTTGAAGTATTAGAAAGTGTAAGAAATTATTTTCCGCTATAATTCATTATTTCTAGGCTGTTAGAATTTCCTGCGTGATTACATCAAAATTATGATGTTCACAAAAATACTTTAAAACAAAATTATAAAGTTTTGACGCATGATTTAATTGAATTCCTTTATGTTGGTTTCAAATATAAAAGTGTGTTTTACTCAATTTTCCCATTGTTTGTGCTTTTGGCACTGTATTTTAAACATATAATTTTCTCAGATTTAGTACCTCGTTTTTACATTTTTGTGGCGTAAATAATTATGTGAAAAGCTGTAATTCATTATTTCAAGTGTTTTCGGTTTTTACGTGAGATTATTGTGGAGTAAAATAATAATAATGAAAAAACAGCAATATTTATTTATTGTGGTGATTGAAAATTAAAACGTGTAATCTCAAATTATATTCACAGTATTAATATAAAGGTGAAAATTTCAAGTTTAGATTGGGAACATATAAGTTTTCAGAAATTCAGTGTTCTGTATACGTACCAATTTCATGTCACAAGAATTGTCTTCCATAATCAGCTTTCATATATCCATATGTATCTGAAATAATAATAATAATTCAATTAAAATTCTCATACCATTAAAATGATTCTTACTAAAAGTTTTTCGAAACAGAAATTCTGAGATATTGAAAATCACTGGCACGCAAGAGCTTAAAAAATTTAGAGGCAGTCAACTTTAGCAGTTATCATCACTAAATTATCATCACAAAATTATTATATTCTTTAATATAATAATTTTTTCAAATATAGTAATATGTATTTACGTAAACATCGAACGATATAAAAATCTAATCAAATAAATCTTTTGAATTTTTTTTATAGAGTCACCAGGTTCTTTTAATTTTTCCGTAAATTGTTTAAGTAAGAACTGAAGTAATTTACTGGAGTATTCATACTGAAGTATACTGAAATATACTGAGTACTGTGTATACTGATTTCAGTATGAAATCAGTATACACAGTATGTATACTGATTTCAGTATGAAATCAGTATACACAGTATTATTTGCACTGAAGTATACTGATTTCATACTGAAGTATTTTAAAATATGCTTCTGCATGAAAATAGTCATACTCCTGTCTTGGACCTGCAAACTTCTAAACTTTTACTAAGGATCTTTTAACTTAACTTGGAACTTAAAGATACTTGGTAGTTTTAGTAGATATCTGTTAAAGTAACAGTTTTTTATACATCTTAAAAATTTGGTTCTTATGCACTTAACAAATCAGACAGGTGCGTTCATATACAAATACATATACATGAGTTTGTATATGCATTCGTATATATGCATATCTAATGCATATGTATGCATACGATGTGTGTGTGTGCGTGTATGTGTATATATATATATATATATATATATATATATATATATATATATATATATATATATATATATATATATATATATATATATATATGTGTATGTATGTATGTATTTGAAAATATTACTAAATTAGAAAATGAGGTATTAATTATCAGTTAATGTAACACTAGTTTTGTGTCTTTTTACCCCAATATATACTCGGATTTTAAGCTCTGAATCAAAAATTAAAGCTATTTAATGGAATTCTTTTCGCATTATTGCCGTTAAGAGTTTCAAGTAAAATCTATCACTGATAGAGTAATAAGCATTATTTATTATCTATTAAATTGCTTTTTGACACATTACATTTCTCTAATTCCCAGAACATATTTTATTTTGTGTATTTAAACAATATTAATGATAGTTAAGATTTTACAGTAACAGGATTTCATAATTCATCTTACTGTATTGTTGTTTAATTTTTTTTCACCCTGTGTGACATGCGTTTTTTATGATGTTACATATTTTATTTTTTGCCTGTCTTTATAAAGTTAGTTGATAGCCATTAATCTATATAATTTATTGAAATGTTTTCGTTCAGAGTTTTCTTACCTGGACTGATGCTTCCTCTTCTTTTAACAATTGTTCTCTTCAAAATTTGGATTGAGTTACTTTTTTTTACCAGCGAATTTTTAAGTTTAATATTGATTTCCTATATATTTCACGCTTGCTTAGCGGCGTTGGTTTTTCTGTTCATGGTGTCTAAGTTAAATACCTCTGATTTATGCATTTATGTATTAAAATAAGCTTAAGCTAAGTTAAGTCCTTATAAACTGTTAACACCTGCATGAAATTCCAATTTTTTTTATTTATTTATTCTCCTAGCATTTAAAGTATAAATTCTAGTACTCTTTATAAGTGAATGCTGGTTGGTAGGAATTCATTATTACAGATTATTTTCCTTGCCGTAAAAGGGCAGAATTGTCACTGGCGTTTAAAATAGTGGCGCCGATTATTTATAGAACGAGTAATTACAAATGAAATTCCTTTACAAGTGTATAATTACACATACTACTATTCATATTATATAAATTACATTAAAATCATATTCATTATTACTAAAACACATAATCATGTACATGAGGATGTAATCTGAATTCTTATCACATCTTAATTTACAATATAACAACTCAAGACTAATAATATAATAGTTTGATATTTATATATATATATATATGTGTGTGTATGTATGTGTATATATATATATATGTAGAGGATTGCGTTTTATCAATTAACGAAAACAATGAAAACATTAAGTGTCTACAAGTGTGAGGTATTCAAGTAACAATAGTCCCATTTAATATGAATAAAAAAATTCAAAAGCACCTTTACATATTAATTGACTATCTTTTTCTTTAATGGCAATGTAAATGAAGTTTCTGAACACTTTCACCTACGATGTTTTAGTGCGCATTAAATTTTATAGCAGAAAAAGAAAGGGCTAGAAATTTTTTATCTGCTAGAACGAGATGCTGAAAAAAAATTAATTTGTTACTGGATTGAAGGCATTTAACCTCGTAGTGATTTTCGATATCAGTTTTGTGCTAGTTCGTACTGAAATTTTAATTTCATAAGTATGAGAACTAAACACCATGTTGCTTAGTTGTTTAGTTCTCATAAGAGTAGACAATGTATGCATACCTTGTGTTCCCTTACAGAGCACAAACCGGGCAATTTCATGCTAATGACAGCCCAGCTATGTAAATAATTTGCAGTATCGATCATATCGTACTTTTAATTTACTGCGTCGCTCGTACTCTATTGCAAAATATATATCTTCGATAACTTTTATAATGTTCACCAGTATACTGTGCCGACCGATTGAAAGCAATTAATTTATAATGTACGCTTTACTGTGATCTTTCGCATGCATCCCACAGTCTTTAAAATTTACAACAGGGTAATATTTTAAAACTCGCTGTTAACCCTCAATTTTCGATGTAAAATCAAATACTAAAATTTTAAATCTTTCGTACCACGCATGAATAGAAACTCCTACCGATTTCGCAAATCGGAGGAACTGAGGCCAGGTACGCGTTTGGTATGAGTTCCATAGTATATGTGCTACTGCATCAGATAATTTTTGGCTATGACGTCTCCAAATGAACTTAAAGAACTTTGTGTTATTTGCTTTGTCTTTGTTGGCAACCGTTGCCAATTATCAGAAATTAGCCTGTTGGTTTTGGTTCGTTCCCACCGCGAGGAGAAAGCGGATATATTCTCCCTTGGAAGGAAAGAAAAAAAAACGAAGATATGTCGTCATAGATTTTGTGGTTGCCATTTTGCTTTGAGATCCATTTTCAATTGAGTAATCAAACGTAGTTGAAACTTAATGATTTATGCGGATAAATTTTATGATAGGCGCTGCCGTAGCCATTAGTTTTATTTTTTGGTAAAATATCAGCTACTTCTATAAAAATTATGTAATGTAATGTCAAGTTTGCTCAATATTAACATATGATTGACCGTGGCATCTTTAATATTTGGTGTCTTTTGTTTCACCTTTGTTTACATAGTTTTAGCGGAAATTATGCGGATTATCATTAAGTAAATTAAGAATTTATAACTAAATTAGCATCATATTTACAATAAAAAATAAACACTGCTTGTTTAAAAAGAAATATAAAATGATCTTTTTGTGGCACTCTAAGAAAGGTATTTAAAACGCATTTAATTTTTGGTTTAGAAAATGACGCTATGCTGTGCTTGAATGTATCTTTCCTCACTATTTGGGAGTACACGTTTATCGTAATCAGGGCCCGATTTAGAAAATTCTGGACCATGGGCACAACTCGGGATGCGGACCCCCTAACACTGATGTGGGCGTAACATTTCCAAAATTGACACACAAAAAAAAGTAATCATGAATCATTGTGAAATTACCATTTTACCAAGAATTGGCTATTTGAAGCGTAGAAACCTAGAACATTATCAAATAACAAAAAGCAATACAACATATTAACTTCATCCTTAAAACACCAATACAATGCAACCAGAAAAACTTATTAATCTCTTAAATACACTATAACATACATATGATTAACTATACATATAACTATACATATGATGAACCAATCAATCAAATTTGAAAGGATATATAAAAAAATTGCTATTAAAAAAGGTAAAATTAAAAAAAAAATTATTGGGAATATTTTCTTTCTTTTCTTTTAAAATAAAAATTTTGGGTGGGCCTCCAACATTCGAGGACTCTTAGGCCCGGGCAAATCAAGGCCTGATCCTAATAGTACAATTTAATTTATTTTTCAAGTCTTAGAGAAAACTTATGGTATTTTAGATATTATCTCATTGAGCCATGCTCATGATATATATAAACAAACGTTGTAGGCTTTAATACAGAAAAATACGTTATTGGGAAGCTAATGATGTTCGGGTGTTACAATTAAACAAGTAATATAAAAAAAATATTTAAAGTCAATTCCTACTTAGGTCAACAAAGAAAAATTTGAGTGTGAACTAATAGTAGGAATTGAAAAAAAAGATTGCCTGCCAGAACCTTGCTTACTGTGCGAGATTAGGAGGGGGGGAAAGAGAGAGAAAAAGTTTACCCGGTTGGGGATTCGAACCCGCAGCCTACAGGACGGGAGAAGCCCGCGCTACCGCAGAGCTACCACGTACGGAGTAATAAGAGGGAAATTACCTTTCAAGAGCAAGAGACGCTCTAGGTCTCTTCCTATTGAAAGGGCTCCCATATAAAACTAAAATTGATTAAATAAATTTAATTAATGAATTAATGTTTGAAAAAACTGTATTAATATAAAGTGTCATCCACTACAAGTTTAAAAAAAATGTATTTGAACTTGAGAGGATGAATAAAAACTATTTTATTAACGATTGAAAATTTGAACAATATATATATATATATATATATATATATATATAGGGAGAGTGTGAGCTAATAGTAATAACTGAAAAATAAACACCGTTGCTCAAACAGTAGAAAGCCAAGAAAGAAAAGACGCGTTTAAAACTTATATAGCGGATAGTAGTATCTGTAATTTTTTGTGTTAGGTTGACAATTAAAAATGAAACGAACTGAATGAATTATGCTGCACTTTATAAAAATCTGTCATTTTTCAGATTAGACGGAGAAATAAATTGCAAAGGAACGGAATTTTGTTGTTGTACTCTTTATACAATTTCAGAAAATAACCGATTAAATGAAAAATCAAGAATTAGCTTCTAATTACATGCTTTTTATGGATCTATCATGGGTTTTGCAACTCCTTACTCTTTCATCAGGCCTCAAATTGTCCTTGGACTATGTTATTTAAAAAGTGAAATTTTATGGAGGAAAGTAGTTTATCATTTTAAATAAAAAGCTGTATGTGCGAGACTAAACGATATTTGCACTAATTAGAATAAAAAAAAGATGAATAACACTTACTCTCAAATTTCATTACCGGTTTTACGACTTTACTTGAACTTTTAAATTACAGAATTTCTTCGTCACCATTTAAACGTGTGAACTCCTTCGGGTTACTGCAGTTCAAGAAAGATGTAAATACGACCCTTCTTCGTTCTTAATATTTCAACTGTCACTGGTCTACAAAGAAAGAATTCAAAATCTTGTGAATTATTTTGCAATATATATACTGACTTAGAATTAAACGTCATATAACTTAAATTTACTTTTATCTTAAATTCACTTAAAGTGGTGAGTTGGGGAAAATAACTGGCTATATGTCTACTCGAGTCTATGTCTTTCTGAAAATTACCTCTGATGTTTTGTTTCTGCACTAAAGAAAAAAATTCAGTAATTAAAGTTTATATATCTGTACCTTGGAACAAAAAAGGTCATTGTCCAATACTTTGAAATTTGAGTGACAAATGAAAAAGAAATCGAAATAAATATAATACTACTAGCTGAAAACTCGTACTTCGGTACGGAGTACATTCAAATTATACAACAGTCAATGTATGCAATTAATCAATATATATATATATATATATATATATATATATATATATATATATATATATGCATTTATTTATAAAAAATTCGTAACAGAAATTTTCATAGACAAAATAATGTAAAAGAAAGCATTCAAATTAAATCTAATAGAACATACTGAAGAATATAGTACATCTAATGTAGTACAGTTTGAGGAACATTTCTAATATAGTACAGTTTGAGGAGAAACGACGTGAAATTATAAAAATTAATCTTTAAAAATTCACCAAAAATCAGAAAATAGAGGTAAAGATTCGAAAAAGATTTCATTTTAAAGGAATTTTGATGATCTTTCTCGTGATATAAACTTTATAACCCTCCAATTGTTATTTTAAATGCAAACTTTAAAGAATGTTTCAAAAACAGCTTGAAAATTTAATTTAAAAAAACCTAAGAAGAATTTTTCAAATATCTCTCTTAGTGCACCCCTACACTATAAAAAGAATCGCCATGTAAAATTTCAGCCCTTGAGGTCCAGCGGTTTGGTCTGTGCGTTATATGTCAGTCAGTCAGTTACGAAACTGTTTTTTATATATAGATAATGTAGGCAAAAGCTATGACTAAAATATGAAAATAAAACCTTGAAAAATATTTATACACAAACCGTTAGTAATATTTGTAAACTGGAACTGATGTTCTCTGACATTTGATTAAAATGGACATTGGCCCTTTTTTCTCCAAAAGGTACAGTTATATACATGTAAAAAACATATTTTATGTCAGATATACAAAGATGACAACATTCCGCAACATTTAATCGTGTTGAACAAGTACATCAGCATTTTTTATTAGCAAATTAAAATTGAAATCATATGCACTGACAACGAAGTAAAGTATTTTATATCGGTAAAGAGTGCTGCTTATAATTAATAAAGCAAAAAATTAATTACCACAAATTTTTATTGTTTCTTCGAAAAAGGCAGGCAATATTTATCGATATCATTCTCTTTCGTAACATAGGTTATTTGGAATAAATTAAATTTATAACTAAGCAGATTGTCTGAAAGCTATTGTTTTGCTTTTTTTTACAGAAATAATTCATTTGTTCAATAACTTCCATGATCCACTAGATTTTCGTTTTATTAAAAGCGTAAGCTTAAACACATGCTTCAAATATTTGTGCCCTTTTACAAGTGCTTTTTTTTTTGGGGGGGGGGGGAATAAAAATTCTTCTGATTTATTTTTAGCGACCACATAAGATTTTTTTTTTCCAATTCAGCTGTACAATGTAACAAGTATAAACCAAGGAGTAACAATATATATTCATATATAGAAGTGAAATTGCAGACACATGTTCATTGTATTGAAAATCGAAAAACCTCCGATTGAGGTATTCGATAGCATATTTATATTATCGCTAGTAAAACCATATTTATTTATATACACTGTGTACTTACTACTCCGTACTTACTACTGTGGGGATATAAGTTATATTGATTCATTCTTTTCTCACGTTATTGCAAAAACTAAGGGCTTACGTATATTGCAGCGGCAACATCTGTTAGCTTGTACTGTTTAATTTTACTGTTGTACAGTTCCATTGAAATCGTTGCTCCATATATGGAACAATGACTTCGTTGGATTTTACATTCCAATTTTTTTACTAAGTGTGGTTCTTTTTTTTTTTCCAATTGGTATGTCGCGAAACTTTTTATATGTTGTATCAAATAGATTATGATTAAAAGCATTAGCAGCATTTATTTGAATTTCTGAAAGAATATCTTTGTATATGCCTAGAAATGCGATTAACTGATCTTAAACATGATAGGAAAAGGTCAGATTTTTATTTCTGTATAATCGTTTTATTTAGCTCTTTATCAACTTACAAAATGTATATGCTTTTATAAATATTTCCCCATTGGTACAAAATTATTTTTCTTTTTATCGTAAACAGGCTCTGATTTTCCGTTAGGCCCGAGCTTAGGGCCCCCCGAAAGCCCCCCCTCCCTGAAATTTTTATTTTAAAAGAAAAAATTCCCAATTAAATTTTTTAAAATTTATTTTACTTTTTTAATACCAATTTTTTTATACATATCCTTTCAAATTTGATTGACTGGTTCATCATATGTATAGTTATATGTATAGTTCAGCATAGGTATGTTATAGTGTATATAAGGGATTGATAAGTTTTTCTGGTTGCATTGTATTGGTGTTTTAATGATGAAGTTAATATGTTGTATTGCTTTTTTGTTTTTTGATAATGTTCTAGGCTTCTACACTTCAAATAGCCAATTCTTGGTAAAATGGTACTTTCACAATGATTCATGATTATTTTTGTGTGTGTGTGCGTAAATTTTGGAAATTGTACGCCCACATCAGTGTTAGGGGGCCCCCATCCCGAGTTGTGCCGATAGTCAAGAATTTTCTAAATCGGGCCCTGATCGTAAATACCAAATTATGAGTTGTGTTTGTAATATGCTTTAACTGTAAGTAAACTAAAATTTTCATTCCATGAATAATTTTAGAATTATTGTGTTGTTTCTTTCGTTGTTGTGGTGGTCACTGATATGTAACATGAAGCAAATAAAGCTCCTTTATTATCTCTTGCTTATATGGAGTGTTTAGTTTAACGGCTAATTAATTATATACTCATGTATACCTGTATGTCTGTTTGAGTGTATAAAATGAATAGAAAATATTTTAAAATGAATGAAAGATTAGCACTTTTGAAAAGTTGCCGCGAAGATTTATGATGTAGTTTTGAATTTTTTTCCTTCTTTCCTCCACTTGTGAGCTTTTGCAAGTCAGTCTAATTAACGTTGACGTTAATTTCGGCATTTTAATTTATTGTCATTGTTTTGCGCGTCTGTGTGGCATATCCAATTAAAAATTTTATCCCATAACTCTCCCATTCCATTAGCTAGTACCATAACTTCTTATCCAACAGAATTTCTTAAATAAAACTGCTGTGCGGGGGGAAGAAAAAACCCCAACTAAATACTAAATCTCTTTCATTTTCATGGGCACATAACTCATGGAGATAGTGCGTCAGAAGCCGCCTTTCCCACTTTTATTCACTTATTTATTAAAACCTAGTCACTGAGCATTGTTTATATCGATTTTCCGGGCGTAGCTTTTAAAAATTCAGCGCTTCGTAATTTATATCCCCAGTCGCAAAAGATAAGTGGTCGGGAAAAAAATTGGAATTCGCAGCTTTCTATTTTTTTAAACTCCTACGGTTTGAAACAAAACTTCGCTTGTCGGGTTCCGTTCCGCTCCGCTAGCGCTGTTTTTTAATTTTTTTTCTTCTTTTCGATGTTGTGTGGTGGCATCGTATGAAATATGAGAACGACGAACCATTAAATGGTGCCTTGGCGTGACGGTTATGGTTAAAACAGAGAAGGGGGCTGTCACACAAAATACTGGAATGCTGTTCTCGGATAAGAAACGAATTTGTAATGCTGCCTTTTTTTTCTATGCTGAAAATAAATGTAGTCCGATGTTTATGTATTTTAATTCAAATGGAAATAAAAGATAACAAATACGAGGTGTTATACTAAATAACTTTTCTTTTCTGGTTATTTAAACGTTTCTAGCATGTTACGGTTTGCTCACAAACTTTTATTCCTTTATTCTGAATATCATATAAAATTTAGTGTATGTATTCTTTTTTTCTTGACGAAATTTACAATATGTTTTTTCGAATACAAATAGACAGTCCAAAAGGTTTGTGCCATGTTATAATTATAACAAAATTTACTTGTCGAACTCTGTAGGAAATCTAAAGAATGCCCGAGAACAGGTGGGTTGACAACTTATCAGCCTCCATGCTGTTTAAAAATAGAGTGTGATTTACTAATACTATATTAGTTTATATTTGCCCTTTAGCAGAAAATAATTTAAGGTAGTCTAATAATTTTTTTAATTATCTAATTTTTTTTATTTATTTTTATTATTGTATGTGGCTTTTCATAAAAGTTACTTTCCGCCTAGAAAATTTTTGAAATTTTTTTTCAGTGTAGGAAAGGTTTTAAATTTAATTTGTCACCAAGATTTATGAAAATTTTCCTTTACGGACATTGTAACAATTTTAGAGGGGGAGGGGGAATTATTTATTTAAGAGCAATTTTTAAAACAGGATAAATATTTATTGAATGTTTGCTCGGAAGTAATAACTAACGACAATTAAATAAAAAAGACCAATGGATAGGGGCAAAAACTACACAAGGTTACTTTTTAGGTTTTTTCTTTATATATCCTTAGCAATTCATGAAAAATTCCATTCTGAGATAAACAGGCTTAAGACACAGAAGAATTAAAAATAGACCAAAAGATAGGGGCAAAAGTACACAAGGATACGTTTTTAGGTTTTTTCTTTATATATCCTTAGCAATTCATGAAAAATTCCATTCTGAGATAAACAGGCTTAAGACACAGAAGACTATAAATAGACCAGAAGATAGGAGCAAAACTATACAAGGATAAGTTTTTAGGTTTGTTTCCTTTCTATATATCCTTGGCAATTCATGAAAAATTCCATTCTGCGATAAACAGGCTTAAGACACAGAATAAAAATAGACCAAAAGATAGGGGCAAAATTGATACACGGGGATGCGTTTTTAGGTTTTTTTCTTTATATATCCTTAGCAATTCATGAAAAATTCCATTCTGAGATAAACAGGCTTAAGACACAGAAGACTAAAAATAGACCAAAGGATAGGAGCAAAACTATACAAGGATACGTTTTTAGGTTTGTTTGTTTATATATATCCTTGGCAATTCATGAAAAATTCTACTCTGCGATAAACAGGTTTAAGACACAGAATAAAAACCAAATAGAACCGAACAGAATAGACCAAAAGATAAGGGCAAAAGGGATACACAGGGATGCGTTTTTAGGTTTTTTTTCTTTATATATCCTTAGCAATTCATGAAAAATTCCAATCTGAGATAAGTATCAGGCTTAAGGCACAGAAGATGCACAGCATGGTTCAAGCAAAGTGTACCGCATTTATAAAATGGTGTCTGATAATCGAATCACCGCAGAAACATGCGCTTTGCAATATGATCCGTTCACTGCACACATTAATAAACTCCATAAACAGAAAGTGGAGAAATGCGATGAAATAATTAACAATATAATAATAGATAATATAATAATATTAATGTTCCATAATTTTGCCGTTTAATGGTGTCAATCTATATTATTTGGGAAATTTATTATGAATATAAAAAGCTATGACTGAACCAAGTGCTTTGACACTTAAATTTAAGATATTTCGGAAAGTGGAGTTAATCAATGTGTGCAGTGAACGGCTCATTTGTTGATCTAAAATCTCAAAAGTATATTTTAAACGGAAAAAAAGAAAAAATAAGTTTTCGTATTTTAACAATCTCCCCCTTCCCCCCTTTCAATAAAGTAAAATACCAATATTCTCTAAAGACGGTCTCTAATAGGTAATGAATGCTCCTTTCAAACGCATAAAGATTACTATTTTAAGTTTTTTTCCATCAAATATTTTTGTTTGAGAGAGATTTTTAAGTGTTACAATTTTAACTTCCAAGTTTCGATTGCTTTCTAATTTTGGATATATATTAGTTTTAAAAGAAGAGTTATTTTATTTTCCCTGTATATGGGCGTAAAATTCTGATATTAATTCTTTCTTTGGACATATTTCTGTTTTAGTTTGATATTTGAAATGTTTGCAAATTGGAATTAGACCATAAATTTTGAATTTACACATTGTATGAGGGATGTAGAAAAAACTAATTGTGTTTGTTATTCATTTTGGGTGTGGGGATATTTGATCTATTCATTGCAACTATCAAAAGTCAGCATGTCGAGAATTCATTTAAGCAATCACATATTTGGTGGATATCCGGTATAAAACATAAAAAACCAAATTTCCATCGTTAGAACGTTATTTATTTTCTTATGACACGTCAATTTTTTACGCGCGGAGAAGATTTGGGCCAATCTAAATATACTTAAAAGCATTACAGCCTATTTGATCTTTTGTATACCTTGTAGAACTTGATGAATCGTATAGTGATAGATCAAGTGCGTCTATGTGTCCGACAATTGTATAACATTTTCAATAAATTATCAAAATTGGATTTAAAAGTTTGACACCTGTACTTCTCAGTTTTTTCGCTCTGAGGGAGAGAATGATGAGTTAGTATATGCCGATACTACCTGTGATGAGTTAGTATTTGCCACGTAAATTATCATTTAAAATAAACTCATATCAGGAGACTGCAGTTGATTTCAATTAATATGATGCTTATTTTCAAAATTAGGTTTTATCAGGTGTACATTTTCGAACAATTTACAAGAATAAGTTCTCTTTTCGGAAGAAAACGGGTTTTTTAATGAAATTTAAAAATAACACTGAGAATTAGACCGAAGTTAAAAAAGGATAATCAAAAGTAAATTTTATTTTGGAGCGAATATTTATCGTGGTATTAAACTAAGAATTTTAAGAAAAAAATTAACTAAGAAGTGTGATATTTAGGTATTTATTCCTTCGTAAAAATTTGTTCGTAAAAAATTTGTGTCCCGAAATTTGTGTCCCTAGTAAAAATTTGTGTCCCGAATTCATAGGATACTAGGGTGATTCCTTTACGAATTTCATCATCTTTAGATTTGCTTATAATTGTCTAACATTTTTCTTCCAGATAATAAATTAAATTTATCCATTTATATACTTTAAGTTTGGTATGTGAGATGAGTTAGTATTTGCCACGTAAATTATCATTTCAAATCAAATGTAGGCAGCGTACTCGTAAAAGTTTTTTTTTGATTTCAATAGATTTTACCGCAATAAATTTGACATGAGGTAGGCGTGAATTATTTTTTCATTGTCACTAACATTTGATTCGCATTTTTCAGTAATAACTATTTTATTTATCAAATTAAACGATATATATTTAAAATATGGCGTAAAGAAACCAAAATTTGTCTTCTTCAGTTCTATTCTATGATGCTTCATTTCCTTGCATCATAACCGGGCTGTGCTCACATTTTTTTTTTCAAAAATTTTTTTAACTTAAATTTAACAATCTCTTCACTATGTTTCTCCCTCAATAGCTACAAATTTTTACAATCCGCGGTTAATTGGATTATTAAAAGTTTTATATTCATCGTTTAAAGACATTTGTTGATACAAATTTAGATAAATGTGAAAGAAAATTTTAAAAAGGCAACTTTTAAATTAATCTCGTCAAAACTTAATAGCCCTAGATAATATTTTGAAGCATTAAAATATGATGAACTCATATGTATAAACTACACCCGTCAATTGTGTAAAAGAGAAAGATGGAAACAAAAATATTTAAAACAATCAAACGGTTTGGTTGCTTCCACTTTATGCATCTTAATTATTGTGAATTTCATAGTCAGTCTGAACATAGATTTTGCATTTTGTGTAATTACATTTAAACAAATCAAATAAAGGAATTCTTAGATTAGTGACGCAGAAAATTTGTACTTTACCGTCATTCTTGTGCGCGTCAAGAGCTAGATGTTGCATTAATTAAAAGGATATAAAAGCATATGCAAACCTAATTCTATTTTAACCCGAAAAATTTATTTTAAAAAATGCTGTGCCTACGGAAAATAGAAAAATATTTCCGGACATGAAAACCGAGTACGAATATGTCGTTTTTAAACATATCACATAAAAATCTTTGATTTAAAAGTTATTTTTTTATTAATTTAAACTCATTTTTTATTTATAAACTCAAGTTAATTGTATAATACATCTCTTATTCAAGAATGCAAATGTTTAAAAGAAATGACGCATTTACTAGAGGCTTATTAACTAGATTTTATTTTTATTAATTTCTGATTTTTTTTGTATTATTTTCCTAAATAAATTTTTAATAGTCACTAACATTTGATTCACATTTTTCAGTAATGACTATTTTATTTATCAAATTAAACGATATATATTTAAAATATGACGTAAAGAAACCAAAATTTGTCTTCTTTAGTTCTATTCTATGCTTCATTTACTTGCACCATAACCAGGCTGTGCTCACATTTTTTTTTTCAAAAGTTTTTTTAACTTAAAATTAAACAATCTCTTCACTATGTTTCTCCCTCAATAGCTACAAATTTTTACAATCCGCGGTTAATTGGATTATTAAAAGTTTTATATTCATCGTTTAAAGACATTTGTTAATACAAATTTAGATAAATGTGAAAGAAAATTTTAAAAAGGCAACGTTTAAATTAATCTCGTCAAAACTTAATATAATTCCTGTGTAATACCTGATTAAGTTTAACTTTAAACAGGAATACGTAGGATGGTGTCTCAATAATCCAGAGGGGCTACTCTTTTCGGGATGAAGATTAAGTTTTCCGAGGAGAAAACTTATTCTATTCTAATTGTGTTAGTGTAATTTTCATCTTGATTTTAATGCATGAGGCGTGTGCCAATAGTGTCTCTTAGAAGTTCAAACTGCTACGATAAATGGCTTTATAAAATAAGCATTTTTATAAAAATGTGAATTCTAGGAACATCTTTTGAATTTAATTTGAAATCAGATTTTTCGTAAGGTGCCATGTGAACCATGCTTTATCAAGATAAAGCGTATATAAAAAAAATTGGATTTTTCTTATATCACCTTCTTATATCACCATATCTTATAAAAAATTAAATCCGCTCAAAAACGTGATATTTTGGGTGTATTATAATAGTTGTTTCGTATATAAAGTTTTAAGCGTCAATACATGTTTCCTTGAGAAAAAAATATATTCTATAAGTATCGTGTTATGAACTTATGTGAAGTCAAGAAGCACTGCACCTCAGATTTTTGATGAAATAGAAGGGAGGCTAAGTAAAAGGTATAAGCACTTTCCCTTCGACTAAAGTGTCATGTTATAGCAGACACTTATTTTAGATTTTTGTTGTTGTTTGTTTGTTTATTATGCTTAGCATCAAGTATTTTTTTATCGCGTTTCTGCTTTCACCTCATTTAAGAGCTTTTATATAAAGCTTTATGTAATAATAAGTCGTTGTTTTATTGTTAAAAATATCTGTATATGCAATAGCATTCATTGTAAATGTGTTAAGGAAAGAGAAAAATTGTACTATGTAAAATAGTTAACTTTTAATTGAACGAATCTGTTATCATATTGATTTTTTTGCTATCTTTATTCAATTAGCATTTTGTCAGAGGAAAATTAAAAACTTTATTGTTTTACATTCCTGGTGTTTTCCTTTCAAATTTCTATAGGCAGTAAAAAGAATGGGACATTTTCCTTTTGATATACAATTAGATCAAAGGATGGAAAAATATCTACTCTCTTCTACAGCCTAGACATTCAGAATTTAAAATTTGTGTTTATTAATCCGAATATTAAAAATTTCTCACTATGAGCCATAGGATTTAAAAAGAATGGGGCATTTTCCTTTTATTATAGAACTAGATCAAAGGATGGAAAAATATCTACTCTCTTCTACAGCCTAGACATTCAGATTTTAAAATGTATGTTTATTAATCCGAAAATTAGAAATTTCTCACTATGAGACATGGGATTTTTTATCGTACTTTATCACACAGACAATTCTTTTCAGCATGTACAGGGTTTATCATTATTATTATCATTATAGAAGGTAAAAACGTAACGCATATTAGCTTAAAATTTTTTGGACAATTTTTCACCACCGGATGTAAAATTATAAGGCTACATAGATCTAAATTCGTGTAAGCATTGTACGTGAAGTTTAATTACCTATAAATACATAGTTTTTCATTTTATGGCACGAATATAATATATGCGTTAAATAATATGATTTTATGATTTATATTTTACTAGTTATGTTCTGTTTCTATTACTATCAATTAATTGCTTTGTCCATAAGTGAAAATCGCTGACCTTAGTGAATATTTAGGTTGTCTTTTTGTAAGAAAATTATAATCACAAAAATAAATTCGTTACTACGTTTAACTAAGAGAACTACAGATATTTTATCGCTTTCCCGTCTGTAATATTTAGCTCTTCCCTGGCATTTCCCTCCGCAGCATCTATAATGACTAGGCGGTTCTTATCTTAGCTGTCTGCCTTCCAGTCTGGTGGTCGCCCGTCCCATTGTCATCGGCGAAGGCGTCTTATCTCGCCCTGTGCCTTCATTAAGTGATAAGATCCTACATGGCGGCCTATCTTTTACCTGCAACTTATCAAGAGGATGCTCTTACAGAACACACTAACTAATGGTTATGGATGTCCGCTCCAGAAATGTTCGGGATGTCGTTTTGTTTTAACTGGAATTTTAATTGACATTTGCAGTATTCGTATTTTACCAATTAAGTGCAAGTCTGGGTAAAAATGCTCTCCTCACGAATGAGGATTGGATAGAGAGATTCCTAGACTTTGAATATTAGTTTTCGTCATCACACTTGATTTTAAACTAATTGATGGTGCTAAATTACATTTTGATTCGTGTTGTTTCATCTACCCCCTCATGGGACTAGGACTCACACGACGAGAAATAAAAAAGAAAGAAAAAAAGTTAAACGATAAGTAAAATATTAAATAACCTAAAGAAACGTAGTTTGAGATTTTCACTTGCATACAAATACTTCAAAAGAGAAATAAGTTTCGTTGATGTTTAGACTGAAAAGTTATCTAAAACTACTCAATTCATGCTGAATTATCTTCACGCATCTTGACTGTCAGTATGCCTGATTTGGAATTTATTTTTGCTGTACTAATGTCGTGAGAAAGTTAAATGCACTGACCATTAGCGAAAATCGAAAAGATAGTTAAATACATGCCTATTATATCAATATCAATCAATCAATATATATATATATATATATATATATATATATATATATATATATATATATATATATATATATATATATATATATATATATATATATATATATATATATATATACCATGGCAGAGATGAAGTACAGAATGGGCGATTATAGGTTATAGATATATATATATATATATATATATATATATAGTGCCTATTAGGGGAATGGGTGGTACGCGGGTATAAGGCGTATCCCCACCTTTTAAAGTATTCTTTTGTCTTAACTTAACCGAAATTTTAAGAAACTTACAAATAAATTGTTAATATATAACAAAAGGTATTTTTTAATTGCGAGTTTTTTGTTTCCTTGTGACGTGACGTGTGAAAACACGGTAATAAAAATACACACCTTTATGTAAGAAAACACAGTATGCACACCTATTTTTTTAGAAAAAAAAGCACTGTATATATATATATATATATATATATATATATATATACATACATACATAAGAGGACAAATTTTTTTAACCTTTCAAAAAGCCTTATTCATTGTTTTTTATTATCTCTCTTCCTATTACTTTCATTACTATCCTACATTGTTTTCAGTACAACATTTATTTATTCATTTTGTTTATACACTGGGAACTAAGTGCTCAATTATGGTATCCCCGTATTGTTATCTATGGAACCTGACTGCGTTACTGTGTACAGTAGCATATAGAATTTTTTGCATACTAATTTAGAAATATATATATATATATATATTATATATATATATATATATATATATATATATATATATATATATATATATATATATATATACACATACATAAGAGGACAAATTTTTTTAACCTTTCAAAAAGCCTTATTCATTCCTTTTTATTATCTCTCTTCCTATTACTTTGATTACTGTCCCACATTGTTTTCGGTACAGCATGTATTTATTCATTTTGCTTATACACTAGGAACTTAGTGCTCGATTATGGTATCCCCGTATCGTTACCTATGGAATCTGACTGCGTTACTGTGTACAGTAGCATATAGAATTTTTTTGGATACTAATTTAGAAATGTTAACTTAATAAAAAGTAACTTATTAACCAAATTTTTGGAATTTTAATCGAAATCGCCGGTTTAGCATAGAATTCCTTTAAAGGTGTATTAGCATTATGCTTGCAGTTTTGTGAGAAACACAAATTAATTCAACATGTATCGTAACTTCCAGGAAACTTTATTTTATTGTGGATTTTAAGAGCTTTTGTGTTCCAGTTTCTTTAACAGGTATTTTTGATCTCGCATGTAAAAATAATAATGTTGCGTGTCTATCTACCTTTCTACATGCATCACAATTTTTTTTGTTGAAATCGTAAATATTTTCTGTAGTCAATTTAATCAAACATTTAATTAACGTTCGCGTTCAAAGGGGGAAAGTAATGAAAAAATACACGAGTTTAGACTATGGTTAATGAGCTGAGTGACTCCCATGCACTCGCCCTGCTGGCGGCTCCAGGGGAGGGGGGGGGGGGATCAGTAGGAGCAATTGACTCTTCCCCCCCCCCCCCCAAAAAAAAAAAAAATCCCGACGAATTTTTTTTTTTTTCATAGCCTAAAATTATATAATACTAGACATAATACTAAAGTAGTTTAAATTTAAAATGAGAGGATGTTTATTTCTTTTATATATATATATATATATGTGTGTGTGTGTGTGTATGTATGTATATAGCCCCCCCCCCCCCAAATCTCTGGACTGGAGCCGCCACTGGATAGCGCTGTTTTAGTTTATTGTGTTTAAAGCAGAGCCTTTTATTCAACATTGCCCAAACAAACACACACACACACACAAACAAACAAAGAAAGAAGTCAAATGAAATTTTAGTTCTTTTAAGGGTTGCTCTGAGACTGCAATATGTCTCTTAACTGCAAAATTATTTTAATTGCATGAGTCAATAATAAACCCTTGACTGGTAGGTAATTCTGTTCTGCATTAGTCATCCAATATTAGTGACAAACAGCATTAATTCTAACAAGATATATGGTGTCATGACTTCAACGCTAGAAATGAATGCTACTGTATTAAGGATACATTAATTTCAAGCATTTGAGCTTGAGCGATATTTCCTTTGTTTTGAAATGACGTTGGAACCGTGATGTAATTTTAATGAAAAGGATCGTACTAGAAAACAAGGAAAATTTATTTCTCTCTTTCTATAAGAAAATAATATGTACTGTATGGGAACATTCTCTCATACACGCGTTAATAGAAATGATTTTCTTTCGAAATTAAAATTGGAATCTATATGTCGTGGAAATAAATGGCTTTTGCTTGTCTTTTTTATGTGACTTGTCTTTATATCCAGATACTTTGTTAATTTCTGGGGGTTTTACTTAAAATACTATATTGAATTATGTTAAAGATATTTGGAACGTACTGTAGAGAAAGTTTCATATTTAGGTTAGTTTAAACAAATATTTCTTTACAAACAAACAAATATAAGTTTTATATTTATTAATCGTATGAATTATGGTTTAAGAATATTTTTGTCAATTTACTTCTAATTAAAATTACAATTTACAAAAATTACATTAAAATATTACTACAAATTAAAATCTTAAAATATTTTGTAATGTTAAAATGTAGGAAAAGAAAACATTGTAAAAATTATTTTTGAAATACTATAAGATGCTACGAATGTGAAGCATGTTTATTAATAGTACGATTATTGGTATTTATAAAGTTGATATCGTAGAAGGAAAATTATAACTCTATGATTCTCATATTTTTAAATCTTTACACTTTGGAAATGAAACATTTAAAACCGTTTTTGAGGTCTGCAAAAATGCTACTACCATAGGTCCCTTTAAAAGTTCTTAAGAACTAATTTTTGATTTCTGAAAATAAGTACGGGCCTTATTATAATTTCATTCATATCCATCTTATATTTCATGAAAATTCGGTATTATTATTTTAAATGTTAAAATTTCAACAAAGTTAAAATAGGTCATATTTTTTTAATTGTCAAGCTACCAAAGTTATTTCATGGAAGTTATTAATATAATTGTCTTGTCTATTTTATCATAACGAATAAAGATTTTTAAAACTACATTATTAATAACAAATTTATATTAGCTATTTTGTATAATTTTATAATTTATAAATGTTACTTTATGTTCTGTGCACACTTTTTATAATTTAATATAAGTTTTTATTGGCTCTAAGCAACAGAAATCAAGCCATACAAACATCCTCCTAGTCACAGTGCGAGCGGGAGTTCTATTCCTACTGAAGTAACTTAATACTGTAACTTAATACTTTAAACTGGTTTAAAAACTTTGACCAGTTTTATTCTTGTGTGATATCCTTGAAATGTATAATGGATTCAAATATTCTTCATGTGAACTTGTCCATAATACTCATTAGTCATAAATTTTCTGTCTCTTGCCTCCAATTAAATTACGTCTCGCGGCTCGGTTCTTGATTTTGACCCCAGCTGTTTCCGTGGGTCAAATTTTTTTCTTTGTAAACGATTTGCACTCATTTATTTCTAAGTACCCCATGAAAAAGTGACTCATAATTGGTTGAGCAGTTAGATATAAATTTATTGAAGGCAAAGAAAGAAAAAAAAAAACAGCTGTAGTGAAACCATTCCTTTTTAAAAAGATGAGGGAGGAATGATATTACATTTTAAGTATTACTTCTCAAATTGCATGACAGTAATTCTGAAGTGTCAGCATTTAACTGTGACAGAAAACACTTTCAGGTGTTAAACAGAATATCATGAAGTTACGATCATTGTTTTTGGTTTTCGTAGATGTATAGCTCTATTATTGCCATATTTTTTTTTTTCGAAATAGTTTTAGATTTAGTTAGAGTAGGAATTAGACTTATTGGGTAATTTAGAAAGTTTATACCAAGAAGTTTAGTTTCGAAGAGGATATATACATACATACACACACGCACACACACACACACACACACCTGTTTTGATTGTTTTTCTTTTTAAGGGAAAAGTATCGCTTTTATTAGTTTTTGCTGATTATTATATTTAATGTGTAACGTTTGAAATTTTTATTTACTGTTGGGATTTTTTTTCTACCACAAAGTCGTGCTTAACAATTAGTAATTTGTGTAATATTTTAAATATGGAAGTTTGTGCACCTATATATATATATATATATATATATATATATATATATATATATATAATATATATATATATATATATATATATATATATATATATATATATATATATATATATATTGAAACTCCCTTCTCTCTTTCGATCTAATTAGCCTTCGTGTAGCAAAAAGTTGACCGTAGCGATTCAAACCAAACCATTCTCTCTTTCTGAAACTCCTCACGATTTCTGTTACTTAAATACTGTACATTTATTGTATCATGCGTACATTTATTGTATCATGCAGTCTAACTAGCCATCGTGTAGCAAAAAGTTGACCGTAGCGGTTCTAACCAAACCATTCTCTCTTTCTTACACTCCTCACGATTGCTGTTACTTAAATAATATACTTTTATTGCATCATGTGTTATATGTCTACTGCTTCAATTTTAATGTGCATACAAGTGTAAATGATTTTAGTTTTAAAGCATTAAATGAAAGTAAATATATTTACTCTTAATGATGTTAACTTTATTAAGAGTTGGGAAGGGGGGGGGGGGGGGCGAAAACTGAAGGTTATACTAGGGTTTCTAAATTTCCATTCTTTTTTGGATTATATATAATAATTATGATAATTTTAATACCCTGTTTAAATAAGATCTCTATATTAATAAAATAGTAGGGGATGTACGAAACGAATACTTATTTCTTACAGCATCGATTAAGTGCAAATCAATTGGACTTGACATTAAGCTAAACAGTCTCAATGAGAAAAGTATAGTATCAGTATATGAAGCTATCTTCCTCCTGTAAAATGTCAGACTTAAAAGCTTGCAATTCATTTATCATTCATCTGTTTATTTATCAATGTCACCCTTTTTCTGTCTCTCTCTCTTTATATTTGTATAAATCAAAGTTGAGATTGAAAATTAAATATCATTGTGGTCAGCGACTTTATCCGAATTGGGTTATAGAAATTGTTGTACATGTTTTCATAAATGTAATGACCGTGAAAAGAAACAACAAACGCCCTGAAAATTACTACACCATACGCCAAGCGTAAAATTTACTTTTTTTATATATCATGAAACAAAAAAAAAAAAAAATATTCTAGAAAGTAAAGCAAAATTCTTTAACTCTGTAGCATAAAAATGAAAAAGTTCCTCTTTCTGAATCCGTTCGTGTAACTGTGGTTTATTTGCCTTGGATGTCACTAATCTTCGGTTATCTAAGATGTTGTCGACTGATAAACTCTTCGCAAGCTTTTTAACAGCTGCTTACATCTGAAGATTAATGTTTTATGATGAAATGCTTAAATATGAGCGGAAACGTGGCTGAAACGCATCAGTGAATCTGAATGAGTTTGTTGTATTCAAATTTCAACAGCACGTTATCTTTATCTAAATATGAATCCACGAATTATTGAAAGCCGGAAACTAATAAGTTAAATTAAATAACGCTTTTCTTAGTGAAACTGGTAGAGTAATTGGATTTAAGACACGTTTTCATTGATAGTTTTTTTTATTTATTTATTTTTATTTTTTTATGTAATTAGTTACTTTGATTCACTTATGTACGATTTCTCTTGATATTACGTTTTGTCGTTGTGTATCACATAATGTTGTTGAATGCATATTAGTTTAATTAAATCGTTTGACTGAATTCAGAGAACATCAAGTAGAAATTTAAAGGCTGGCTACGGAAAGCATAGATATCCCTTGGATTTTGATTGTTTATTGCGTTGGTAAATGCCTTAAGTAGCTTATGTATACAACTAATGAAGATTTACAAACTAAGTTTATCGCTATAATTGTATACTTAGCAACGAACACCACCAAACACATTAGTTTTCCATTCCCCAAGGCTCGCTCACTAAGCCTAACCCAGGTTTCCAACCTGGGAGGCGCCAAAACTTTTTAATAAAAAATCAATATTCATACCATAATATCTATGAATAAAAAAATTAACCAGAATATCTATAAATAGATGAATTTGAGTTGACAACCATCGAAAAAGAAAAATCGATAGAATTGTCATGCGACAGCTCACTAAAACAAAAGTTTCACAATGAAATCATAATTCAATTTTGGATGAATCTTAGTGGAGAGTATGAATTTTAACAAAGGTAGAAGCACTTGCAAAGCAAAGCAAGTGCTTCTACCTTTTGTAACGTCTTATTTATGCGAAACAGGCTTTTCGGCACTGGCTGCAATGAAAACCAAATATCGAACGAGATTAATAGTGGAAAAAGAGTTACGAGCGGCACTCTCCTCATTGCCCCCAAGATTTGATAAACTTTGTGCCAATAAACAACAACCCTCGCATTAAATTTTTATGCGTTAGATGTAGTTTAATTAGTAATTTGATATAAATATAAATATGCATGTTCGTATGGTTATAGCAAAATCTTGTTATTATTCTGTTAGTTGTAGTTTTCATTTTTTGGAATAAAGTTATTATTATTTAAAGTGTCTATATTATTAAATCTATTAAAAGATTTACTTTCTTGTATTCTTATGAGTAACTGCTATTTTGGGGGGCCTTTTGTTACCTTAATGACTACTTTTCGTGTTAAAAAAACTTGTTAGTTCTTGTTTCTGGTAACAATAATAGACAAAAAAATTCCTATAATGTCACTAAATATATAGTTTTCGAAAGAACATAAAATGAAAATAATAATAATAGTAATAATAAATATTTCTGATTGAAAACATTCGAAGGAGAATTTGCAAATCTGGGTCATACCTGTTTTGTTAGCTAAAAGTATGTCCGTTTTCTCATAGACAGTATTCTGAAATTTTTCGTAAAAAGTAATCGTCGGATATTTTAAGTGTTTTACGTGTTGTGATATAATCTTTGTGCGTATAAAATTAAAAGTGTGGGCAAATGCATATATATAGTATGACAAGATCAATTTTTTATTGTTGTTTAAATTGAGAAATTAACTTTATACTAAATGCATTATTAATGAGCACATACATCTGATTGTTCACCCTGGATATAAATCATCATATTAAAGCATTTTATAAAAAGTGCAATTGATAATTGCATCAGTTTGAAACAATACTTATCCGTTCTCTTCCTTATTCCTCACTATCACACAATGAATGCCGTACATCTCAGCTATTATGCAGATAGGAATGCAGTTTACAGTAGGCGTCTTCCTTCAAAGATGAAGGGAATCCTGAAATAGAAAAAGAAATAGAGGAAAATTAATTGATGAAATATCTAATAGAAATTTCGTCGATAATTGAAACTAAAATTAATAGAAATTGGTAATCATTTTGTTGTTTGTGCAATTTTTTTGTTATTTTCCACCGTTAGTACTAAGAGTCAGTTACAGCATAGTTGTTAATATAGTTTTGTGTTTTGGGCAGAATTTGGTGTGCAGGTGAGTTAGTTGCGAAAAAAAAAGAAACTTTTGTCGCTTTATGTTCGAAAGTTTTCAATGAGACTAACTTTTTTGTAGCTTATATTACATTCTTTTAAATCGAAAGTGACTCTATTTTGTTCTTATTCAGTATTATTTTTAAATAGATCTCTCGTTAATTCATTTAATAATTTACTTTCAAATGTTATTCTTTGACTCTTATTTCACTCATTATATAAAAAAGACACTGCTGAAAAAAATTATCAAATACTAGTTGGTACCCGTCAAAACATGACGGCTGGATAGTAAATAAATGTTATTAATACACAAATTGTACTCTATACATCATTACCAAATGCTGAAAATCATAATATTAAGAAAAGATAAATACACTTAAAAAAAATTACTATTGAACCCAATGAAAAGAAAGAGGGTTACTCAGAAGTGTGAAATAAACAATTTCCGTCAGGTCTAATTCTATATCTCACAAACATAATTAAAAATAAAAATGGCAAAGAGAGAGCTAGAGAGATTCCTCGGAATAAACAAATTAACATGTTTATGCAGCCTCGTGATTTGGGAGTATTTATAGACAGATTTAAACTTGTCGTTGAACATGCGCAGAAAGCAAATTTTAATTATAAATTATCGCTAATTAATAGAGACTGCGGTTACAAAAACCAAATTTTACACATCTATAGATTACAATCTTTTGTTTAAGACCAAAAAGAAATAAATTGACGCAGTAGTTTCCTCCACGGACCGCTCAAACAATCGGCTTAAATATATACATTTGGTTTATAACAGAAGTTAAAAGTTATAAAAATTGGGAATAATTTTGTTATTTTTACTACTACCGAGTATTTTCTCCGTTAGTAAAAAATTCAGTTATTGCACATTTGTTGACATTCATTGTACTGTAGATTGGACAGAGCGGTTGAGCTGGCGAATGAATCGCAAAAATTTCTTCAGTTGCTTTCTGCTAAAAAGTTTTAAATAAAATTTCTTTTGCCGTCTAAATTTCAGTTATTTAGTAACGATATTATTGGCGGCCTTGAGATAAATTGTTTCGGTTGAATGCAAACTGACGTGTATTTGATTGAAGAAACTCCACATAATGTATTCTTTTATAATGCGGGAAAGTGTGTTTCTGGAACTATGTACCCTCAGCATGGTTTAGAACAGTGATAGACTATCAAACAACGTATATTGTTCACTAAATTGTACTATATTTTAACTGGACGAGCATTCCTGATTTCAGTGCGTTAAATTCATTTTGACACGCGGTTGCAAATTGCGGACCGCCGCTAATGTTTACATCTGGTTCTGGTAGTTACAGCCATTGCCATTCAGAGTGTAGAAATATCGTCGATTTTGGTGTCGCCTACCTACGCGTTTTATATCTATATAGATATGGATATTTTTACACCATGGCAGAATATTTTTTTTTAAACCGTACAGAAAATCAAATAATCCATTAAACAAAACGTTTGTAAAAAAAGGAGAAACTGACTTCTCAAAGCATTGTAATTTAAAACTAAACATGTACACCTATATTTTATAAATTATGTAATAATGACGTTAATTTCAAGAAGGTCATGAGCAATTCACGCAGTCCCCCAATCTGAGAAGCTCTCCCATGCTAGAATGCTGTAAGTTATCGTTCCCGAAAACTTATATTAATTTTCACTTCTCCAACCGAAAAATAACTAATCTACAGTCATTATCACATGTGATAATGACTGTAGAAGGAAAATAATAAACTATGCATAGTCTATTACTTTCTTTAACATCTGTGTAAAGTGTTTAATTTAAACTTTCAGTGCATTTTAAACATAACTTTTTGTTGTATGATGTTCTACATTAAAAGAAATGGCGAAAAATATCGTTATGGGAGAAGGCTAAAAAAGAACCATTTTAATTACATTTCTTTAATGTCTGAAAGGGAAAATTTAGTAGGATGCATGCTGCTATTTAATTAAAAAATGAGAGACAAGGTTCAGTAAAACCTCTTAACAGCAATATTAATTTAACCGAGATGAAATCCAGAGTAAAATAAATTAAATAATAAATCAATTAAGTATATAATAAAGATAATGTTCTAAACAGAGTCCTAAAAACTTAAACATATCTGAGAATTTTGTAGAGCATTTGATTCACCTGTAGAGTGCATTTAGTATTGCTTCATATTTTTGAGAGCATTCGCCTTTTCGTTCATTCATAGATAAAATATTCAGCGTAGATTATTAATTATTGAAAAAATATTTAAGCATTGTTGTATTTAGGTCTATTTTACTTTAAAATGAAGGTAATAGTACGGAAAGGGGGTTGTACAGGGATTTATCATTGTACTGGATATCGTTTGAGAGAGGCTTTACAATTACATAAATATGAAATATATATATTTTATTTTAGTGTGTAATCTTTTTTCTTAGTGGCAGGAATTTTTGCCGTGTTAGAAATAAAATAAAAATTTATTCTTTTGTGGAGTCCTGCTGGTGCTTCGAATATAAATAAATATCAGAAATGTTTCATGTTCAAATGTATTTCAAGAGTTGGGATAAAGTTTGATTAAATACAGCATACTGTAGGTATTTGCCTAGCCATTTTTACATAGCACTTTTACCCTTGAGTTCCAGAAAACACGCTTTTGTTTTCAGTCCGATAGCAGATTTTTGTCCCGTGAACGATCCGGCGCAGAGGGTTAAGATAGCGAGCGGACTGTAAAATCCAACTCCGTTTGTCAGCGCTGAAAGATTTTATAGCGCCCTCACTTTCTGGCTTTATGGGCCGTTTGACAGGTTATTGTTCCACTTTATCGCCTCCCAAGTGCCTGTAACAGCCTTCTGAGGCAACTTACATAATGTAGCACTATTCTTTTTATGGGCGGCGAAAAAAAAATTACGTTTTCTTAAACGGTCTGCGAATTGACGATGGCGTTATTACGCTATTATGGATTGATATGGATCCTGACACAGTAAAATGGTGATTCCGAAAGATTCAAGGTTTTTGTTTGATGGACTTCGTCGTATTTCTGAAACTTCCTTTGCTTGCCGTGTGACGTAATGAATTTTATATTAATGCGCCTAAGTTTACAAGGGTTAGGGCTTATTATTTTTGCAACTTTATTGGTGGCTGTACGTGGTTATATTTTAAAGAAAATTATGAACTGTTGCTAATCAATATTACTTAAGGCCGTACACGTATGTTGACCTCTCAGATAAAAAAAATTACCCATCAGCAAATGTACGTTTTCATGCTCTTTTTGCTTTACAAAAGTGAATTTTTAATTGCAAAGCATGGTTTTTTTAAAATATTTTTTAAGAGAAATTTTAATTCTCAAAAAGGATTTCAGTTTTGTAGTGAAAGATGTAATTTAACATAATGTATGTAATATGTGTTGTAATGTATGTATATGTTTTGTAATGTGTGAAGAGTTTATGGTTTTAAATCTTCAGTAGGCGTGAATATATTGTCAAAATTAATATGTTTAAATTATTGTATTAATATTAAGTTACTATATGTGTAGTGTTTCAGTGTGGTTTTATGTCTGTAGAGACACTGTTTAATTATTTATGGCAAATGGCCATGCCTATTGGTTTTGAATGTTAAAGGAATACAATTGGTTGAACACTCAATAAAGAAAAAGAAAGGGGGAAAATGATAGGTGATATTTTGATGGTAATGATAAATGATAGTAATATTTTTGTTTAGTGTGCCTGACCTCTCTGCGAGTTGATTGGCAAGGTTGTCGCGCGATTTGGCACCAGGATCTACCATATCACCGAAAGGTGGGGACGGCAAAATTTCTCGAATTAACATAATGTATCTGAAAAATTGCGCATATTACACTGAAATATTTTTCTTTCCAGATGCAATATTCAAAATTATACATTTGCTTATCATTAGGAAAATATTGAAAGTGCCTGTAATTTTCTGTAACTTAAAACTGAGAAAAAAAATTTGCGATATTTACTAATGGCCTACTAACTCTTAATGCAAATCTTATCATGGCCATTAGCATGCGAATGTTATAATTTTTTTTTTAAGCTTTAAATACTAGGGTCCGCACAGGTCATGCATGGATAGGACGGTTTTTATCGGTAATTATTAATTTTTATGGTGATTCTTCACTTTTCAGTTGTCCACCCAATATTATTGCCTGATTCTCGGTATTCGGAAGCATAGTTTTAATGACATGTTTGGAAACCTTCCCGGCTTTCACTCCTTTTTCTTTTATCGATTTACCACTCGCCTTTTAATGTAATCAGAATGGAAAAGCACCACCGTTAAAGTCATGCAACATGGTCTTGGAAAAGCTGGAGAAATAAGGTGTTTGAAACAAAAAGAGCCATGAATACTGTTATTATAAATACAAAAAATTAAGCACGATAGATATATCAAATCCGCAACTGATTAGATGTTTGGTTTGTTATAAAATATCACTTTCGTATTTCCTAGTAGCTTACGTTCTTTAATTGTTTGTGCCTTCTTTCATTTTAGGAGCCAATGGGGTCAGACGACGAGGTCGACAAACATACACCCGTTACCAAACCCTGGAGCTCGAGAAAGAGTTCCACACCAACCACTACTTAACGCGCCGCAGGAGGATCGAAATGGCTCACTCTCTGTGTCTCACCGAACGCCAAATCAAGATCTGGTTTCAGAACCGAAGGATGAAGCTCAAGAAAGAAGCTCAAGCCATAAAAGAGCTAAACGAACAAGAACGCCAGGCCCAGGCTGCAAAAACTGCTGCAACGCAGGCTGTCAATTCCAACAGCAACAGTAATAACACACCCACCAAGGATGTCAGTACGCCGCTGACTGCCACCAAAACGTAAGACTACAACAAATACGTATTTGCTTTGTATAAAGCAGTGATGGTTACGATATACGACTATTATGCGCATAAGAATTTATAGTTGGATAAATAGTTTTTTCTTTAAGGCCTAGTGTTGAAGCCATCGTTGAAAAAGTAAAGGGATAGGTGTATATTTATTCAGAGATAACTCTTGAGATGTTCAGGTCTTGAAACGTGGCGGCTAAAGAAGTTTTGTGTGTTTGTTATTAATCAATTACTGTGTGAAAAATATTCGTTGATATTTAGTATTAAAAAATGAAATATTTGAAGAGAATAACTTTTTAAAGGTAATTAGTTAGATTATGATTTTATTAGGATTTGATATAATTAACGTTTAGTAATAGTAAAAAGTAATTAAAAAGTATTGATGTACCGTCAAACCCCGTTATAGCGAACCCGGTATATAACGAACGGAAATTTTGGTCCCGCCGTTTTCCTATTGTAAGTAATTTAATTAGTATTGTGTCAGTTTAATGTAATCAAATTTAGTCGATTTAAATCATTAATGATCATTTTAAAGAGTTTTTTTATCATCTTTTAAATACATTATTGTTGAATACACATTGCAACTAGTGAGTTATATATTTTGTGAACTCTAGCATTTTTCTTAACGGTTCGGATATAGCGAACCACCGGATAAAGCGAATAAAACCTTTGGTCCCTTGAAGTTCGTTATAACGAGGTTCGACTGTAGTCAAAAAAGGAGATAATGTCGTGAATTTTTTTTCTCTTAAATTTCGCTGGCCGAGATGATTTTTATGACACACGTTTATTATCCCATAATTTAAATTATCCCTCGTTCATTTAGGATATGATAAACATAAAGTTTGTTTTATATAAACTATTTAAGTTTAAATATTTTATCTATTTATGTTAGGTTGAAAAACGTGATATGTTGCTGTTCCCAGATTCAATATTGCACTGCCTTTGCTCTTAAATGCAGCATATTACTCTTTGAATTTGTGATAAATTGGCTTAATGGGTATATAAAGTTTCTTTGGTTTTAAGATTCTGTTTGCAAATTATTGAGAAATTTTAAGTGATTTTTTATATTTTTAATGGACTGATTGATTTAACCTTATATACCGTTTGCTTTCATGCCGCTCAGAATGCTTTTGTTAGAAAGGTATATAGAATATTGCTTTAGTTTTCGTTATAAAACAGAAATAGAATTGGATGGGATTCCATTGAAAATTACTGTAACAAAACTAGTGTAAAAAAACGTGCATCAAAGGTATTTAACTTTTGCTAGAGTTTTGTCTACTCTAGATATGACTTCGTCGAATACAGAAATTGATATGTTGTATGAATATTAAATTTATTCCATTTTATTTTCAGTATTGAAACGTATTAATATATGTAACACAATAGAATGTATAAACTAAAGAAATAGGGATGCGACATCGATGTCGATGTTTTCAAAACATCGATGTTCTGATAAAAAAATCGATGTTTTAAACATCGATTTATTGAAGCCGATTTTTGTTTAACATCGATGTTTTGTGCTCGATGTTTTACGTTGTCTCGATGTTTTTTTTTAAAAATGAAAATGTACCATAAATAAAAAAATTTAACCACGTAGCATAATTTTCCCTCTCAGTAAATGTAAGTCTGAATTCTGAAAAGGACGAATACAAAAGGGGGAACGATTAGAGGCAATGAATAATAATTATATGCCCCAATAGCCCTTATTGTTATTTACAGTGAAGAAAAAATGAGCTTGTTCAGTTTTCCCCCATACGTTGGTTTTGCATCAGTACTTCCAAGTCGTGTAAATATATGTAATTTTCTTTTGTATTACTTAATTTGAAAATAAAAGATTTGTTAATAAATTGCAACAATTTCTTCCTAGATTTTCTGGTAACAGTCCCCCCCCCCCCCTCCATGACTAACCGAAGTAACATTAATCTTAGAGGTTACTAAACGAGTTTTAAAAAATGAAAGTTCATAAACATCGATGTTTAAAAACATCGATGGTTTTAGGGCGATGTTTTATTAGCATCGATGTTTTAATATTGAATATCGATGTTTCGAAACATTGATGTTTTGTTGTCGATGTCGCATCACTATAAAGAAATGAATATGTGTGAGGACTGCTCCCCGGATCTTAAGTTCTAAATATTCGGCAATGTGATCCGTAAAAACTAGCTATCCAACTATAGCATTTTCTATGTACATAATATATTCTTCAAGAGTACAACTTCAGTTTCAGGCCTTCTTTCTAGATGATTTTAATTCTCATTGGACCATTTATTTTCGGATGGAACTGTCACTGAACTAGAGGAAGGACTGCCCTCTGAACAATTGACAACTAGTATCTTACGTTGTCGAGCCATCATTATGATGTATATATAGTCAATGGTGAAGAACCATTTTACGTTTTAGTCTTTTGGTCATTCATTTTCTACCCATTGTATTTATTGAGAGATATCTGCATTTACACATTTCCCCCCGCCCGAATGTCACCGAAATATCATGCTTGCTTGATTTGTCTTTAAATCAAGTCTCATCTCCTTATGAGGCTGTAAATTGGAGTTTTCCGTTAGTGATTGCCAAATAGTTATTTTTGTTGTACAGAAGATCTTCGTTTCTTTTGTCTGTAAGCACTGCAGAGCGCGATTCATCAGGAGACATGTCACCTCCTAGTTGCCAAAGCTTATGTGTCTTGTACTTAACCACCTTAGACTTGGACTACCAGTGCCAGGTCTTATACGTATTTTTCTGTGTCTGTATATGTGATCGAAAGTCATCGAAAAGTGAGATCAAATCGTAAATCAGTATTCTGAATAATTTAGTAGAGATATGAATCTATTTCTTGAGCCATGTAATGATATACGTATTGCTGTAATTCGGTTCCATCTGTCGTCCGTATATTGTACACCATGTGTAAGGTGCAATCAGGCTGCTGTATGTTGTATAAATTTTGAATAAAATGTATTTAATCTTCAACTGTTTCTCTTTTTTTTTTGCTTATTTATTTATTTATTTTTTTTTTTTAAGTGTAAGAAAGAATGCATAACTCGTTAGCAGTATAACAGAACAGGGAGGAAATTAGAAATTTTTTTGTAATGGTATTGATTTAAATCTATTTAAAACAGTTTATGTACTGAAAACAAAAATATACATAAAGATATGAATGTTAACTTCTGAAAACGTATCTGATCTTTAGCACAAAAGAGCATTTAGTATGACACGAATCTACCGATCAATTAATTGCATCTTGTTTTATGAAAAAACTAAATCGAATATCTCCCTAAACCTTAGGTTCATAGTTTGGAGATTTTTTTTTTTTTTTTTTTTTTTTAAATGACACTTTCTATTTCGTGGACATTAGGGTAAACTATTGAAAACATGAAGAAGGTCAATGTATTTTAAGATTTTATGGAATTCCTTTATAAATTATAAATATTTTAAATGTCGTTAGAACTTTTAACAGTCTCGGAAAAATATATATGTACACATGCATGCACACACACACACTTCTTTAGGATTCTTAAAATACGTACTTCCAATACGTAACTTAAAATGAAAAATAGTTTCATGTTGCTGTGGAAATCTATTACTATTCAAGTTGTTTAATCTGTCGTCATAAATGAGGCCCGATTTTGACTTCAACAAGGCTCCATTGGGAAATCTTCAACCTGGGAAGTAAGCCTTCCCACAAAGTCATTCATTTCGGAATATACTTTGTATATATATATATATACACTCTTAAGACGAAAAAAGAAAAAAAACGACGCACCAAGAAGGAGTTATCCGAATGGGATGAAAATCAGTAGTTGTGATGGGCATGTAGAGAAAAACAAATGATTACAATTTGAGAAAAATTGGATGATTTATTCGAGAAAAAGAGCTTTACAAAGTGAAAAAGTCAATAACGCGTTGGTTCACCTCTGGCCCTTATGCAAGCAATAATTCGGCTTGAAATTGATTGATAGAGGTGGCGGATGTCCTCCTGCGGGATATCGTGCCAAATTCTGTCTAATTGGCGCGTGAGATCGTCAAAATCCCTAGCTAGTTGGAGGGTCCTGCCCAAAATGCTTCAAACGTGCTCAATGGGGAAGAGATCCGGCCACCTTGCTGGCAAAGGTACCGTTGGGCAAGCACGAAGACAAGCAGTAGAAACTCTCGCCGTGTGCGGGCGGGCATTATCTTGCTGAAATGTAAGCCCAGGATGACGTGATATGAAGAGCAACACAGCGGGGCGTAGAATATCGTCGACGTACCGCTGTGC
Organism: Dolomedes plantarius; assembly: GCA_907164885.2. Lineage (NCBI taxonomy): Eukaryota > Metazoa > Arthropoda > Arachnida > Araneae > Dolomedidae > Dolomedes > Dolomedes plantarius. The sequence goes on from OU015500.1 coordinate 70,192,487, forward strand.
TGTAAGTGTGCCGCGGATGACAACCAAAGGGGTTCTGCTATGAAATGAAATGGCACCCCAGACCATCACTCCTGATTGTCGGCCCGTATGGCGGAAGACAGTCAGATTGGTATCCAACTGCTGTCCGGGGCGCCTCCAGACACGTATTCGCTGGTATTCGACACGTATTGAATGTGCCCGACACCACTGCAAACGGGCTTGTCGGTGTACAGAGGTCAATGGTAGACGGTGCAAGGGGCGCCGTGAGCTCAGCCCCTTTTCTCTGAGCCCCCTATAAATGGTCCTTGCGGTCACTGAAGCACCAGTTGCACGTACGATCGATGATAATGATGAATCTGGGGCTGTGAGTGCCGCTCTGACGATTGCTCTGTCCTCACGTTCTGTCGTTTCTCTAGGCCGACCGCTTCCTTCTTCACGCTGTGTTCGGACATGCTTCACCTATACCTGCCAACATTGTCTACTAGTGGCATCGCTCCTATCCAAATGTCGAGCGATTCGCCGATTAGATTCTTTTAGCCCAACTACACGTTCTCTCTCAAATGCTGACATATGCGCATAGTGTTCGCGCATCTGTAGGCGCGGCATAGTTACTGTCTACCTAAGTACACGGAATGAAATTCGTAAAGAATTTATGACCTGGAATCAAAATTTCTCCTTTTTAATATCCTGCCAGTTGCGCAATTAACATGTGCTGCAGCGTCACATGTTATTCATTGGCCGCCAAACTTTAAAATTTTGCATTTTCCGTTGAAACCTGTATGCATATCAATTTGTTTCCAATATGCATTACCTCTTCTTGGTGCGTCTTTTGCGGGTTTTTTTTTTTTTTTTTTTTTTTTTTTTTTTTTTTTTTTTTTTTTTTTTGAGGGTGTGTGTGTCTAAGAGTGTATATATATATATATATATATTTAAACTACTTTGTAAATGACGTCGATAGTTTTATAAAAAATATTAGATATATCTGGGAAGATTCACTACAGTCAGTATAACTTAGTTTTGTAATCCAGTTCGAAAGTCACTAATTTCGAGCGCAAACCATGAATGGATTTTTTTTAATCAAATGCCAGGTGATAGCACCTTTAGATTCTGTTTTTTAACCTTGCACTGATAAACAATAAGTTCAAATCGTCAAGATGATTTCTATTCATAGCTTGATCAGAATGTCAGGGCAGACATTTAGGTGAATTTCTTGGTTCAAAGCAAAACACCTCCAAGGTAGGACTCTTTTACTAGAAGACCATATGAAGCAACAGGTGACTATACGAGAACCCTGTATAGGAAACTGAAAGGGAATCAGAATCTCACTCTGGGGCATCACCCTTAACCGTTAAACGGGCACACCCGCGTACAAAGTGCAACATTTTCGTTATTTTGATGGTTTGTTTTTACATGTACGGTTTGAATGTTCTAAGCAGTTTCTATTTACAGCTACACCCTACAATAAGAAGTAAGGTAAGAGCTCTTAGAAGGTTATATCAGAAGGAGATGGAACATCAGAAACGCCTTGAGTTACAAATTAAATATAAATTAGAGAGAGCTAAGTATAGAAGAGAAATATTGAAGGCAAAAAGGGATAAATTTAATGAATTCGTTGAAAGAGTTACAATTAAGGATACGTTTGGTAATATATACTCCTTGATAAAGAATAAAAATACTAAAATAATCACAGCAGAAGGATTGAAAGATAATGAAGGAAATATTAAGTATAAAGAAGAAGAAATAAAAATAATTCTAGAAGGCACATCATTTTCAACGAGAAGACGAGCATATAAATTATGATTATGTAAATTCTGAGGATGAGCAATTAATTACAAATATTGAAGTGGAAAAAGTAATACAAGAATTGAAGCCTGAAAAAGCCCCGGGTTTTGACGGATTTACGCAGAGTATAGTTCAACAGATCACGAATATAGATAGCCTATTTTTGACTAAGTTATACAATAAATGTTGGCAGGAAGGAAAGTTCCCTAGTAAATGGAAAAAAGCTATCGTGGTATACATACACAAAGATGGTAAAGACCCCTCAAATCCTAGTTCTTACAGACCGATATGTCTACTCCCCATTTTGGGGAAAGTTTTGGATAAAATCCTCTCCAATAGAGTGACTGAACATCTTGAAAGTATGAGTTTATTGTCTGAAAATCAATTTGGCTTTAGGAGGAATAGGGGAGTGGTAGAAGCATTGAATAGTGTTTTTGATAAAATTAAAGAAAACAAAGAGAATAGCTACCATACATGCTTAATTGCTCTGGGTGGGAAAAATGCATTCAATTCAGTTAGAATAAAAAGAATAAAGGAAGAACTTGACAAAACTGAAATGGATACTAACTTAAGGAAAATAATAATGGATTATCTGAAAGACCGTACTGTAATTATAAATGATGAACAAGAGTGGGAATATAATATTGGCGTACCACAGGGTTCGTCCATTGGGCCAATCCTGTGGTTACTAATTATTAATGAGTTGCTATTAGAGAATGTGGGCGATGGCAACAAAATACAGGCATTTGCGGATGATATAGTAATACTGCTTAGGAGTAAAGTTATATATAGATTTACAGAGATAGCGAGAGCAATAATGGAAAAATGTTCGAGCTGGGCAGAGAAAAACCAACTACAATTTAGTGTCGAAAAATCCAACTACATAATAATACCACACAAAGGAGAAGTCACAAGGAGACCCACTATTAAGTTTAAAGGGGAGAACATCAAATACATTGAGCATATTAAATACTTATGAATTTATTTAGACGAGAAGCTAAATTTTAACTTTCATATGAATAATATTAGAGATAAGGCATTAAAATTTCAACACAGTATCAATAGAGTCAGTAAGAGTACGTGGGGTTTGAAACCTGAGATTGTCAAAAAGTTATATTTAACTGTTATAGAAAAGATACTATTGCATGGAGTGCAGTCATGGTATAATGGTAAACGTACAATGGATTTAAAATTAAGACAGATACAACGGCCATTCTTAATAATGTTAACTAAATGTTACAGAACAGTTTCGACGGATGCACTCCACGTTCTATTAGGATGCATATCATTAGACTTAACAGCTAAAATTGAAAACAATATCTATGAAATCTACAATAAAGGATCAGAAATAAAATTAGGAGACATCGTACTGAACGCGCAGAATTGCGAAACAAAAAGCCAACCTCTAAAGAAAGTACGTGAAATGAGGAAATATGAATGGACATATAACATGGAATCAAAATCGAACATTAAATACTACACTGATGGCTCAAAAACCAACGAAGGGGTTGGTGCGGCGTGTACACGTTACAACCTTAATGTTTTAGAACAAACAAAACTTAAACGTCTACCTAATAATGCATCATCCTATAGCGCCGAAGTTGAAGCCATTGACATGGCCATCACTGATGCTATAAGTAAAGGAATACAGGAAATAGACATATACAGTGATTCTAGAAGTACACTGCAAGCTATATGCGCATATTATTTTAAGGGAGATAGGATTGAAAATATAAAAAACCTAATAGAAAGTCATGAGATAGCAGTAAACTTACACTGGGTTAAAGCCCACTGTGGCATTAATGAAAATGAGATGGTAGACGCAGCAGATAAACAAGCAACAACACTGAATGAAATCACAGGAAATTATAAATTAACTAAAGAACAGATTAAGAATAAATTAAGAATTATTACATAAATATATGGCAAGAAATTTGGGAGAGAAGCAGTGTAGGAAGGAAAGTATTTGAGGTATTCCCTAGAGTTTCTACGAAAAGACTGTTGGCGGATTTCCTTGTTAATCAAGCAATAACTGAACATGGCTGTATAGGAGTCTATCAAAACAGTTTTTTTGCTAAAACAGATCTTTGTGAGTGTGGCAATATACAAACTATAAAGCACTGTATATACAATTGTAGCAAATGGGCTGAAGCACGAAAAAACCTACCTCTGGGCTTTCAAGATTGGGCCCCTAGTAAATTATTTACGGATTATTATTGTAGAAGGTACATCAAGAATATTATGCAGGAACTTATGAATATACACTTCCCCCTACAAGGGGAAGGTGGATAACCCCTCAGATTAAAAAAAAAAAAAAAAAAGACAGGTAAACGAATTGCAAAAATAAAAACTTCGGGACCCGGTTGGGCTGGATTGCCGTCGGCATAATTAGTTTTATTATTGAAGGGCCGTATAACCTTCGATTGTGGACGGCGGCGATATTACTTACAGCTACACCCTCTCTAATGCAGGTCTAATTTTCTGACCCTTGTATTCCTTTCAATTCATTGTTAGTCGTTATTTAACCGTGGTAAACCAGAGATTATACTGGATTACAATACGACAAAAGCAGGAGTTGATGTAGTCGATTAAATGCGCAGCTATTACACGGTATCAAGACTCATATCAAGAAGATGGACTCTCGCACTGTTTTTTAGGTTTTTAGACGTAATAGGAATCCATTGGTATAATAGAAATCCATTCGCAATTTGTCCTTAATCCAATAAACTGGACAGTTTTGAAATAAGGCGATTGTATTTACATTCTTTGGCCTTTAATTATAAATATATCTCAATATCATCAACATTTTATATCTTGTCATAAAACGCAGAATTATTATTTTGAATTTGAAAAAAAAAGTTTATTACAAAAGGAATAATCAAGGTTGAAAAAGACGTTGCACTTTGTGTCACGTGCGCCTGCTGGTGTTCCAAAATTGGCGCGCTCGCTGAAGGGTTAACTTCATTTTCTTTGGTAGCTACGAAATTAATCTTAAACTCTGAATTTATTAAAAATTTGACTGAATAATAAGTTTTTAAGGCGCTGTATGTTGCTTTTGCAGAACAAACATACCTTTCTTTACAAGATAGTCTACTGTCTGTTGTAACTTCTAAGCACTTTGTAGCTTCTTCAGGCTAAGTAAAGCTTTAGGGGAATTCTGTAGCAGCTACAATGGTGAAATAGCTACAGTCAATTTCGTCAAGTGTCTTTGGCACTTGGTGAAATTGGCAAGGGAAGAGAGAATAATATCGTAATCTTTATTGACTCACAGACTGCCATCAGATCACTCTCTTCAATCACTCTTAGCAGTTTAAAATCTGTGTATCAATGTCTCATGACTATTAATGCTCTGTTGGAGGAGGGACGTCAAATTGTTTTGCAATGGATCCCCAGCCACTACGGTATCTCTGGTAATGACCTAGCCGATAAACTAGCTAAGGCTGGTTCAAATTTACAGCAACCTCGTTCAACCTTGGACAATTATACTGTTAAAAGGCTTGTTAAGTCAAATATTGACTCCTTCCGACAAAAATCTTACAGGGATTTTACGAAAGAAAAATCCTGGGCTTCTTTGCTAAGGAAGCATGTCCCGTTCTCCCTCCATAGAGATGTGGGAGAGGCTAACTTCCGGATCTCTGTTGTCAGTACGTGTGAAAGAAAAAAAACACAAATAAAATGATTGAGTGTGTAAGACTTAAATATTTAGGTATCGGTGAATTTTATAGAAAAATGTGTTTATTTGACATTGCAAACTGTTGTAATAATACGTATTGCTTTAATTTAGTAAGAAACAAATTACTACACTTCGCCTCTAAATTTTATGCGGTGTGTATATAAAAAAGTTATCTACAAAACGTTTAATTTCGGGCTCAAAGTTTGAGCAAAATACATTTGTACGCCTTTCAAAAAAACCCACTAGAACTGCTTTCTAAGACGTATACGTTTTTATTGAAATGTTTTAACGACGGTTGTCTCCAAATTTAACAGTTATTTTATGTTAATATAGAATTGAAAAGCTCGGAATTTTTCATGTTCTAAAGTTATATATTTAAGGGAATATATTTAATTTGTAATAATGGGGTGAAAAAAGTTTCAGAAAGAACTAAACATTCTATTTTTGAAATATACTAACGAACGGCTGGAATCATAAATATTCATCATTTGGATCCGCTAGATATCACGTATAAAATTTTTAATTTCTTCTTAGATCTATGAGAGATACGCCAGTTTTGTTTAAAAAACTGATTTTCTGTTCTATTCTATTTTAACTGAGTGGAATTTGGGAAGGTGACTCGGAACTTGAGAAATGGCTTTGCGGATTATCATTAAAATCAGTGCCATTCATTTATTTCATTCATTTTAAGAAATAACGGTAACGTGTGTATTAATTTCGGGGTATAAACAGAAAAATATTTTTTCGCGTTGGCAGCACTGATTACTCAGGTTATACTGCCAATTTTTATCGAAAATGATAGCTGCAAGTGTTGCACATATTGTTATGCTATTACGAACGTTGTCTCGTATTATATGTCAAGCTTTTTGCCTTTTATTTCTTGATTTTCCCTGAGAATAAATGTTCACCCCTTTTTTTTTTCTTTTGTGAGAACTATCCTTGCTCTTCATTTCTTACGATCACTTCTATTTAAGTTTTAACGTAGAATATTAGTCCAAGAAAGAGATGTAAGACAGTCGCGAGAAGTAAGTGTAGAAACCGTCAACAACATTCTTTTAATTTGCGGAGGAACTGGAACCGTTGACGCCAAAAAGATTTTAAGATGCAATAGACCACTAACAGGGCTGGCCCGGTTTTAACAAAGATTCTGATGAAACATTCGGCTCTTAAATTTTATCCCACACAAAGAACATTCTGGAGGAAGCTTAATGGGACTGTATGGCGACATTTCATTTAGGCTTGTCTGAATTGTGTGAGCTCAAAAGAAAATTTTTGACTACGAAGATGAAAAACAAACGGTAGGATTGAGACAAACACACACAAAAGACTCAAAAACTAATTAAACATGCCCTGTTTTTCACGGTATATTAAGTGAATTTGAGTCTTCTGGTGACATCGATATACCAAAGCTTATCCACCAAACCGTATGAAACGTTTAGCAGAACAGATGTTCTTGAGTTTTCTACATACTTGTACCCATCTTGGGTATGATGAAATCAAAAATATGTAAAATTATCAAAATTCAAAAATATCAAAAAGAAGTTGGGAAGAGGAGAGTCCATCCAACACTCGGACAAAACTGATGTGGCTGAGGAAAAAGGGATTCTTCAATAAGATCTTACGCCATGCTACTAATGCAAGATGATATTAACAAATTTACAGTGGTATCTAGTACACGTTCAGCACAGGTTATACCTAAGATAGGCTTCAATAACGCATGCTATCTGTATGCTCAGATTAATTTGCATCTTACTGTTATATGTGCCAATATTCTACGTTTTTGGTTTTTTCCAGGTGGAATACCTAACACGCTAACAAACAGCTTCATTGCAAAATTCAAGAACCCCCAATTAAAAGTTCATAGACTTTTGATAGAACTAAAATACAGATAAAAAAATGAACTCACAATTTAAAATTTAGTATAAAATGTAAAGATTTAAATTTACCATGGGCATGTGTCATGTTAATATAATGTAATTTAAGAATCGATGTCAATATTTATAGTTATGTATTTATTCCCTAACAAATTATATAAATGTCTAAAGGTGTTTTTCCCCCAACTAAACGCATGTTAAATGGCGTAAATTAAAAATGAGCTACAATGATATAAATAATGTATTAGTAAACCTATCAAACGCAGATTTTCATCAAAATATCGGAATTACCGGTATCTCTATTGTATCTTTCATTATTCTTCAATTTCGCTTCAAATAAACACTGTAAGGCCCCGTAAAATTAAAGTTCAATGCTGGCATTTTGGGTACAACCATAAAAAGTTAAGAAACTTCAATCGTTGTCAGGTTTCAAAGTATTTTCTTAACTCGATGTCAGAATAATGTATTTACTTGGTCTGATGATGATGCCTACTGGACTGCGTTGATTCTGAATTCTCCTCATCATTGATATGCTTTCTTTGTTTAGAGAAACTGTAGACTTATAATAAAACCTCGTTTATCCGGCCCTCTTTGATCCGGATATCCAGATAATCCGGATCAGAATTGTAGACATTATTTTTATTTAATGTTCACATTAGACAATAATTTTTAACTACGATAGCAAGAATGTATAACTACAAGTACGCCAAATATTTGCTTTTTAGTTTGATTCAATGTACAGTTCCTGCATAGATTGTGCAATAAATTATGGTAATAAAATGCTTTTTGTTGAGTTTAAGAAAGCTTTACTAGACATACCAATTGTTTGTTAAAAAATGACGTGAAAAGTTATTTTTATATTTTTTAATTTCTTGTAAACAATACTATGTAATTTTGTTACAAAACATAATTTTTTATCGTAATAAACGGTAAGTCTGCTTAGTTAAAGATTTTGTTTTGCTTATTACCCATATTACCCGGATTATCCGTATTGCCTATGGTCCAAGTTAGTCTGGATAAACGAGGTTTTACTGTATACTTGTGATTTGTTTCTTATTCTTTCTCCGATAGCTTAAAAATGGCGGGAGTTTCTTTTGCCGACATTTCAGTTATACCTATTTCTACCAAACTTCAAAGCAATATTTTCTACCCGCTTAGTCGTTTTAGTTTTAGAGGTATTATTGGACAATAAACATGCGAGAATCGTTACATGAAATGGGCTTTTTTTATATAATAAGGAATGTAATTAAATGTACTAGAACATTTTGCTCGCTACGTTTAGTTTACACAACAAAGTGTGATACAAATCTTCGATTGAGTAAGATGCATAGCTTTATCAAAAAGCAATTATATTCCTTCAAGCTAAATAAGGAATTTCGGCAATAATATTTCAAGTAGTCTATAAATTTTGATACTCTAATAAGTAAATAAGTAAAAGAAATAAAATAAGAATACTAAACTAATCTTTCCAAACCTCGGGCACATATTGAATCTCACTTCGAGGTCCCAGTAGAATTTAAAGAAAATCAATAGAGAGACCTTTGTTATTTGCAGTAAATTAAGGAAACAAAGAACTTGTCTCTGTTTTACTCATTTAACATCCACCTTATTTAATAGAAATCGATAGAGTAGGTTCTTCAATTTGCCTTAAAACGTAGTTTATTTCATGATTGCTTAATTCTGTCAAAATTTAAGGTATCCGTACCACCTTTAAAACGGCATTTTCGGTCAAAATATCGATTTTTTTTTTTTGGAAATTACATTGAAGCCGAATCTTTCTAATTCTGTTTGAATTTATAAATCTGGTGGATTTTAGTAATGTGGTATAAAGTTATTTTTGTTCATCGTTTCTTTTTACGCAAAACTTCCAACAACAAAAAGTTACGCTTAAAATGCCTTAAAATTTTGCATACTTTATCTATAAATGTTTATAAAGGGAATAGACTATGCTCATGATTGCAGATTAATTAGGTTTTTGTTTACATAGGAATGAATTGCAAGTAATAATAAATTTTAAATGATTTTCTGGACATCAGTACTTTAACTGTTACTGACTCCGAGATAAACAGGGTACAATACTTAGAATACTCTATTCCCTAGTGAAAATTATCTTCATTCTCCAATTTGTAAAATATTAATATATTTGTTTGTTTTTTAGTTTTCATGTTTTTCGGAAATGTCAAATTTTCACCCTTTTTTTTCAGTTTCTCTCCCTTCCCCCTGAAAAAAAAATGTAACATCTTTATTTTTTATACATTTTCCCAAGTTTTAACTTACATGTTATTATAAAAAATAGTTAAAAGACAAAATTGAAATAAATATTTCAGGTAGTCTCTTCTAAGGAAACTATCGCTAGTTATTAACGTAGGATTACTTATCGTTGCTCGCCTCATTTTAAAAAAAATTTTCTTCACGCATTTTGGTACTTTTCTGTTTAACTGTTTACTGCTACTGGGTTTGGCGCGCTGCCAAAATTATAACTCGCGACGAACTCTGAATTTTTTCTTTCCGGAGGACCGTTATTGAAGAACGTAATCCTACGTTAAAATTTTCGGAAAATCACGTTCGAATGTGTATGGATACCTTAAGAAATGTGTCTGTTCAGTGACATCATTAATATTTTTTACCAAACAAATGAATGAAATTAAAACTAGGCCCGAGAAGCTCTAACAATTAAGATTTTTAAAAACTCTTTTATAAAAATGTTTTAAAATAATATTACGGGATAATGTACAGTATATTTGAGAAGTATTGGATTTAATATCCCTTTCTTAAATGTCTCAATGTAAATGTTTTTTGTTGAGGAGTAAATTTGCGCCAGTGCTTGAACGCTGATGGTCTTGTAGACATCAAATAAATCATTGCAAAATTAAATTTTTCTGATGATGTATGATGGTTGCCAATCTTTCTCTCTCACATACTACAGCGCTGGTTCTTTTATCTTAATAAATTTAAACCGTGTACTTTAAATTATGTCAGAGCGCTTAGCGTAGAGTTTACGCTGTAAATGCATTTTTTTTAACACATACATAGTACTTTTTTTTAAAAATTACTATTTTAATTACTCTTTATTGTTATCACATCTCATTTACATGCTTTTTAACCATGAGTTTTTACAATCAACCAATCGTTCAGAATGTAGCCTAATGGTATACTTATCTTGGTCGTAATTTTACAGTATTTTCTATGGATCATACTAGCAAATTTGTAGTTTTTATGTAGATGATGTATGCAAATTACGGATTTCTCCATCAGACGGACTTAATTGCTGTATTGTCATGAGTTGAAGATCCTTATTTTCAGCGGTCAATAGTATACGCTATACGACGTCTTTAGAAAAAGTACTGGAAAATATAATAATAATTTTTTAGCTCTATTAATATTTTTAAAATTATTCACAAGCAGTTAAAGTAATAAGATATATTTTTTAAATTTACAAATTGGTGATTGAGATTTAATTTCTTGTGTTTAACTATTTTTTTTCAAGCGTATGCAAAAAATTGGATTTTTTTTAATCACATTATCGATGACCTTTTAAAATCTCCCTTAGAAGAATACAGTCAAATTTTTCCCTAATAATAAACCTTTCAAGATATCCCACAATTAGAAGGAGAAATCATATAGCTCAATAAAGATTAATGTTTGTCGGGCTGTCATGCGAGTGAGACAGTGTTTTCGTACTTTTCAATGTAGGCTTTCAACTATTTTTCTTATTTGTTTTCTGAGTTAACTTATGTTCTGCAAAAAAAATTCCCATGTCTACTGGACTTTTTTATGCTTAATGTATTTATTGAGTATGACTATTTTTATTTTCATTTTGGTTTTATTTGAAAAAAGTTCGAGACGGAAATAATCTTTAGCTGCTATCTTCCACCTTTTCTCTAAAAGATCAAATCGCACCTTAAAATAACGGATTGCATTTCTAAACATACAAATTCTTTACATTCTATGACATGCGCATGCGAGTTTTATGTACACGTCTCAGAAGGAGAACTATGATTATGGGTTTCACACTTATATGATTGCCAGGATTTTCTGGACAATAAAAATAAAATTTCCCACGCATTTCGGGAATCCTAGCACTGAAATATGCAATAACGATAACTAGTCAAAATGGCAAGTAGGAGTGATATCATATGACAAATAAATTAATGTTAGCATACTTTTATTTTTAGTTAGCCTTTTCTGATTTTAGTCTGTATGGATTTGTGGGCTGACAGAGTTTGTCCTCTTTCTGTTAGGTGTTTATGTGACTTCAGTGAGATATACTTCCATACTTTATTCAATATATTTGAATTTCATATGCACTAGATGAGGTCCGGCATAGCAACTAAGGCCTCTCGGGTTGACTGTCTTTGAATTTCAAGACCCGAAATTTCAAAGTACTAACTATCGGGTAAACGTCTCAAATATTAACTGAGATTTATAGTTTTGACGGGGAAGAAATGTCTGTTAACAGCTTATAATGTTTTAAAAAGGAGAGGAGGATTTCTCCATAATGAAAAAAAGAAACAAGTAGACAATTTAAGAAATATAGCGGTAAAGTATTAGTATTTATAATGATTAATAAAGTGGTTAGTTATTACAGTAAGGCCACCTACAGTAAAGTGGTTGGTTAATACAGCAAGGCCTCTCGGGTTGACTGTATTTGAATTTCAAGAACCGAAATTTCAAATTACTAACATTCAGGTAAACGTTGCAAATATTAACTGAGACTTGTAGTTTTGACGGTGCAAAAATGTCCGTTGACAGCTTATAATGTTTTAAAAAGGAGATGAGGATTTCTCCATAATGAAAAAAAAAAGAAATAAGTAGACAATTTAAGAAAAATAGCGGTAAAGTATTAGTATTTATAATAATCCACATTATTAATAAAGTGGTTGGTTATTTCTTTAAAAAAAAAGGAATATAGTATTTAGATATTTTTCAACAAAGTGAATAGTTTTGTATTGTTAACTTGACAATACAAATTATACAGTAATTGTGATCTCTACTTTCCTAACAACAAAAGTTTAAAAGTCGAAAAACCTATCAAATATCTTTTAATTAGGCAGTAAAAAAAGAAATTGAACATTTTAATGTTTCTACATTTGGTAAGAGTTAATACCCAAAAGTAAGAATACTATAGCTGAATTCTGTTAATTGAACTTTAAAGTAATTAACTTGTACATTAGAGCCACAAAAGAAAATACTTGACAAGTCTGTTTAACCGTTTTGTCAGATAAGAGGGTCCTAACTCTCCAAAACTCAATCAACTAAACATCAGAGGGTTTATTTCAGTGGCATCTATTCTATACTTTAAACCGTTAATTTTTGTTACAGTATTAAGAGTTAATACCCAAAAGTAAGAATAAGTAGACTTTTTATTCTGAGTTTATTCACATAATTCTCATTGCCCTATATTTACCGTGTTTATAATATGCGAGACTGGTCTAGTTCCACCTCTAAATTAAAAAAAAAACGGTTTTTAATTGTCTGATAAAATTAATAGGGCATCTTGAAATACACGTGGTACATTTTTAAAGAGGGTTTTCTATCCTGTAAAATGAATGATAATGAACGCCATCGATTGAAAGAAAAATGTTTATCTTTCCCTTCTTAAAGCATCAATTTTTCATTTATAATTTCTACAGTATTTACTATCTAAGATATTCACCCAGTTCTTACATGCATGAAAAAAAAATCAATCATTTCCTTGCAAAATAAATAATGTATTTCTCGCAAAATTCAGTATCATTAAAATGTCATAAGCGAAATCTAAAATCAATATTCGCTTAGCAACATTAACAACGCTTGCACCATCCAAATCGGGCTTTCTCCAGAGCGAACCGTCTTGTTCAAGTATGGGCTATTTGCAACCATTAAGACCTAATCTCATTATCGGCGTCCTTCTGCGTGTGACAGTGCCTGATGCCAGTCACAATGGCGGACGAGGATTCCCGGATTGGGAGGGTGTGGGATTATTTCCTAAATGGCATCCTCCTCCCCATCTGAATTTATCAGACCACCCGGCATGACTCACGCATCGTCAGATCTAACGTTCGTTAAGATTACAGCTATGTATGTCATTCCCGTGTTCTTCCATGCAACGGTGTTTCTGGATATTGCTTTAGAGAGTTACGTGTTATGATGGATTTAATGGGGGATTGGGGTATTTATTGTTTAAGTGACAAATTTCGTATATATTTTTCCCGTTACCTAAGCGATAGTCTTTGTTTCTGGGTAAAGGATAATGGGCTGTTTTTCGTTCCAACTTTTCTAATAAATTCTCTCGAAACCGGTAATTTAAATATGGTCATTTGCAATGCTGCATTTTCTAGTAAAGCACTAACAGACGATAAAAATAATGGCTTTTTATCTGGGAATCTAGCTGAAAACCCGCACTTTGCTACGGAGTACATTCAAATTAAATACAACTGTCAATGTATGCAATTAATGCCAATATATATATATATATATATATATATATATATATATATATATATATATATATATATATATATATATATATATATATATATATATGTATATATATATTATATATATATTTATAATAAGTACGACGATCGATGTATACAATTGATGTAAAAAAACAGTTTGAGGATCATATCTTTTACTGTATTTTAATATTTTTTGGATAATGTCCAATCGTCTGCTGCATTAGCAAGGAAAAAAATATTTTTTTTTGTCCTTGCAAATAAAATGTGCAAGTAAAAATGCCTTTGAAAAAAAAATTTTTTTTTGTATTTTTACTATTTAGTTTTTATGCACGTGACGATAAATTTATTTAAAGTACCAGAAAAAGAAATCACGTGATCAGCATTTAATAAATTAAATTCTAAAAAATAATCTTTAAAAATTCACTAAAAATCAGAAAATGGAGGTAAAGATTCGAAAAATATTTCATTTTGAAGGAATTTTTATGCTCTTTCCCGTGATATAAATTTTATAACTCTCAAATTATTATTTTGAATGCAAACTTTAAAAAAGTTACAAAAGCAGCTTAAAAATTTAATTAAAAAAATATAAGAAGAATTTTTCAAAAATCTTTCTTAGAGCACCCCTACACTATAAGAAGAATCGCCATGCAAAATTTCAGCCCTTTAGGTCCAGCGGTTTGGTCAGTGCGTTGTATGTCAGTGAGTCAGTTACGAACTGTTTTATATATATAGATAAGGTCTCTCGTAGGAAATGCTACGCGTTCCCTGCGTGACAATCCTAGCATATTTATGTATGCTCACTGATATATTGTTTAATATACTGTTTACACTTAGTTCGAAAACCATGTTTAGGGTATAAACCTTAACAAATGCGGAAAAATTATAATTTTTCATTTTGCTGGGAAATCCAAGAAAAAGCATACCTTTTAACTATATTAGAATAAAAATATTCTAAGCGCCCATTTTAAAAAACCGAACTATACCTTGCGAACCATATCATTGTCATTGTGTTCACATCCCTGCATTTAGGTGTCCATTTAACCGGTTTGTGCCATCCGTAATTTAACCGTTCAGTTCTTGATATATCTTGATGTATATTCGTGCTTAGATTAACATTCTCTGAAGAAGGCAATACTCAGTAAGAAGGATGGTTGGTTTCTTGGTTTCAGAGTGCTACATTAATCTTTTCCTACTTGAAGACAAAACATGTTGTTCAAGTTGAAAATAGAATACAGAAGGTCGTTCGCACTTTATGGAAACGATTTTGTAATTTGTTTTTGGCGTTTGCATTTTGGAGATAAAAATTTGGCAACTGCAGAATAATCGTCTGATATTGTTTTGCTTTGATTGGAATGTAAAATAAAAGATTTATTTTGAAAATGGCTCCTATAATTGATAGATGGCTCGAAGGTTACGAACTGCACTTTCCGGGGAGAAATATTCGTATCAAAAAATTATAAAGCGGTGTAAAAATTGTGGTTATTGCATTTCAAAAATAGGTATTTATAATATATTAAATTTGAAAGGGAAAAACGTTTAACTGAAAGTAAAAATGAAAACATGACCATTAAACCTCATCCTAAGACTGTTTGAACGCAGGTAAATATCAAGAAAGTGAAGTCTCTGATCCGAAAAGAAAATTCGCCGACTCAAAGATCCATTGCATTGAAAGTAGGAATGTCTTCTGGCACTGTAAGTAAAATCATTCATTAAGATTTGTCGTTAAAAAAGATGTTTAAACCTAAAGTTCATCTGCTTTTGCCAAAGCATATTGCTGAAAGAAAAACAAATTGTAGAAAATGATATGAAAAACACCTAGCTGCTGTAAAATGGAAATTAGTGGTAACACTCGATGGGGCATGGGTGTGTTTAAGTGACTGTAGCAAAAAAAAAGATCAATTTTCTATTGCTCAACTGGAATGTAAAATAAAAGATTGGAATGTAAAATAAAAGATTTATTTTGAAAATGGCTCCTAAAATTGATAGATGGCCCAAAGGTTACGTAACTGCACTTTCCGGGGAGAAATATTCGTATGAACAAATTATGAAGCGGTGTAAAGATTTCGGTTATGGCATTTCAAAAATAGATATTTATAATATATTAAATTTGAAAGGGAAAAAACGTCTAAATGAAATTAAAAATGAAAGCATGATCACTAAACCTCATCCTAAGACTGTTTGAACGCAGGTAAATATCAAGAAAGTGAAGTCTCTGATCCTAAAAAAATACGTCGACTCAAAGATCCATTTCATTGAAACTAGGAATGTCTTATGGCACTGTAAGTAAAATCATTCATAAAGATTTGAAGTTAAAAAATATGTTTATACCTAAAGTTCATCTGCTTTTGCCAAAGCATATTGCTGAATGAAAAACAAATTGTAGAAAATTATATGAAAAACACCTAGCTGCTGAAAAATGAAAATTTGTGGTAACACTCGATGGGGCATGGGTGTATTTAAGTGACTGTAATAAAAAAAGATCAATTTTCTATTGCTCAATTGACGGGAATGACCGTACGAAATGGCTACGTCAGTGTACAGAAAAGTTCTCCAAGGAGTTCATGATAGTAGCAGGATTTTGATACAACGGCAAATTAAAAATAAAAAAAGTCTCAAGTAAAGCCAAAATTAATTCACTCTACTATCAGAAGAATATTTTAGAACCAATTTTTGAAGAAGAAATTCCAGCCTTATACGGAAAGGACATTGATAAAGTTGAGGTTCATATGGTCAAAGCCTCTAGTCACACGTCTAAATCGACTGCCGCTTATTTAGCAAAGAAAGAATCAGAAACAGGAATAAAATGTATCCCATTTAATGAAATACCTGTAAAATTACCTGACTCTTCTCCAATGGACTTTTGCGATTTCGGTTTTTTAACACGAGCCTTAGGAAAACGGCATCTAAGAACTCTGAACGGACTTTGGAGAACGGTCTAAGAGGAATGAGGTAAAACTGACATAACAGTACTAAGAAAAAATTTACTTTCATGGAAAATTCGAGCTAGAGCTATTGTCAAGAACCACGGCTATCAGATAGAAGCAAATCACCGCTTAAAATACGGCATTTATACATAAAACGTAACTATCAAAATCGTTTCCATAAAGTGCGAACGACCTTCTGTACACACTGGCTATTTTCCAAAGCACGGAAATTGTGAATTTTGTACATGCTTTTGTATAAGAAATTGTTAGAAGAGAATATAAAATTTTCACCATACTTTCTGTTCTACAATATATGTGGTTTGATTGATGCACATGCTATTATTTTATTCTATTTATTTATTTATTTGGTGTGAGGAAGGGTTTGTTGTGCTTCCACGATAAGAAGTTCTAGGTAATATAATTGTATAACGTGGGAGTATAGTTTGTTTAACTTGCAGGCAGATATCAACTGTATTTCTAAGACAAAAAAATGGGGAAAAAGCACATAGCTACAATCTGATATAATCCCCAAAACTAGCTCCTTTCACGCGTGTCAGGAGACTTACGAAAATATACAATGAATTTCAGAGAAATACCTGGCAAAAATGCCCTTTGACACAATTAAGGGATTTAACCGTATTCAAGCTTAACATTAATTTTGAAATTATAGTTTGCTTAGAGAAATCAAACATCACAAAGAATTGGCATACGAAGAGTGAAAGTAGAGGGAAGACATAAACCGAATTAAGTGCTTTATTAAAATGAAAATTTTGTGAGTGAATTGTACATGCTTTTCTATAAGAATTTGTTAGAAGAGAGTATAAAATGTTCACCATACTTTCTGTTCCACGATACATGTGGGGTTGATTGCTCCATATGCTGTTATTTTATTTTATTTTATTTATTTATTTGGTGTGGGGAAGGGGTTGTTGTGCTTCCACAATAAGAAGTTCTAGGTAATATAATCGCATAACGTGGGAGGACATTTTTTTTTAACTTGCTGGCAGATATCAACTGACAAGAAATTGATGAAAAAGCACATAGCTACAGTCTGAAATAATCCGAAAAATTAGTGTCTTCCACGCATGTCAGGAGACTTATCAAAATATACAATGAATTTCAGGGAAATACCTGGAAAAAATGCCCATTGACACAATTAAGGTATTTAACTGTATTCAAGCGTAACATTAATTTTGAAATTATAGTTTACTTGGAGAAATCAAACATCACAAAGAATTGGCATACGAAGAGAGAAAGTAGAGTGAAGACTTAAACTGAATTAAGTGCCTTATTAAAGTGAAAATCATTTGAAATTTCTTGTTCTAAAATCAAGACTTACGCGATGTAATGTTTTTCAAACCTTAAGATGGGTAGTGCCAAACAAGTAAATATTTACTTTAAAAAAAGGGAAAAGAAGAAAGCAAAGAGGTAGAACGAAAATACATTTTTTTATCTACACGTCTCCTCTGTGGATCATTAATAGAACTAGATATACGTAACTTTAGTCAGTAGCACTTACTAGGAAGTGTTTTTTGCAAATTAATTTCTTCTCGTTTATAAAATTACACTAGCTCTCGTAGTGCATTTATTTCTTTTACTGTTTTTCATATTTATTAAATATTACAAGCTTTCATGTATCATTGCTCAATACTAGATCATGTTCAATGCATTTGTTTATAGAGTAACAGTTTTTAATCTCCTCACATTCACGAAATGGAACAACGATTATATAACCGTAATTTTTCTTTTTTTTTTCAATGCGGAGGCACTTGTCACGAAGACATTCGCCTATAATTCCCCGCAGTTTTACTGGACATTTTATTATGGAGGCGCCATATAGGCAAACCAGCATTGCCCCCTATAAAGGGACGACACAAACGGAGGCATTTTAGTGGCGCTTCGCCAGGATTCGATCTGAGCACCCTCAGCACCGAAAACCAGCGCGCTGTACCACAAGGCCGCCACGGCCCTATGTAACCGTAATATAGGCCTTCGAAATCATTCCAAACATAAGGTACGGTAAAGGATTTGTACGGCAATAATGAATTCACTATTGCCGTGTTTTCATTGTTAAGAAAGATGTTTATTAACTATTAGTTGGTATCGTCAAAATATACCGTCTGGATAGTAAATAAAAGTACTAATACACAAATTATACTCAACACATTATTGCCAAATGTTGAAAATCATGATATCAAGAATAGAGAAGTACACTTTAAAAAATTACTATTGAACCCAATAAAAAGAAATATGATTACTCAACAGCTCGAAATAAAAAATTTCCGCCAGGTATAATTCTGTATCTTACAAACATAATTAAATATAAAAATGGTACAGAGAGAGCTAGAGAGATTCCTCGGAATAAACAAATTAAATTGTTTATGAGGCCTCGTGCTTAATAAGTTTCTAAAGCCAGATTTAAACGTGTCACTGAGCATGCGCAGAAAAAAATTTTTATTTGTAAATTATAGCTAATTAATAGAAATTGCGGTTATAAAAACCAAATTTTACACATCTATAGTTTAAAATCTTTCGTTTAAGACTAGAACGAAATCCATTGATGCAGTAGTTTTCTATCACGGACTGCCCAAAGAATTAAGACTTAGCATTTATTAAGACTTAGCAACTTAAATAGTTTATTAGTAACTTAAATAGTTAGTTTATTAAGACTTAGCAACTTAAATATATAAATGTAATAAACGTATCAAAAAGTGTTAGGTAACTGAATAAATAGGTTCTAGAAGATTTGTTATAAATGAACCATTTATATAACTTCTTTCTTTTAATTTAAAATCATTGGGAGGTAGTTGGTAAATTTTTCAAGAAATTATAGAACAGTATTTATTATCTATTTTTACTCCTACAGTGAAGAATTTTCAGTGCCAGTTTGATCAAAATTTCTTACCATCTGGTAGATACCGGTCGTTACTGTTATTCTAATACAACGAATATTTAATTCTCTGGGTTATACGATTTCAAATATGTAAATTACATATGAATTTATACGAGACATTATCAATTCAATATACTTAAAATCTATTCATTCACTTAACACGAAATTAACTAATCAATTATTTTTTTCCAGATCCAAACATCCAAGATTCACGTTTGTCTCGTTCCGACCCTTTCTTAATTAACGAAGCTGACTTTTATTAGCAGATCTTGACTTTGCTTTTCCCTCTGCATGCAAATCAGACGCAATACAAAGCTCGGAAAACAACACAAAAAAAAAACAGAGCTGACAACTCTGTGCAAACTCAGTTTTAACGCTTCCGAACGGGTGCTTCCGTCAATAACATTCAGAAACTCTGGAGTAATTAAAGCAGAATGTCATTAAACGACTCCTAGATTCCGAGCGCGAACTTCAGCTCATTAAAGCGATTAAGAAAGCTCTTTTAATTAAAGCCAGAGGAATGGGTTTTATCTTTAATGTGCCCTCTCTCCTAAAATATTGCGCTCGAGCAAACAATTCTTGCGTTTAACTTAGAGAGATTTCTCTACTTAAAATTTTCGTAAAAATTAAGGGGAAAAAATGAGGCGAGCGTGCGATTCTTCGAAAATGAAGTAGCTTCCAATTATTTGAAACCTAAGTCTGACTGCAATTTTTGTAATTTCGTAAATCACGTTTAATAGAGCTGCATTTATTACTTAACACAACTCTCCCAAGTCCAACTGATTTGATTCAGTGCCAGCTCTCTCGTAATTTTAATTAAAATTTCTTGTAGAAAACGCGTCTATAATTAATTATATTTTCGTTCTTATAATGTTAGTTTCATTGGTTTGAATTGGAAATTGCATATTCAAATAACAAAGAACCTTTTTTTTTGCAATTTGCTAAATAATTGGAGACAATTTAGATTAAAGTGCTGTTATGAAAATTTTTTCTTGGAACATCGTAAATGACGTTTAATATACCTCATTTATTCCTGACCACAACTCCATAAATTCTACCGATTTGATTCAGTTCCAGATGTTAGTTAAAATTAGTAGATGTAAACAAATCTAGTATGTTTTCGTTCAGAAAAAACACAAAAGATACGGACAATTTTAAAGAATATCGGTTGGATAACGTAAGTCACCATTAGTTTAACAATAAAATAAAATACTTTTTTGTAAGAATTTTTTTTTCAACAAGGGAATAATCGTGGAAAAATGAAGACTCTACATCCTATGATATAAAGAGGTAAGTTACATAAAATACGTGCACCAAAAATTACGATTTTTTTTCACTATGAATAATAGGAAATATATGAAGGATATTATATAATAAGAAATATATACCAGCAAAATCTTAGGAATCACGTTGAGATTTTATAGTAAAATTAGGGGGAAAATGAAATTTTAGGTGACCTTAAAAAATAGGAAGTATGAAATAATTGAGACAAACATGTCATACATTTAAAAATATCAACACTCAAATATTTAAAATGGTGAACGAAATACTTTGGAAAGCAATCATGATAATTTTTTATGGTTTAAAAAAATGTTTAGAAGAAAATATCAGTATATATTGATGCAAAACTAGACAAAACTTTTTGTCCATAGCATTAACTTAACTTTTATTTTACTGTATAATGGAATTAGAAATTTAAATAGCAGTTAAATTATTAAATTTTAATTTTCCACTGATAACTCGCTTATATACAGTTAAAATTACTTAAGTTTAAGTTTCATCAGACAAATTTTAAGTTAATAATATATCTTATTCGTTTTATCGAGCATTCATAACATTTTATCCAATTCTTCAAATATTAAGCCTTAAACGATGGAAAAATGGTAAGAACTTTATTAAACTGTCTTACGTGTAGCACTAAAATGAAATCAAAACCGTATTTCGATTAAGCATTTAAAGTTACTCGCAAAAGTAAAGTATTAACAACTGTGTTTTCATAATGATGTCCTTTCTATCCAGAAATTAAACGGAAAACCTACATTAAACTGAGGAATTAAAACTGAAAGTTTTCATTTTTGACTGGATAGGTTATTTATATGAATATTACACATAATTAGAAGTAAAAGACAATTTAGATCTGGCGGATAAAAATCTCAGTCGTTGAAATGTGCCTCGCATATTCAATTAAAGGGAGAATATTTCAGAAGTGTACGAAGTTGGAATGGAGACAACGTGAGAGTTAGTATCAAATGTTTGAAGTTCAAATATAAATATATTTCGAAAGTTATATAGCTGCTAATTTCTGGGAGTAATTTGGATTGGGACATTTGGACAAACATCGCAGTCAGTATTAGCTAATTTAGAGAAAAATAACTAATTTTAGGAGAATGAAATTCAGTAAGAACATTGAAACATTAACTGAAAAGAAATTTAAAATGAAATGTGTTCAAAAGTTTGATGTATTAAAAAATGAAAAGGGCGTATAAAGTGTATGTAAAGATGTGAAATTTAAAATATGCAATGTATTATAAGGATAGGAGATCTGTAGGAATCAGTGAACCTTTTTAAGGTTTTTTATATTGATATTCAGTGTGTACATAAATGAATATTCCAACTTTGCAGGGCTATTGAAAGAAAACTAAACAAAGTGCAAAATTGCTGCTCATCGGAAATCAAAAATAACAGTTGAAAGTTTAAATTCGACACAGTTGTAAGTGTTCAATGTGGGCCCCTTTAGTAACACGAAGGGTATTGAGGTGGTACAATAACTCATCCCACACTCTTTTCATTATTGAAAGGCCGCAGATATGCATGTCTTAAGTTCGACAACGTCATTTGGTAGCGGTGGAACAATCACCTGATGTTTGATGTAACCCCAGGAGAGAGAGAGAGAGAGAGAGAGAAAGAAAAAACTTTGTATATTGGTTTTCTTTCAATAGCCCTGCAAAGTTTGGATATTCATTTATGTACACACTGTAAATCTTAATAGGTATCAAAAGTGATAAAATTTTGCACAACTCAAGGTTGTATGGAAAAAAAAAATAATGTAATAATCAATAATTTTTTAATTTTCTCAGCAAGTCGTACTGCATGCATTATTTAAATTTTTTTAAAGAATAATATTTTTCCTTTATCCAAGTCACTTTTTAGAGGTACAAAAATAGTACCTTTTTTTTTCTAAATAAAGGGTGAAATGTCTTGTTAAAAACAAAGCTACCTTGTTGTTTTATTCAATTATTTATTAAAAAAATCTAGTTCTTCAGATTCATTTTTATTGAATGCAATTTATGTGCATTCGATGCCCAATTTAAATTTCCTTCTTTATTTTCTTACATTTTTAAGTTATTTAAATCTCAAAAATAGTATATGACTTTACACAATCATGGCTAAAATTTGCTATTACTTTCGAAACAGTAAGCATAATTCAGTGTCAGATTAATGCTAATTTGTCAGATTAATACTAATTTGACAGATTAATGCTAAGAACCTTTTTAGATTGTCGAAAATACCATTCCTAAATACGGCAATGCTAATATCCAACCCAGATAAGGTCTATCAGACGTACATTTCTCAATTTATGAATGACCCCTAGCTAAGAGACCCCGTGGGGGTCCTTTTGCTCTACCATGCCATTGGTTGCGAAACTCAAAGAACCCTTCCAAAGCATTTTCGTGCCGACTGGCTGAAGCTGTGCAAATTCGCCATCCCCAGTTATAACGTGTGACAGGTGGGCGTTTTTTCAAAGAGGGGTGG